>CM031578.1:6805480-7228337 GCA_018467065.1 Ephestia elutella
ATGACCAAACCATTTTGTCAAAATGTAAACATATATTTTAATCAGAATTAAAATGTGATGTCATCACTTTTAGTATTTCGGGGCCTAGGACCTTTCTGATATTAGTTTTATTTGTTTAAGGGAGACTTACAGCCTCAATAATCAAAGTGAACACTATATTTTCTTAAGTTAACAAGTCTCCAATAATAAAATAACAACGGCATCAGATAACTAAATAAGATAATTCTAAAAACTATGTATATGGGTGATAAAACTACGGGCAACCTTACTTTCAAATTAAAAAAGAACTTATTGTATTCTATATTATTATATTATTTTCATGACTACACGCTTTTGTTTCGTCCTGAGATAATCTTTTTTTGACTGAACAAAAAGTAGATTGTCTAGTTATCGTAAATCTCGTAATCTTCTAAGCGGGATTTCATCTACCAATACAACGTAACTTTAGTTCAATGAACTTGTTAAAACAATCCTCTTAACATTCTACAAGATAAATTTGTTTAACTTTGTTTTGTTCGAAATAGATAAAATTGTGTTTATATTTCTAGTAAAGCAGATATATAAATTTTTAAGCTTTAAGTACCTAAACAACTGTCGATAAGATTTTGATGTTTTTAATTTAATAATATGTATCGTTGAAATAAGTCGATAAGTTTTTGATCTTCTTAAATAGCTCTGTTAAATAAGGTTCTTTTTTGAACCTTTTTGTATTGAAACTTTTTGAGCGAAAAGGAATAAAGTACGTGAGATATTGGGAAACACACAACAAAACAGTTTGTTCACAGTAAGTTTCTTCTAGAGCAACTGCAGTTACTTAATAGGTATCCGTTATTCGTCTTGAATGGCAATTGATTGGAGTATTCCCACGTATTACACAATGTTTTGTATTTATATTTAAAATATTAAGGATATTTGATATATTTTAGTTTCAACTGATGGATAAATTATTATCATTTTGCTCTAATTATAAACGAATCTTCACGATTCGATACAGTAATTAATTACTTTTATATAAAAAATAGGCAATCCCAATCCTAACTAATATTATAAATGAGAAAGTGACTTTGTTTATTTGTTGATTTGTTTTTTACCTCTTCACGCTTTATCTACTGAACCAATCTTCCGGAAATTTCGCATACACTTAGAAGTACCGAGAAGGACATAGGGTTTCATTCCGGGAAAATGTACTTCCCGTGGAAAATTGATGCGGGCGAAGCCGCGGGAAAAATCTATTCAATTATAAAATTGTAAATTTAGATACGTATAAGTATAGATAAACGCGGGCGGCCACTGCCTATAAAAAATCAGTAAACACATTAGCCGGTCAATTAGCAACAAAACAAACGAATAGTCAAACAAGCACGGACAATCAATCAAACAAATTGATTGTGTAATAGAACAGCTGTGTCTGTGTGTTTTGTGCATTCACGCGGGTTGCGTAACTTGACTTTCTATATGCACTATTAGGAATCCGAAGAGACGTTGAGAAGTATCAATTTACCGAAACGTCCAATAGAGTTAGTAATTGAGTACTGCTTTCTTTCATTAAAGAGCGCGCGTATATTGATTTTCAGTACTCAGTGATGTGTGACCGACTGGGTTGTAAGTTACAAATAATACGATAAGTAATAAGATAAGTTAATAAGAATACTTCAGTTACTCTTCTGCCTTATTCTTATTCCTACGACTCTATAAATAACCCTTTATTAGCCATTTCAACGGTGTCTTCCATCTACTGACTCCATTTTAATTTGACAGAATATTTTATATCAATTTGACAATAGACCGCGGCTTATAAAGAATTTCAGGAACATTTTTCTTGAATTAAGTCATTTTAATCAATTTTAAGAAGTAGAAGGTGCTAAGACAGTTGGACATGTTGAAAATTCGACACACCTCTTTCTGCACATCACGTGAAAACTTAGAAGTCTCCAACCACGCGATGCTGACGTAAATAGCTATGAATGGTTCGTTTACTTGCATTTAGCAAGTTTCACTATCAGCTGAAGATGTGATGCAAAATATCGTTAGTGAAATCGCAAACAAGGCGACCGGTCGTGGCCACCAAATGTCGAGACTACAGAAATAACATAATGTGGAGTGCGCAAAAGAACAGCTTTTACGCTAAATGTTACCTCTGGGTTATACATACATATATATGTGTAGTTTTTATCTGTTTCTTATCTTTATTTACCATTTTCTTTTCCTTTTAGTACATGTCAATGCCTCTTTCTTCCCATTTTTCTTTCGCGGGTCTACTGGAAGAAATGTCTATAGAAATAAGTAGTACCTTTGTACTTAGTTTTACTATATTTTATGTTTCCATGTTATGTATAAAAATACATATGCTCTGTGTGACCCATGCGGTCTGTAGTAATTGTTTCAGCGGTATCTACACCCTTTGGGACCTTAAAGCACAATCAATCGACTTGGGCCCTACCTCCCAGTGCCTCACGATGACAAAAAAGGTCAACCTCCCAGTTTCTGATGACAAAAAATGACGGGGTGCCTTGTTCGACTTGGGGTTTGAGGGGGCCAACCTATTTTTACGCCATTGGTTAGGGTCCTCTAAATAATTGATACAGCTGATACGGCGATAGCTATATCCCTGTACTAGTTTGCCTAAACCAACTTGTATTGTTGTAAAATTATTGTTTTCGCTTTCCAATTAATTGGAAATTGCTTAGTTACCCTTCTGAGCTTTCCATAACATTCATCGGGGCGAGTCGTGATCAGCTCATCTGCTACATTATATAAAACCTTAGAACATGTTGTATATGCATACGCTTCTAGCAGTGCAAATATACAGATAGCTACATCATTTATGTAGTTATCTAATTATGGATTCAGACGAACGGGAAGTTTCATCTATCTACCTCAGTCGACCTCTGTCTGTCTTTTTCGTGCATTTTATTAGTATTTGTAATAATAATTGGAACAATCTCATCCTATCCTACTAATATATACATGCGAATTGTGAATTTTGATGTTTGATACTCAATCATGTAAAATGTACTGGATCGATTTTGATAACATTTGATAGTATACTTCTAGAAAAATACCCAAAATACGGTACATAGGTTACTTTTTATCTCAAAACCTCCACGGGAGCGAAGCCCTTTGTAGGGCGCAGCTCGTTTTCTATATATTATGGAAATTGTTTCTCAATAAAGAACAATACACACATGTAGTGGTAATACATATCTTATTGTTTAGTTATTATACGCTATAAAATGCAGAATAATAAAAGATTATTGCACAGCGTACACACATAGAACAGGGCAGGTGTTTTGAACCACCTGCCTCTAGAATTAATTTTAAGAGGCAGATGAGAATTGTTATTTCGTTCTTACTAATATTAAAAATGCGAAAGTTGGTAAGGATATTTTGATATATGTTATTCTTTGTTTTTATAATCACAGTACAGATTTTGATGAAATTTGGTGCGAGATATCACCTAAAATTTCACAACATTATCCCTGAAGTCCCATTGCAGCAAAGCAAATATAATCAACCAGCTGATTATATTTGCAATCTGCATACGATTTTCTATGCATTAATTGTCATTGCCCCGTTTGGTTTCACCGTGTCGTTCATCAAGGCTGTAGCAAGTTGCAGCAATTTATGGCAACGCAAACGCGAATATGGTCAGACTAAGTTGCAAGCGAAAGTGGTCATTAACGAGTTTTTCTGAAATAACCGCTTACCGTGTATTGGTACATGTTACAATATAATTGAAATTAAAGAGCACGACTGAGACCATTACCTGAAATATAATAGTGAAGCTATAGCAATGTGTGTTTCTCAATCGCTATAAAGGAAAGATCTTCCCGCCAGGCCGCGTGTTATGTCCCCAAAACATGTCAAGTCAAGGCTCGATAGAGTGACAGATGAAGATCTCTCTTATCTGTCTGTCATTTTATCGAAGTCGTTGTTCGTGTTCTATATACCGTGACGAAAAAGGGTCAATTGTTCCTCTGAAGTGCTAAAGGAATTACTAAGAACAAACGCATCTACTGCGCAGAGCTTTGTAGGCTACAAAGCTCTGCCCAGTAGGTAGGAAATAAAAAGTTTCTCTCTCTCTTAAGTCGTATTTCCTCATGACTGAGGGTCGTGGTCATTATATGGAATGAAACACACACAACGACTCTATTGGCAATTTTTAATGGAGTGGTTTGCCTTCTCCATTTCACACACTAGCTGATAATCATCAACCAGAGTGCAGGTTTCCTCACGATGTTTTCCTTCACCGGAAGCAAGTGGTGGTCGATGAAAACTAACATGAGTCAGATTGGTATACAAACTCATGAAGCCCGGGCAGGATTCGAACCTGAGATTTTGCATCTACAGGCGGGCGCTCTACCCGGCCACCACCGCAAAAAGATTCTACTCTAATTAAATTTCTACTTTAGTACTATAGTACACTGTGGAGACACTGTGGAGGCTGATCTGCGTGAGCTAGGAGCGGATAACTGGAGAGCCACCGCGCAGTATAGAAGTAGATGGCGCTCTCTCGTTTCGGAGGCCAAGATCCACTTTGGGGTCACTGAGCCAGCGGAGTAAGTAGTAGTAAGTAAGTACTATAGTAGATATTTATTGATTTTCCCAATTTGACATGAGATGTAAAAGACTATCTATTTCGTAATTCGCTATATTTTTTTTCTGGAATTAATCTCTATGAAGTACTTGATAATTACAAACAGTATAATGTTGTATAAATAGCCTGTCAGTCGGCACGGGAAAGCAGTTCGCCATATTAGGACGAGTCGCTTTTTGCCGAGGACTTTCAGATGCGGAATTCAAAACTTACTAAGTGGTTGTTATTACGGTTTATTAGGTATTTTTATAGGACCTACCTTAGCACTATAAAATAAAAGTCTTTGTAAATTGACCAAATATCGTCGCACATAGGAGCTTTTGACGGTACAGCAGTAAAATTATACTTATGATCCAAGGCACTAGACAGAAAACTTATGTATTCAGTAAATTAAAACATCTTACAAGAACCAAAGTTCAATAATGTTTTTAAATAATTCCGATGTAACAATAACCAAAATTATGGCATCGTCAACGTGATCTCAATTTTTTCAATATACTTTCACAAGTTGCGCAAACGCAACCCGATGTTTGGGGAAACTGCATGCCGGCTGCATTTCAGGTGCGCGGGCGCCGAGGGCCGGGATTATGTAAAGCTAACAGGTTCTGCTGGATGTGGGTCGATGCTTTCCACCGCTGGTACATGCCCCCGCCTCATCGCGACCGAACAGAAATTGTTATGATATTGCTGATTTTTCTTCTTCTAGATGTCGAAGATACTAGTTAAGTTACTTTTTATTTTACTTAACTCATTGATAGATATACTTAACGTGTATCGACGTGATAATAATTAAACTTCTTTCGTGTGTGTCTTATCTGTTTGTCCGTCATACTGATACTTTATAGTAGAGCAGCCCATCTTTAATAATAAAAAAAAAAATGTTTATTTTAAAATTGCAACAGGCGTTTCCGGATCGTTAAATAAATATAATCACATCGAGAATTTACATCAATTTGGTGCCATTTGTGGCAGAAATAATTGCTTTAGCGTTTTTGATTTCGAACTAATGAATAGTAATTAATGCTAAACTGTTAACGTTTCTTAATCTTGTTTTCATTACGTAGCTGCAAATGGTTATGCAAAACTACTAAACTACTAAGCAAAACTACTAAGTTTAATAATAAATATTTAATTTTAATGCTAACTTTTGCGGACATAGGTACGCAAAAGTTAGCATACCTATGACATGGTGGATGATAATTCGGAAAATAGTACAAAATGGACTGTACGAGACACCTTTAACTGATTGATAATTGAAAGATAATATTGATAGAAATAAGATTTATTGAACGTCTGGAAACTTAGATTTAGAAATGATAAAATGATAGTGATAGTGAGTATGCGTCCGCGTTGATGTGGCGAAAAACGTGAACAAATTTTACAATTCAAATAATGCTATGCGCGGCGCAGCGATTTGCTGACTATACAAAAAATAAGTATAGAAATGTGTGGTTTGGACCATACATGGACAAAAGAGATATAACTAAAAAGAATAGTACAAACTGAGCCTATAGATTTACCTATCTAACTACTTCTTCTTCGTGTCGATCTAATTTTATTTTATAATAGAATAGTAGGCAAACGAGCATGCGGGTTGCCTAATGGTAAGCAATCACCGCAGTCCATAGACACCAACGACCCTAAGAAGGTCACTGATGCGTTGCCGACTTTTAAACTATGCGTAGTTTAATAGTATAAAGTACCGGTACTTTTCGGTACTTTCTATGGTAGTTTGTTACCGGTAACAAGTCCTGCTAGTAACACTGAATGAATCATAATAGCCACAACCAAGGTCTATACTATTTATCTACTACAAGAAGGGACAAAAATTGTCGTCTTACTTTTAAGGTATCATTTATTGACCTACACAAACTTTCTAAGCCATTTTTCATACAATTTTACGATGATGTTTACAATCTCTTTAGTTACAAATGATTTTTTTCTCACATATAAGCAACAGTGACCACGGCAGGAAGCTATCAGTTACATTGACACCTCACATGTAAACTGAACCCTAGATGAAAAATAACCATTCTATGAGAAAATTTCTGCTTTCACAGTATCCCACGTTCTGTTTGAACTCTCTGACGGCAATAAAGGTCACGCCCAAGGTTCAATAGGTCATTATAAGGCTTCAGTACGGGCATCGAACCAAAATGGGATTAGTTCAATTTAAAGTAGGATCTGGATATTGGAAATTTACCTATACTAGACTACCTTACCTTATGTGTTGTCCTAAGGTTATTTTTACGAACAATCACAAATAACACTCAGTAAAGACGGGTCTATTCGTAATGGAATAAGAAATGTGGGTGCAGGTCAAATAAAAAACCCATGCCAAGGTGGAACAGTTTCACCAATTATTAAAAAAACAAAAAAGAGAGCTCAAATTTGTCCTCGTGATAGAATGTTGAATGATGAACGTTTTAACGACTACGTTGCGTTAATCGGCTAAGAAAGATGATTTATCATAAAAGCCAGCTATTTACAAATTAACAGCCTACGTAATGCCGCCGATACGGACGTGAGTCGCTCGCATGACATGGGAACGCATTCTTCACATTTCATCGCAGAACAGCGGAGTGTCACGTCTGCCTGGCCTTGACTATTGTGCTGTAATGTAATGTAATTGTAATGTAATGGTCTGCGAGACAAGGGCGCCAGCGTCCGCCCCGGAACAGGCTCATCATCGTGACTGTTTTGGTGCGTTGTGTGGATAGGCTGTGTTGGATAATTGAGATTGTACCAAAATTTTCATTGAATTAAGTTTTGTTTACGTCTTCATTGGTGGTCTTCATAGGTGGTATTAAAGTTTTGACTGTGAAGTGCTGGGACTCACGCGCATCTTTATGAATCCTATACTTCCATTTCAAATGTGTAAACCAAGACTTATAATATACTCACGCAGTGTAAACACATTTATTCTTCACAGTTTTAATCCTCAATCATTTTTTACATATAACGCAAAAATTTCAAAAGATTAAATTATTATGAAATGTTGGCAAATATCACGCCTTTGGATGATATAAATAGGACCATTTATAATTTTCTTAATTACAATTGGAAACGTTGCCATCGGCCAATTACCATTTTTTCCAATATTCCACCACCGTGGCTAATCTTCTCACGATTCAGTGGTGGCTTCGAAGGTCCGAGAGCATCAGTGCGTAATAGTTAGCATTGAAGATGCGAATGATCATTTAGAATCTAATGTGAATAAAATAAGTAATGATTACACTTGAAAAACAATAATCACGGAAAGATTCGCAGTTCCGCTGTTTTTGTAAACTGCTGTAATTAGAGAGAAAAAAAGTTTTGTACAATATGGTACAGCAAATGATGTTACCAAATAAACTAATGGTACAGACTACAACTGCCGTTTTTGTGTTAACTTTAGAGGCAAGAAGATAAAATGTCCATATTGGTTTAGTGGCAATTAGCAATCGACGAGCTTTGGTAGATACTGTTTGAGTAAAGATATTGAACAAAAGTATTTACAAGTCCATACTAGTTGGAACTGAAGGAAAATACTTGCACCCTTATTTAAATGCATTGCACCCACGGGAAAGTGTGCAGGTCTTGCACACTCCAAAATTTAGTACAACTTAAGTTTATTCGGTGAAGGAATGCAAAAAGATACAATCTACACAAATTATAATGAGACAGTGGAATATCGACTTGATATAAAATTGCATGCTGTTGTGTTATCCAGCAGCTTATAATCTATACCCTAATGACTTAACGATGCATAAATTGCGAGGTGATTTTGTATGAATTCTGTACGAAATGATCGCCGATGTCAACACTCGAGCCAAGGTCGACATAATTAAACCTGGCCATGTCGTGGACGATCATTTACGAACCACTCTCATTAATATTGCATTAAATATTTTTATTTATTGCATGTTGTTGGAGAAATCTGATAAATTAAAATAATTCTATACAGCCACATTACAGATGTTGTAACTAATGAGTTGTTCAGGACAATGCCTGACTTTTTGAAAAAGCAACACGTTCAACAAATTCAATAATTTCCCATGTCGTCACTCTGTTGAATCTGTTAACTTACACTTAGAGGGGAGAGGCTGGTGTACTGAGATACAGGCTCTGCTTAGTTCAGACACCAGTCTCTCACAATCTTATAGATACTGATATTCTTGACCTTATACTTCCTATTTCTGTAAATGTTAGATTGTGGAGAGAAATAAAGTAATTGGAATTTGAAAAAATAATGCTACTACCTACAAATTTTATGATATTTTCTCTTCTCATTTCGACATTCAGAATTGTACCACTACCTGTGCTCTTTCCAAGTTTTATTCTAAGTTTGAGTTTTAATTCAAATTTCATCGTGTCCACGACAATAGTAGTAAAAAAAAGTTTATAATTTCAACAATGAAGTCCTAGAAATGAAATTTTTAAGTACGGGAAAGAAATACGAGTCGATATGCTAAAACGAATTAATGGAAGAAGACTTTAAGCTTTTGGAATCAAACATAATTTCTTTGATGTTAATAATATCTTTATGTTTGCTGAAGTTAAGAAAGCACAATGGCGTGATTGACCTAAGAACAAAAAAAGATAATTCTGGCCGATCGTAGATAATGCTCTATTCATAGTACGATCAACTCAAGTGACCCGTAAAGAAGTCGTATTTAACTTAAGGAGATTATCCAGTAGTTAGATTTCTTGCTTTGTCTGTAATAGAGCAAGCGTAACTAAGTCTGAAGAAGCAATACATAGACAAAAGAAAAAGAGTCTAGGCCTGGAAAAAATAGGTAGAGATTCTAAATAATTGTATTAAATAACATAGAGATTAACTAACGATTTTTACATTATTGAACTGTTGAAATTTAACGGTATTGTCACAGATTATATACGATGTATCTACCTCTAAGATTATACACGTATCAGGTATAGATACACGCATCTATGTATAGAAGTTACACTAAGGATCATTCCGAACCAAACGCGAACGCTACGCGATACAAAAAGAGCCTTCTTAATAGACGATATGTTGGTCCCCATTATCACAACACTATTATATGGAGTAGAAAGTGAAACAGTAATGTATGATAGAAATTAGGGAAGCTTAATCTGCTCGTTAGACTGTCAAATCGAGTGATTTCGTGCATCCAATCGATTCAGGTGGTGATGTAATCGATTATTTATTTCGAATGGTTTATCGTTCTTTAGATATAAGAAAAATCTGTGTACGAATATGTTAATTTGTCAACCGCGTTTAGTTTTTTGTGTTTTAATTATATTTTCACGAATGTAAATCCAAATTAGTCAGTTGTAAAGTTATTGGACCTGTTTCGGGAGGAAGGCTAATTAATTTGTTAATTTCGTTGGACAGATTTCTCGTCATGTGTGAATAAAGCATTAAGATATTTGCATTTTAAGAATTATATTAGGCTCAGAATTAAACCCGTTAAAATTAAAAAAAAAAACAAGAGAACGAAAAGTTCCCTCGCGGTATCGTGCTCAGAAGGCTCAGGCTGACATTGTCAAGTTGAATAATTGCAAATTTTTTAGCTTAGTTTTATTTTTATTAAAAAAATAAGAAATACAAGAAAACTGAAATAGGCACCTATGCAAAAAATAACGCAGGGATAAGGCGTCACTCCTGGCTAAGGAACCTGCGCGACTGGTTCGGCCGCAGTACCACCTCGCTGTTTCGTGCAGCGGCCTCCAAAGTAAAAGTAAAGAGAGGAAGAATAAGAAGCCAAAAATAATGTTATTTTTATGTCGTTTGTTTGAGCTTTGAGTGAATAGGCTACTTCTGGGTAAGCTCGCTACATCGTAGACCTCATCTCTGTCCTCGGGCAAGATTGTGGTCAAGAGCAAACCTATATTTAATAAAAAAAAGCTTTATGCAATTTCTATAAGACACAAAGCGAAATTTGTTTGTTAGTGGTACTGAAATACTATGTTTGCTCTCTCTGTACATTATGTCATATTTGCTTGAGCCCATTCAGAGATTAGGTAGGTATTTAAATGCCGGTGCTGTCGATTGCCTCATAGATTTCTTTATTGCTGTTTGTTTTGCAATGACTTGCCACCTCCAGCACAAGTTGTTCTTCAGTGAAATCGTTCATGAATTGCAAGTACAAACAAACCTATACCATTTTTGCTGCGTTCGGCATATTCTGTTTTGTTAGTTAAAAAAAAATGCCAAATTTCACATTATGGTAATCGATGCTATTAAAATACGATATGGCTATTAAACGCACTTATATCTCTTTATATATATTCTTATATATCTATATGAAATTGGATGCTGACAGACCGATTGGTATATCAACGCAGAGACGAAATTACTGTACGCAGAAACTTGAAATTTTTAAGAGAGGTTTTACATAGCGTAAGTGAGCACTAAATAAGGCAATTTGAAAATTACACCTCTAAAGAGTGAAACTTTACCGAGGACCGAGGACATACGAGCAGAGACGATAGCCGAGGACAAATTTTAGGTAGGTTATAGTTTTATGATATTGAAGTGACTTTTATATTGTACACCGAGGTCAAGTACCTATTTCTACTTTCTTTTGTATAAAATGATAAATTCAAAAACGACGTCAAAAAATAGTAAGACATTGGTGAAATACACGTGAACAAGAAAAAATATAAACTTACCAAGGTTATGCTGTCAGAGAAAATAAACTCCGTCCAATGTCCAATAGCTGCACACTGCACAAAATTTCCAATTTCCGAAATTCCGAACCACTATTCACAGCCGGCAGTCAGTTTAAAACTTATAATAATGGGCGAAGGAAACACAGTTACTCGTTCGAATTTGTTCGTTTTACATTTTATAGTTACGTCAGCGATAGCACCAGGATCTGTAACAAGAAAAATGTGCGTTAACATTTTTACGTGATTTTTTACAACTGCATAAAATTTACGATTTTCTTTTTTTCGAATTTAAATCAATGAGAAAGTATTTAATATTAATGTTTCACGAGATCTTTTCATTGATTCATAAATGTTATTTTTTTTTTCTAAATTCTACGTACATTCTGAGAACGGACGCACACTGAAAACAAGACTATGCGTTCGCGAAAAAATTTGGACTTCGATAGTTGTCGCTCATCGCGTCGCGTCGCGTCTGTCTACATCAACGGTGTTTCAGAACAACTACAAGTTCAAACTAGGCGAAGACGTTCGTTACTGTGACGATCTAACTACGTCACATCGTCTACGTGATCAAGTTACAACACATGATTATTGACTGCCATCGATACTCAATGTTGAAAAGATCTGTTTTCAGAAATTGTTAACTTATTAGTCAAGACAGTTGATTATGTGTCTCTACGTGTGGGCGGAAGAAATGCTTCACAATTCTGATACCTTCAGGTAAGGCACAAATATGTACGAATATGCACAATTTGTAGATCATAACATTTAGGTAGACATATTTTCAATCTTAAAAGAATAATTTTTTATTATATAAATCTTTCGTATTCAGTAAGCATTAATTTTACAAATCGATAGCCATAATCATTTGCAAATTAGATAAAAATCAAAAATTAGTCAAACTAAACAATGAAATCATGGAATCATCTGAAATTGTCAAAATTAAAATCGATTTATTTATTGCACTAAATGTTACAATACAACCTAGTTTTGATATATTTTTTGGCAATGCTATTGGGCAATGCGACCTCACCTTGTTTGGTACGATCGTGAGTATTTTATTGATTCTATATTTATTTTATTTGTTTTTTATTATCTTTGTGTCAATATCACCCTGCACCAATCCAAGGTCTTCGTGAAAAATAAGAACTAAAATCGTAAATTTTAAATAAACGGAATATTATTTTCTCAAGCGGACAATCAGACGACACATATATAGTCAGACAGGTATTACACAAACAATTTTCGCAAACATTTTGTAGTTTTAATACAAACATAATCAATCGAAGAAACATAATACTGCATATAAATATTCTTTCGATATGTCATCGCATATAAAGTGATATTAACAAATTATTGTTACCAGAATGCAGTCAATTGATATACCCATTATTGGTTTGCCAACCGTTAGGAAACTGGTGATTTATTCATACCAAAGCGGCGTGACCAAGTTGCTAAGTCCGTATTGGGCAAAGTGCATATTAGGCAAAAGTGCGGACCAAACAGTTGCAGTGTGCTAGATGCATATATCTGCAGCAATTCGCTGATGCCCAGTTTTTTCTTTGAGTTTTTTGTTACTCTTTATTTAATTGTTAACCCAGATCTTACACTATTGACTGATACCTAAGTATTGTCACTGTCACTATTCAAGGATACTCTTATGATATGTACGCTAAGACTTAAAATATTCTGCTAAGGTAAGTATATCAATAGTACCTAAAATATAAAATAAGTTTTTAAGTGTAAACAAGGCGCGTTGGCCATAAGGTTCCTACTACCCGCGTACTCAAAACTGCAAATCCTTCAAGCAAGCGATAAACGAAGACAATGAGGGATTTTCCGAGACCCAAATAAAAAAAAATATATATTTCCCAATGAATTCATAGGTGGCGCTTAGTAAAAGGCGAGACCATTCAAAAAGCAAAAATGCACGGAATTGGCATTAAAAAAAAAACCTAATAAAAAACATCTAAAAAGTATCAATATTGTGATTTGTGCTACTGTTAAACTGTTATGTGATCTTTCTTTTCTGCCTCTGGCTGACAATAAAGAGCGCACAATATAGGAACAGCCATTATTACAACTCGGCTTTCAGTAAAGCTCTATCTGTTGAGATTTTTTTATACTGATTTTTTTTTCTTAATTAGCTGTCAGAAAAATCGCTCACTAAAGAATAATGGTCGCACTGCCGGACCCGGGTGATTGCTGCTTGAAGGATTAAATGCCGTCATGAAAATAGCAAGACAGGTAAAAATAATCAAACTAGATCGACAGTGAGTGCCTACAAGCAAAGAAAAATACTGCTACAAGTCCAACCTGGGGGCTTAGACAAAGTCACAAGTTCGCTTTCATGGCGTAAGAAATAAGTTTTCGTTATTTGAAGAGGCGATGATGAATGTGTAGCTATGAAGCGATGTAACCTTGTCTAAGCCTCCTGGTTCTCCAAACTGCAAATGTCACGCCAGACGGCCTCGCCACTTGACCTGCTCCGGGCCATAATGACCGAAATACATACTTTACGTAACACGTATTTCACATGTGACTTAAGAGAGGTGCAATGTTTGATCACTGTGATTTCTATCAAAGATCTATCTAGTATTCGCGATGGACGATCGATATGTTGTTGCATAAAAAGTACGATATTTCTAGCACTGTTCTCGTTGCCAAACGTTGCTACATCTGCATTTTGCATATTTTGAAAAAATACTAATTTTTTTCTTATATCATTGGCTGTGGAACAATATTTAATAGCAATGTTTCATATATACAGTTGAGGTTTTAAATATCAAATTTATTCTAATTTTTATTTCAGAGATTGAGAACAGAAAAAAGTACGACAAGTCGCTTATGTGCAAAAGTACATTAAAATAAAAATCGTAACAAAAAATAGTTCTTCTAAAGAATCACTATACATAGTGACAACATTCTTAATTTGTACTAGAAATCCAGACTTTATCGTATCGGTTATTGTTCAAATTGGTTTACATATGTTCTAAATCAAACATGGCTTATTTGATTGCATAACTAGTGTTGTACCACGTACATATCATTCATGTAGGTACGTCAATAGTGTTAACATCAGCTTTATAACTGTTTACATTATCTATTGGTATTATTACAACACGCAACGTAACAAGGAACACAAGTTTTAGTGCTAGAGCAGGAACATAAGGTTTTGAGTCAATTTCAGCGTTTTATTAGTACCATATACCTTGGTGGTAAACTAAAAGCAATAGTAGTAAAATTGCAGAGATAGGCGATCATTGCACTTTACAACCTATTTATATTTATTGAAAGGAATTTGCAAAAGAAGAATGAATTGACTTGTATTGTGACAATATTGTCACAATATTATTTTTTCCAAATACGGTAATATCTCCTGATCGCATTGACGTATAATTTTGATTATTTTACTGCTGAAAGAGACCGTGGATCCGAGTATTTGATATGAATTTCAACTTTATACCTTTAAACGTTCCAGAGAAAAAATGTTTGACAGATAGACGGACAACAAAGTGAATAAGGGTTCCGTTTTTGCCTTTTGAGGTACGGGACCCTAAAAATATGTGAGAAAATTAAGTCAATCTTATATAAAAATATAAGTCAATCTTATACTCGCTAAACCTTGCAACAAAATCATCAATGCATTAATTTCTTCATCAATGTGGTTCGAACCAATGCATGCTATTATTTCGTTAACTTATAACTATTTTCTTTTCGTGTGAACAATGCGCAGTAAGTTTTGTAATGTTTATTATATTTTCGTTGTTATTTTCTTATTTTACAAGTTTGTAATAAACCATAGGCGTTGAGGGTCCACTCATTCTATTCATATTTTTGAGGTTTAGCTTTGTAATTAACGTGTACTATTAACATTATTGCATTATTCATATTTATTCATTATTCATATGGAATATATACAATATATTATTACTAGGAAACAGAAAATGACTGGGTCATTTGATTTGAATACATGTTTTCTGCGTATGTCCATAAACAAATGCATTAAATATCTACATGTTATTGATTTGGATTTATAAAAAAAGCCCGACGTTTGGTGTATCTTCATTTCATTTCATTTCATCTTTTGACTGAAACTTGAACTTAAAATTAAAAAAAAATTAGTGTGATGGTTATGATTCTAGGATTTTGATTTTAGTTTGATGGAAATAACAGTTTTTTGTGAGTTAAGTGGTACTGATTATTTCCTTACTTACAAAAAACAATAATAGCATCAGTACATCAACACATCAGTCAGTACATCAGCAGCAATACATCAACGCATCTGTTAAATACCGGTAAAGGTTGACTAAATCAGTGAAACAACTTGTTTTATAAGATGATTGCAAATTCTGTCTATTTGTATTCATGTGAACACTTGAAGAGCTATTTGTACGCAAATTATATTTATTCACTCTTCTTTTTATGTTACTTGCATTTCCTGTGGGATTTATGTGAATATCAATATATTTCAAATCTATATACTTAAACCATATCTTTAGTAAGTATAATACTGACGTAGTATTATACTTAATTTAAGATATAACCACACTCACGTTTCAGAAAAGAATGCTATTTTATAATTAAACAATACAATTATATAATTAGGCGCAGAAATTAGGCGCTATAATAATAGAATCAAAATTACCTAAAATGGCAATCTATGAGAACTTTCTAATTTAATAAAGTCTCAATAGCTTAATGTTGTGTTACATTGAAGATTATAGATAGCTATTTGATTAATAGTCTGTTAAATGCAAGGGCGTTACGAAGTGGGCCTGACGCAGGTATCTAGAGGGGCAATATGGAGGGTATAGAAATATCACTATCCATACTAATATTATAAATGCGAAAGTTTGGATGTGAGTTTGTGAATTTGTGAGTTTGTGAGTTTGTGAGAGGATGTTTGTTACTCAATCACGCAAAATCTACTGGACGGATTTCGATGAAATTTGGTACAGAGGTAGATAATGACCTGGAATAGCACATAGGCTACTTTTTATCCCGGGAAAAAGCACTGTTCCCGTGGGAAATTCCACGCGGGCGAAGCCGCGGGCAAAAGCTAGTATTACATATTTTCCTTATATTTTAACGTTAATATTTTTGAGAAATGTTTAAAAAAATTCGGCCATGTCCGAGTTGGATGGACACACACCAAGGGTCAAGATTTGAATAATCTATCTACCAAGGGTACAAAAGTATTGATTACCTTCTAAAATCGCAAAAAATGCAAAAGTATGCGACATTTACGATCATATCTTTTGATTTCGTAGGCGTATGTATACACTAGAAAGTTTAATTTTTTATAGCTCAACGCGATGTTGAGAAAAGGAGTAAGTCATGCAAAAAGAATTTTTATTACTGAAATTGTAAAAGAAATACAAAGTCTTTTCTGTAACCCTCTTTATTTATCTGGAGCAGGCTCTACCATAAACGACTTAGTATAATTATTGACTGCACTGATACCCCAGTTATTAACAGTATTACTAGAATGCCTAACGTTTGCGAAACAAGAACCATGTAGCGGGTCAGCGATACTATTGATATCTAGTTTTCAAAGATTTTATACGCTTTTCACAGTAAGAGTAAGACACCCAGGTATATAATATAATTCTAGTAAACAATATCCATACTAATATTATAAATGCGAAAGTTTGGAAGTGAGTTTGTGAGTTTGTGAGTCTGTGAGTTTGTGAGGATGTTTGTTACTCAATCACGCAAAATGTACCGGACGGATTTCGATGAAATTTGGTACAGAGGTAGATAATGACCTGGAATAGCACATAGGCTACTTTTTATCCCGGGAAAAAGCACTGTTCCCGTGGGAAATTCACGCGAAGCCGCGGGCGAAAGCTAGTAGAACATATGTAAAACTAGCTGAGATCAGGGGCTCAGCTCCCATGTGAAAACGGGGTAAAAGTAGCCTATGTGATGTACCATGTTTTACTCTACTCTCATGAGGCATGATTGAGTAACAAACATCCACACTTTTGCACCCTACTATCCTACTATAATATTATAAATGCGAAAGTTTGGATGTGAGTCTATGAGTTTGTGAGGATGTTTGTTACTCAATCACGCAAAATCTTCTGGACGGATTTCTATTACATTTGGTATACGGATAGAAAAATACCGGGAATAGCACATAGGGTACTTTTTATCCCGAAATTCCGGCTAGTTAATAAGTAAGATAAGTTATATAAGTAAGATAAATACACGTTTTTGTGAACTCCCTTGACTTTGCTTGCATGCCTAAAAATAAAAAAAAATGTTTAAAACAAACTTTGGGTACTTACTCATATACTGATGACAGGTGGACTTTGAGAGTGACCAGATGGAAAGGACCCCATGGCTGGAGAAAAAGAGTCCGTCCAGCCGGCAGATGGCACGACGAAATAGCCGCCAACGCGGGAAAAAACTGGCTGAAGATAGCGAAAGATAGAGAGAGATGGAAAACTTTGGAGGAGGCTTTTACCCGAAGGGGTGCAGTGAATACCAATTAAAAATGCAGTGCAGTGAATACCAATTAAAAATCTTGAAGTCAAAATTTAATTATAACAATAATAATAACTCAATTACTCAATAATATTTCGAGCCTTTATAATTTTAATTTTTCTTTAGTTTTTAATATTTAAATTTTTTGTAATTGTTTAAATCTAATTTAATATAATTTAATTTATAAACTTATGTAAATCAAATTATTTAAATCAATGTTAACTGCATAGAATCAAATTAGGCTTTATTTATTTTTATTCATTTATTTATTTTACTAACTCAACAAACACGTAAGGGTATACTTAAAAATTTATTTTTAAGTGAGACGGAATCGGTTACCACGGGAAATACCTCAATTTTTATTACCACAAAACCTTGTTGATCCATTTTGATCATGCCATTGCTTTTTATTTACTTTACTTTAAAAAGTCAATATAAAATTGTGAAACTCAAGCGACACCTAATGGCGTAGAGGTGGCCACGAGTGGGCGCCGAAGGTGGACCGCCTTCAAACCGGTGACATGACATGTACCAGGTCACAGATTATATAAAGCATGTTAGTACAAGTACGTAACTAACCAAAGACAAATCGCCGCTATCACCACCGCGTAATGTCTATACAGGGCAACTTTACGTGCACTCCACTGTACCGGGTCAACATGTTTCTTTCACGACTTGTCATAAGTGTTATAAATAATCTGGAGGTCACTGTGGCTATTTATTTAATAACTTTTCATTACTCATACTTTGAAAGTAAGTCTGAAGTTGCCTGAGGAGCGTGGTGAAAGTAATACTTTTCAGCCCTAGGGAGAATCGTCTTCAACTGACAGCTGTCAAATTATATAAAAAAAAAACTAGTTCTATTTTCACGTTATTCTATTGAACCATGTTCCAACTTTTTACACAGCCTTTCAACATATTATGTAAAATTGAAATAACATGAAGTTAAAGAATATATTTTTTATAATTTTTTAAGACATTGTTTTTTTTTATATTTTTTTCAATAATGGAACCAAATGAAAAGAACCTAATACCTAGCTAAATAGTTGGTCAGCCACAGAAAAAAAAAATGTGCTGAAAGCTAAAGCCGCAATCCGATCTTTCGAATTTCGAAAAATTCCGATCCGAAAAAAAAAAATTCAAGTTTAGAGTTTTGTTTATGCTTCCGTATAATACACTCATTATTTCTTTAGCTAAATCATGTTTTTATTTTTACTTTCCTTGTATTCGTAATGAAAAGCACAGTGTTTACCTCGGGTGAAAGACTTTTTTAAGTCCCTAGAACTATTAGCTCGTATTTTTAAACCCCGTCTCGGGACATAAAAAAGTTACTTTCACCCATTCGGTAACAATGTACTATTTTACCCGCGGGTTTTAGCTTTTTCCTGAGGTCGGATTCGGTGAGGGTCAGGCTTCTCTGTATTTGACTGTACGTAGGATATTTTATTTTATTAATTAGGAAGACCAACAGCCATTTATACAACAATAGGTTAACACTTAAGAACTAAAGGAGCCAATTACAGGTCCTCACAAATAGAAAAATTATTACATAGGTAACAACGAAGTTGAACATTTTTTTTACACTACTTAAAAAACTTACTTACTTTTTTTTTACTACTTAAAACAAATACAGTGGGTATGAATATTAAAATTACAAAAAGAAGTATTAAACCTATAGGTGTTCTTAAAAGTCGCTTAGCTCTTGCTACTTGTAGTTTGTAGTAAATAAATCTATATCAAGACTGCGAGATATGTTATTATAATTAAACTGGCGCAGATTTCATCCGACGCGGTTTAGAACCTGAAGATTAACAATAATGTAGACTTTGAGATATAATTAATAGTACATTCCATACGGAAGAAGTCGCGGACAAAAGCAAGTTTATATAAAGGTGGTGGGCATGACTCCGCCACGGAATGTCTAAATACTAAATGTCTATGTACAGCTACATCCAATTCTGCAGTCAGAATTTCTCATACTAATTGATTAAAGCAGTAATTGCACTTAAGACCTTATGATTATGTGTTGTTTCTTAAATTCTAATGTGTGTCTAATGTCGACTGACTACGATGTTTCCGTATAGTTCCAAAGAGACGGGACTCCCATATAAAAAGTGTCCGACACTAATGTCAAAACGGAGGTACTACTGATAGTGATGCACTTATGCGAGGAACAGCAGGTATGAATAAGATGGAAATAATCGGCCATCAAAACGCTACCCCGTTTCATAAATAAGTTTTTTCCTTTGAAGTTGCGACCACATTCGTATGGAGCAGCAATAAAAATGAATATTTGACGGTGAATGAAAAAAAGACAGATATTTATTACCGTTTTAGTTGCAAACTGTGATGAAGACAAATTCACTTATTTTCTAGTGATACCAATTTATCTATTTGTGGAGTATACCTTACCAACACTTGACAATTCAGACCAATAAAAATATTATGGAAACAAAGCGAAATTTATATAGTATTGCTTTGCATAATAGTGGCAACAAAATAACCTCAATTCCTAATGAAAGTAACTGGATAGAGTAAGTATTTTTAAATTAATAAATAGCTTTGATAATTACTATGTGTAGGTATGTAATGTTTTGTGATCGAACATAAAGTCATAATATATAATGTTTAATGTATTGACATATAATAAATGATTTTGCTTTGCAAAAGTGATAGCCTTAAAATTAAATAAAAAATATTAAGTAATTAAATATTATAATATTGTTTTAGTGGAGGACACGTTGGGCTTAGCGATTTGCTGACGCAGCCTTGCAGCAAAGCAGAAGACCAACTATTATCTCTGAGCAGCAGCAACGATAATGTTGGAAGAATATGAAGGCTATGGTTTTACCTACCAGGCGTTTTGCTGATCTATTTGATGTTTATCTACTGTTCGTCGTGCACTTCAAGCTTCAAAAAACTGGATAATTTATTTCGTTTCCCTAAATAAATATCATCCTTGACCAGCGCAGTCTCCTGACCTCAACACCATAGAAAATCTATGGGGCCTGATGGTGTATAGGAGGCAAGCAAGGAAGAATCAGTTTCTCACTGTATGAAAGTTTAGAACAGCTTTATTGTGATTGAAATGTGTGTAGAAAAACAATAACGGGACCTATACAAAATAGTGAGTTAGTGATTGGTGTTCAAAATGAATTAGTGAGTTCATTAATTAAGTAGGTATATTCCAATTATCTTCTTTCTATTATTAGGTAATATCAAATCCTGTTTTATTAACGTATATTACTCGTATAACATTATTTAAATTATTTTTATACTTATTGATGGTTAAACAAACTTACCTTAATGAAGTTTGACCATAATTATACAAGACGTTGCTTCCGAAGATATTTATTCAATCAATTCACTATGCAGCTCGCTCTGCTATGTACTAGGCATGACACAATTTTTAGGACCTAGGGATAAAATAAAATAAAATAAGTCCAAAATTTACATCCGACTCTCGTCCCACCCTTACCTGTCACCGGCGGAGGCGCCATACTTCATTCCTTTAGAACAAAATTTCGAAATGTGGCGCTTGGGATATCGCGTAATATGTATTTAACATATTGATTGGGACGGGCGGGTTATAAATATCTTCGGAAGCAACGTCTTGTATAATTATGGTCAAACTTCATTAAGGTAAGTTTGTTTAACCATCAATTATACTACGACGTTGCTTCCTCGATATTTATTCAATCAATTCACTATGCAGATGTTTAGAACCATTGCGAAATTTGCAAGATTTTTATTTTTATATCATTATAATAATATTAATTATTATTATTCTTTAATGTGAGCTATTAAAAGTGGATCCTTAGATACTTTGATATAGGATGGTTAATTACATGAATAAATACAAATGTAGTTGCATCTACGATTATCTTCCAAAAAGATATTAGTAATAAACAAAAAAAAAAAAAAAAAATACGAAATTTGAGAAAAAAATTCTTCGAGTAGGCTATGTGATGCAATGCCATTACGGTTTTTTCATTTTGTAATGCAAAATGGTGAAAAATATTAAAGCTTATCAAATACAATGTTTAAGTTCTGTAGGATACAGACTTTGGTTGCTAGCCTTGATATTTTGGGAGAAAAAGAAGTTAACAAGAAACAGATTAAAAGTTCTATGAGTATACCTTATGGGACAATAATTAACATAACCAAATTAACACTATCATAGTTATTTCCTGTGAGACAGGATATTTTAACAGGCTTATTTGGGAATAAGATATGTTAACTTTAAAACGTAAATATTTACTAAGAGAGATGTGATGAATGAACATTTTTTAGTCTGCAATAGCAAACTCAACGCAGGCAGAGGTGCTTGCTCAGAGTTAATTTTACGAATAGCGACTAGAATTTTGACTACCTAATGTTAGAAATCTTTATCACTCAAAAATGTCAATCAAAGAAAGACAATCTAGAATTTATTTTTATTTTGCAGACGCAAAAGTATCTAAATCTTTATTGTATTGATTATGAACATACACTTCTAGATGGTTAATGTGTCGAGTTGAAAGGACACTATACTAATTTAGGATTCTTTCTATAAGTACTCGAGGAATATCTTCACCTGACAAATATACCTATATTAGTTTGCAAGAGAAAAAACATGAATATGCAAATTTGAGGTCGGTACATTTCTGCTGAAATATACTGTTTATATAAACTACACTGTTTTTATAGACTGTACTTAGCCGAATATATAGGTGAATTGGCTACAGTCATAGAGTATAAACTATAGGTAGTATTAGGTACCTACCCACAGTACGATGATTTTAATATAACTTTTGTTATGAGTACGTACTCGTATGCACGAGCCTTTAGTTAGAACTATTAACGAAATACTGAATTCAACAAACGAAATTCAAGTGTACTTTCTGTACAAGCTTATTATGTTTCCAGTAACAAATACATATTATAAAGAAAATAGTTATGATGCTTAGTTTTCCAAAAGAAGAATCTAAAAGTTCTGTAACGTATAGGCAAAGGCCGTGTAATGACAAGAGAGTCTTTAATTGTGATTAGATTCTCGATAATAGATTACTTCCTTGTTCCAAATGGTAACTTACTCGCGCAAGTCGTTGCAGATGACCTTGGCTAGGAGTTATTTGTAATAAATACAGAGTAGCTGTAGAAAGAAAAGGTCCATATTATACTACTTTACGTCTTCTTTTTTTTTTTTTTTATTGATCAAAAAATTTGCATCCAAATCACTAAGATAGATATCTATAATTATGCATCCAGTTGTTGAATTAAATTTGCGGAGGAAATTGAATTATTAATAGAATGATGGGGATATTAGTTCCAAAGATTCGAGTTTACGTAGAGTATTCAACACATTTACGATCAGAAAAAAATCCATTGCCATATTGGCTATTTGAATAAATCCCCATAGACAGAAACTAAAAAACAACATACTGAGTATCTAATATTGTTCAGTACTTGCTTGCTCAAGCTAGAGCTAAGGGCTAATGTCTAGTTCTTAAGAAACAAGTGCTTTGTTATCTTACTTTAATTTGCCCAAAAAAGAAAGCACTGCTCTTACTGGCTTAAGGCACTTATATTCCATTTATAAGGTGCTTTAGAGCGTTGCTGTTGTACAACTATAGTGAGCGTAGAAGCCGGTTAATTGGATTGATAAGCTTGATCATATGTAAGTATTGAAATAAAGTATGTAATAATAAGTAAGTACATAATCTCAGTTTGTATTAGGTATCATTACTTTGGATGGATTGGATGCAATCTGCAAAAAAATCAGTCAAGAAGCTGAATCTTTATGTATTATAATCTTTATGTATAAAACTTTATGTAGGTATGTGTTCTTTATGTATAAAGATACATGGGCAACTGTCAGTGAAGCGAGTTGCTAATTATAAAAAAATAAAGAGACCGGTATCGGATATTGACCCGATATTGGGTGGTTCCGGAGTCACCCGGACTGACAATGAAAATATTTCATTATACAAACTTTTAGGAGAAAATTGATCGCCGGAACAGTTTATTTAAAATACTGTCAAATTTGACGCCATACTCAATAGTGACATAGAATACCTGTTTAATATATATGAAATATAAAGGCAATAACTGATTGATCGATTGATCAGTCGATTTATTAAAAGTATTGAATAAATGTACCAGACGTGTATATTGTAAATTATCTAAATTATGTATATTTGGCGAATAATCATCTCGATTGATGAGTGGATTTCCTTTCCTCAGTTTACCGAACTCCGTTTCCCAGCTTTCTCTTGGGCTCTATCTGCTCCCCAATGTTTAGATATTTGGTATGAGTACATACCTGTTATGATGACCAGCAATGGTCAGCGATTTTCATCAGTCCTGATGTTCAAACATTTATAACAACAGATACATACAGATAATCTGTCACTACCAAGAGTTGAGACTCGAAGTCCGTGTTTAGCTGAAATTAACAGAGCTGAGTTAATACTGACAGTGCATGGTTATAACATCACTATAGTTCCAAGAACTTACGCAGCCAGAAAAAATAATACTTGACTGTATCAGTCTAGTAAAGTTTTAATAAGTATGAGATACTTAAAGGGTGTTCGAAATGTATAGTAAGATACACACTTTTGTTACATGGTTATCATCTGATAATATTACTATTGGCATAGTTATACTTCGGATAATAGTTTATCTACGATAGCTTGGGAGTTCTATTGCGTATATCTGGCTGATAATGTGTAGATTTGGCTACAATCGCATTGTAGTTCTGTTTATGCCAATAAAAGTGTGTATAAAATTAGTAAGTAAGTAAAAATACTTATAAACCAGACTACGATCGCGTCGTAGTTCTAATGGGTAATAATGTGTATACCTGACTACAATCGCGTTGTAGTTACATAAGGTAATAATCATCATCATCATCTCGAGTCGAAATGGCAAAAATTAGACTTATTAAAATTACATGTGCACACGCGACTACAATCGCATTGTAGTTCTATATGTGCTGTTATATAGGTGTAGTATATAAACTAGACTACGATTATATCGTAGTCATATTGGGTAATACTTTACTTTGCGCGAAGATTTTGTAGTTAGGCCTCTTGATTGGGCCCATTTTGCGTAAGGAAACTGGGCAGCTGCATATCTTCTGCGTTGTTGTTGTTCTTCTATCGGACTTTATGTGCTTGACTATAGTCGCTCTGATTACAATCGCATTGTAATTCTAACCCCGTCTACAATCGCATTGTAGATCTATTGGGTCGGAGCACACGTGACTACAATCGCATTGTAATTCTGTATGTGCTTGACTATAGTGTAAAACCCTGATTACAATCGCATTGTAATTCTAACCCCGTCTACAATCGCATTGTAGATCTATTGGGTCGGAGCACACGTGACTACAATCGCATTGTAATTCTGTATGTGCTTAGCACAGTCCACACGTAGATCACTCGTAGTCCGCCCGTAGATCACTCGTAGTCCACCCGTAGATCACCCGTAGTCCACCCGTAGAGTACCCGTAGATCGCCTGTAGACTCCTCGTTGACTACCCGTAGACCAACCGCCATCATCATAGCTATTTTAAATATTAGCTAGCCCCAATATTGGGGCACTGTCCTTCCCATGGATGGGTAAGGAGGATTAGGGCACCAAGTGGGCCCAATGGGGTTTGATGGGTTTTTAAGACTGTGAATACAGCTGAGACAGACCCATCCAGTGACTAACGAAGTAACGTTAAAATCGAAAAAAAAATCGAATGCGTACAAAATAGGTACGTACGTTTTTATCACAATAAACAATTAAGCAATTGACGTAACGGATAAAAGTTTAATTTTAAATGTTGCAATGATGACAGCTTATGCTTGGCTAAAATCTGGTTTACACAATTATTCCAGGGTCTTCAGTATAGAATTGGACCCAGACTTATTCTGAACATACTTGTTATATCGTAGTTCAATATGATTAATCTTTCATCAACAAATAACCCAATTGGGCCTTGCGTTTACCTTTTAACGACGGTCAGAACAATCAAGGAATAAGAAGAAAATTATCAATACATATGTAGATTCGTGTTTTGCCACGAAAAAATGTTTTTACAAATGTAAGACTTAAACATGTGACGCATATTATGGTTACGATTCATGTAAAATCGCAACTCAGGACGCGAGATACTATTCGCGATATTGTATTATGCAACATCATGCACAGACAATTCCTAGATAAAAGGAAGGTAGGTGCATAGTTGGGTCAGCGGAGAAAAAATAAAATTCAATTGGTCTAACGACCGTTGTTTGTTGAGTTTATGATTAAATGTTATCAAAGTACCCGCAGGGGCACACAGGTGTGATGTAAAATCACGATTACGTACGAGTAATAGTAGCCAATGCAACATAAATACGTAGTTATCTAACATTTTGTTAGGCATTATAACTTTTTCAAAGTATCGTTAATATTCAAACCAGATATTCAGGTAATGAAAAAATACTTACATTTTTTGTTGTTTACGAGTGAAATGAATTTAAAGTACGTCATTTTCCACTGACACTGAGGTTATAAATTAATTTAATTTAAAGATAGTCCAGATACTTGGAATATAAAGAAAATAAAAATATTGTTGTAGTGTGTGTGTTGCCATGCCCGCACACAAAAAGCGAATGAAGTATGGCGCCTCCGCCGGTGACAGGTAAGGGTGGGACGAGAGTCGGATGTAAATTTTGGACTTATTTTATTTTATTTAAAAAATTGTGTCATGCCTAGTACATAGCAGAGCGAGCTGCATAGTGAATTGATTGAATAAATATCGAGGAAGCAACGTCGTAGTATAATTACTTGTTTTTGTATAAAGAATACGAGGTTATGTTTCGTATAAAAAAACATATTCTATATAAATTGTTAAATGTTGAGGTATAGTTTCAATCTTCTTTTCGTAATGAAAACGAATACTTAAGCTATAACCTCAATATTTACTAACAAAGAGCGAAGGTAAAATTTCGTAATAAGTAAAATAAATAAACAGATACTTAGCTTACTGCAGATGCTTATTTTTTAAGTTCATTTTAGGGTTTTTATTTTGTAATTAGGTAGGGAATAGATTAAAATATAAATTTTTAATTTGCACAGAAGTTTATAATAATAAATTATACATAAGTATAATGAACCTATATATTTACACGAATAAATAGCTGTTTTGATTATTGTGCATTTTTATTTTATAACAAATATATATAAACCACATTACTTGCATTATATAAAATTACTCTAAACTTAAGAATTGGGTATAATATGAAAATTAAGTTTCGGACTGTGACTCGAACTTGGACCTATATTAACTGCAGTCTATCCGACTACCAATTAGACTAGCAGATGCATTAACTTGTGGTGAAATTAACAATTGGTTGCGTGTCGCTATACTCACCATTATTAGTTTGCTTTACAATAAACTATACGTATTGTATATAATACTTCTGTCTCAGACTCGATGGTGTCATAATTCTTAATACTTAGTATACCGTGAATTTGATAGATGGCAGCACGTAGGCAGCATGAGCAGTGAGCACGCAGCAGAGTTGTGTCTAGGTGTGGGTGGGTGATATGATAATTAGCTTAGTGTGAGTAATGTTCCTTTTGTAATTATACGTCCGTAATATGCACGTTACGCACACAATGAAGGACTGCGCGCCTGCAAGGCAATACGATCTTTAAGGTATGACTCCATTTTTGACGTTTGACTGTACGTTACTTCTAACTAAAGTATCCAATGTCGAAGTATGCAAGTATGATGTACGTTAGTTCTAAAGTATCCTAGTACTACGTCACAAAGTAGTTATATAGTTTTAAGTAATCTGTGACTACGTACTCCAGTGCTAAAGTTTACGAGAGCGAAGTATGAAATGCCGATGTATGGTAGTTCTAAAGTACCCAAAGTCGTAGTATGCGAGTACGATATATGTGTAACTTTTATTGTAACAGGGGCAAATCACAGCTATAAAGAGTTGGTTGAGAACATAGATGCAGAAAAAAAAATTGTCATTCTTTTGATTTTTTTTCTAACTTTATGGTTGAGAGCGAGTAGGTATTATAAATCCTATAAGCAATATCAATAAAATACAGTTTTGTTGTTTTTCATACTATACCTACTACTCTTTTATCAGTATTAAAAGAGCATTTTAATCACTGATTTAAATAAATTAAACTTGTTTTCAGAAATACATAAGAAATTTTTCCATTTTATATTTTTTTAAACGTATCATCGTTTGTTTACATTAATTTATTTGTTACTGATTTTTGTTCGGAAGAATTATGAAAGATTAAAAAAAAAACTTTATTTTTTGTACCATTTGCATAAACTTATTTATGATGATAATAATAAACAACCTCTGTATCTGAGAATCGGCTACGTTCCAGTGTAAGAATGTATGTTATTATCTGTTGTATAATTTACTAAAGTTATACTTTACTGACCACTTGACGAGTGGTTACTTAACTTACGTCAAATTGTGGAACATCGCTATGATCATTCAATACGTTCCAATAATTATATCTGGCGGAGCGCTTGCAAAATCGCAATGTATTTTCGTTGATGTTCTCCTCTGTACGTACAGTCAGCATCAACCTACCGAAATTCCTTGAAAATTGACCCCTATTACCGCAACAAAGAGGTGCAGGGTATACTTGACGTACTGACTGTACATAAATGGCACGGCTTTGTAGTTAGCCCGGCAAGGGTTAAGTAACACGACGTTGACATTTAAGATGCATCCGATGAGAAGCATCGTGGGTATAATTTTCGAGAAAGTCACAATTCAAACTTATGCAACAGTGTTTTATGTTTTGTATTTAAAAAAAAGCCAAAATGCTAGTTGGACTCGTACATTGAGGGTTCCGTACATAAGTTCATAGGCGGCGTTAGCTGGCTTTTCCGTCTGTCAGTCAATAAAGACCTTTTTTGTTTTACTTTTTGCTGAATTTTTTTTTTCAGCGATAATGTATCAAGTTAAAATTTGTATCAGATACTTGGATCTATGAAAAACATTTAACATATACGTCAACGCAATCAAAGATATGATTGTGAATGTTGCAATTTTTTACATGTAATGCGATTTCAGAAGGGAATCAAAACCAAACAGGAGACCAATGGGGTACTTACTTCCCGTATAATCATGAAATTTGGCACTTTTAATGTTGGTACAAGGTACACCAATTAATGCTCTTTTAGAGGCCAAGACTCTTTGATTTGCCGAGCCCGAATAGGTAAGTTACACCAACTCTATATTAGGCACTATATTAGGAACAATAATAGCAAAAATTACTAAAGGATAAATAGGTAAATAAACTACCTGGTTCTTGCAGTAGTTCACGATCAAGTGTAAAAAACAATCATCAATCAACAGTAAGCACTCATAATATGTAGTTGAGTCTTCCGTAGCCCGTGCATGTAGTTGCAAAAAAGATCTAATTAAAACAGCTTTTATAAATAAAATACGAACCATAAAAACGTAGTTTCAACTGCAGTTAATCTTCCATTCCATTGAAGCTTGAATGATCAATATAATTATTTGCAGTAAATAAAGTTTTCGCAAATACTTATGGCGAAATAGCAATTTCTCAGAAAATCATAAGAGTACTATAGAGAGAGAGTGAGTGAGTTTACTGACGTAATTGACCGAGCGAGCGAAGCGAGCGAGGGCTATAATTCAAGTTTGAGCGAAAAACACATTGTTTGTATGTATGTATGTATGTATGTATGTATGTTTGTTGCGCGATAACTCTCGAACCGTTGTTCCGATTTTGATGAAAGTTGGAATATATGTAGGGATGGTTAATAGAATTTTCAAGTTTGTTGGGCATCAAAATCGGTCCAGCCGTTTTTGAGATATTTAATTTTTTGTGAAAATAAATATTGTATTTTAATAGTCGCGAGGTCTACGTTCGCAGCGAACGACTAGTTATTGCCATTTGGTCGGTGTTATAAATAGAGACAGATATCATGTCTTACGACAGTTGTCTAATCATACGAATCACTGAGAAAGAAATCCCGAGACCGAGCGAGCGAAGCGAGCGAGGGCTATAATTCAAGTTGGGGCGGAAAACACATTGTTTGTATGTATGTATGTATGTATGTATGTTTGTTCCGTGATAATTCTCGAGCCATTGAATTAATTTCGGTGATATTTTAAGAATACGTGTAGCAACTATTCATAGAATTTTTAAGTTCGTTGCACAACAAAATTGGTTTTGTCGTTTTTGAGATATTTGAAAATAATAATCGCGAGGTCTAAGTTCGCGGCGAACAACTAGTTATTAAAATTTCAGTGGCTAAACCAGATAGTAATGATAATAAAAACAATGATGGTTCTTATGAAATGAGAAATCTGTATACTCATAAAATATAAAGCACGTAGGCATTTTTTATATATATATTGTCAATTCATAAATGACTAATTACAGTCTTGTCTTCTTTTTATTTCGATCCAATTTAACATGACCGAAGCTGCGCACCGAACCAAAGATTATATATAAAACCGAAGATTAATTATTTTGACAGCTGAATTAAAAATATTGGTCAGCAGGAATGTGCATGCGGCGTGTCAAGTGGGATTAAGGTGGTCTGTGGATTAATCGGAGTACCAAATAATGTGGATTGTGACGGCGCGAAAGTAAGCGGTGCGCCGACCGGTCGCCCGAAGGTCGACGGGCCAGCGCTTTTGTCTAATACGTGGGGGAAGGCACAGGCTGGAGCGGGAGCGGAAGATGATGAACATCGACTAAAGAGTCCGCTGAAGCGTATTAGCCCACGTGTCGTAGGTGTGCAAGAAACCCATACTTACTTACCCTTACTGGGATAAGCCGCCATTGTGATCTGTCCTCTCTTCTTTTATATTTTTGTATCTCATTTAGTCGCTCATTTATATCAAAAGCAGGTGAGGTTTGGTCAGGTCATCAATTAGTGTCGGCAGAAGAGCCTTCCTTTCCTTTGGAAAGTGTTTTAGGTGGGTTCGAGCCCCTTTCTGATTAAATTTTTATTCCTCGATACTCAGCACGAAAATATATTTGTAATTTTATTTTAAGTACATATATTTGTCGAAAAATGTAATTGATTATTTTTTTACTTTGTCAATGTCTACTTTCTAGAAAACGTAAAATTTCATATCTTGTAATGCCATGCCTTGTTATCTATAAAAATGAAACCTATAGTCGCCGCCCTATAGTGAGTTTAGCTGCAGCCTTTAATCATGAGCCTTTAATTGAAACATAGTTATAATATATAAGTAGACAATTAAGAGGCTGGCTTAGCTAGTAGGTAATCAGTTTGTGTCTTGAACCACCACCCAGAATGCAGAAATGCAACAGCAAAAACGCATACTGCACCACTCCTACTAACGAAATCGCTCGTCTCGCTCTTACTTAACCAGCACAATCTTGCTGTTTCTATCACTCAATGGACCCATGACGAAAGTCTACAACGAGTTTTTTGTATACAAAATAAAGGTGATTTTGATATTATCAACTAATTCATTAATTAAATACACTTTCAATGATCTAATTAAATTGTAAATGTAAAGATTTTTGTGTCAATCTTTTAACGTTATATTGGCTTTTTATTGCATAATAAATTATAAACAAAAATGAAGCAACGTCGTGTTTAAATGCCTTTTTATTTTTTTGTTTTTTTGCATATATGCATGAGTAATGTTACTTGAAAAAAGTCCATATTTACACGTCAATACATGTCCACATTCCATTAAGAAAAGTGCCTCTTGTGGAATTTATCATTATGTTATTGACTTCTTATAAAAGCTACTTTCTTATAAAACACTTGAGAAAAGGCCAATTGTGCTTAGATAGCTACAGATAGTGTAAAATAACCTGGACCCATGATAGTACAAAGTACACTTAGTATAGTAGATACAAGTACACTTGTACGTATACCTCGATGCCGAAGGTTGGATGGCAAATTAACTATAACCCTTACCTTACTACCTGGCCATACGTATAGTTTTGTATCGTGATGGCAAAACTTTCAATGCATGGAGATTTCAAGTTGATGGCAAATCTTCGCGATGTCAAACTTACAGTTACCCCTCGAAGCCTACAGGCGAAGGACATAATTTTCAAAAAAGGTTATCAAAAACAAAAGTTGACAATAAATATAAACTAATTTTCAGAAACCATTCTCGTCGTCTACATTAACAATAGCAAAAAAACCCCTTGTTTTAACCTTAGTAACAAGTATTCCCATTTATTTAGTCGATAAATACCGGAAGACTTAAAGAGGGGTGGACAACAGGTTGGGGTGAAAGGTGAAATTATCAGTCTTGCGTAAGTAATTACATGGTTTAGGGGACTGTCTTTTGAATATTTGATGTTAAAAATCTTTTGGCACGACAGTAAAATCGATTTGAATGCGGCAAATGGCATGACGCTGTCGTGGCACGATACCCCAGATGTTTTACATCTGCCGGGCGTCCTGTGAAGGCCAACTTTTTTTCAATAGTGGATTTAGCTATGTTAGAGTCGGGTTGTTTATTGCACTTATTATATTTTGAAACATTTATCTTTAGTATTGGTGCCTTTTCTTTATTTTCACTATTTTTTAATGAACGTAAGTGCAAGTTTAGAAGAAGTAAAAAAGAAAAATCATTAGTAAGTTATGTTAATCCGTGTAAAAAATATTTGCAAGTAAATTAAAAACGCAACTAAAATGGAAAACGTGTGTCTAAAACCGCGAAATCTAAAATTTCAAAAGATTTAGCAACGAATTCTTTCATGATAGATGTTCACAAAAGGCGAAATATGTATTTTGAAATTTAAAAATAATTAAGTATTCTGATGTATTCAAGGTCAGGAGCGCTCAAATTCGGAAACCTGTTGAGTGTTTTTAGGAAAGTTACCGCAAAAAATTTGATCGGACCACGGACGCATTGTTTTTAATTGTAGAGTCAACAGCATATAGTTATATACTGTACGGAAATTCGGCTCTATCACCACTGTATACACGACTATTGTGTCGATTGTTATACTGTCAACTGTATGTAGTTTTATGATATAAAAATTCATCCTTATACTTTTATTCTCATTTTAGGCAAGACAATGAAGCTCGCGCGTCGAGTGCAGGGGCGCCCAACTTGTTTTCGCTTAGTAAAGTTCAGGTTGGTGCGGACCTTGTTGTTGATGATTTTATGGATGGGAATGCAAGTATTATAGGTATACAATTATTTAATAGTCATCAGTTTCGCGATACATTTTTGTAGTTGGTGTTCGAAAGTCATAATTGAATAGCATTTTTATTATTTTATTTTTTTGTAGTGTTTGTAATTTGTCTCGTCTTGTTTTGGCTGCATTTCCACAGACTTCAATAAGATATAACAAATGGTTAAAATTAGTTTACGTGGTATATATCGAACATTTACATGGAGGGAGGCATGGAGCGATATAAATTGGTTTATTTTTTTTATGTGACTATTTCATGTTAAGTTTCTTCTTATTTATATCAGAATTTTTAATTAACTATCATATTTTCTGCTTCCGGCAGTTTTTATTTCGTGTCACGCTTATTTTTATATTACATCAGTTCTCATAGAATAAGCGATAAATTATCATGAAACAGTTATTGCCCAGATAAAGTTAATAATAATTTACGCAATTTACAAATAGATAATAATAACGTAAGAAATCATGATTTTTACGATATAGATAATACCAATATGTTACTAATCGAAAGTTTATTACCACGTGTTGTAATTACTAACTTGTCGATGCAATATTACGAGTAATGTAATTGCTATGAGTTCATCAATTACATTATTTATCGAAGAAAAGATAGATATGGATGACGCATATCGTATCCTATCCTAACTAATATTATAAATGCGAAAGTGAGTTTGTTTGTTTGTTACCTCTTCACGCTTCATCTACTGAACCAATATTCCTGAAATTTTGCATACTCATAGTTAGAAGTACGGAGAAGGGCATAGGGTGCCTTTCATCCCGGGAAAAAGCACTGTTCCCGTGTGAAATTCACGCGGGCGAAGCCGCGGGCAAAAGCTAGTCATCTATAATCTTTTACTTAACTAATAATGTAGTTAATAAGTTCGCCCCTTAAGTTTGATTCATTTGTTTCATTCAGGCCCTTGGTTCTACAAATTACAAACTTAGATGTCGTGCCTCAGTTGTGTCTCAAAAGCCAAAGAAATCGTAATAAAACATAGAAGTCTTACAGAGATCTTGTCATTTTATTTTAATTTCTTTGGCTCTTGAGACACAATTGAGACACGATATTGACGTTTGTAATTAGTGGAATCGGCCCCCTGGTAACGTGTCACCGAGTTTCCCTATTTATTGCTATGATGATGAACTAATGAATTAATATTATACACTGTCTAATTGTCTATGTCTATAATATGGTCCAAAATATTAAACTATATAAAATGTCTATTAAAGTGTTAATAGTCAAACATGTTTTATTTCCATTTAGTCCCATTCATCTTTCTTCTCTCAACGGAATATTTTCAAAATACCAAAAGTTCGAGAGTTGTTTGTCACCTTGTTTTTCTCGAATTCAGGGTAACCATTCTATTCATATAATTGACCCGTCTGTGATCCGAGTTCTGACCCAACTGACCTTGGACCTATCATTCAAGTCGTTCCAAATTTAAAACTTGGTAATACTGGCAAATTGTATGCCATTTTCTTTTATAGAGGATATTTGCGTCTCAAAATTAAAAAAAATACTATGTTATCGTTCTTATTTTTTTTTTTCGAATTAGATAGTTTAGATTAATGTAGGAAATTCTGTCCCTTTTATACAAATGTATGATTTCAAGTTTTGGCATTTGAAAATGTTGATAAATAAGTTAATCCCGTACTAAAATAGTTATGACGAACTTTCCTTTTTTTTACAGAATCAAAAATGTCAATGGTGTTTGAGAACAAAAGTCTAAAAATAACAGATATTTCCATAAACATTCAACATGGAGACCGGTAGTCGAAAAAGTTCCACAGAACAACAGTCGTCTTATAAGTATCGTTGAAGTCTTTAGTTTGAGCACGGAGAAAAAAAGCTCCCTGTGACTATATCCGCTAAAAATTAAATGTTATGATGTAATAATGTGTGGTATGTTTATCATATATTTTACATAACAATGTTTTTTTTATATCTACTAAGATTTTCAATTAAAATTTAAACGTAACTACATTTACTGAAACCATAAAGTTACTAATTACATAAAAAAATAAATTCATATTTAGAAAATCAAATTATTAAAATTAATAAATAAAATAATTAAAAATTATATATTTTGTAAAAATACATTAAAAGTGTATTAAATTCTTTAAATATAGAAATAAAAATAATACCGACCTGTCTAAAAAGACAATCACCAAAAATACAGGCACAAAATCCTTAAAAAGTTTGTTTCACTGACACTTGTTTCGAAAAAGAAAATAAAGAATTAAATCTTCAAAAGTGGAACGGTTAACGTTCCGTATTCAAAATTCGAAGCGGCTTGGTCCGCGGTACGCGCGCGAGTGGCGCTGCGGTCACGTGCGTCCACCGGCCGAACACCTGTTACCCTACCAAATTAAAAAGGTAGGTGCATCGGTACGGGTTTTTTCCCTTTTCCGGTTCTTGTCACATCCTCCCTTCTTCTTGGTTCTTGTCCCTTTCCTGAGCCCTTGAGGTAGGGTTGCATTCAAGTATGGCCAATTAGTAATCATCTCAATGAATCATAGATTTGGTGATACCATCTATTTCACCAGCAAATATTAATGCCATAATTTAAATGTTGGCATCAATATATTTTTTAGAATTTATTGTAACTGAGGAATAACATCAATGACATCGTATTGTTGGCAACTTTCAGGAGTGAATCAAAATATTACATCAAACTAATTTTATTAACTTTAGCACGAAATTAACGCATAAATCGGTACTTAAACTGCAAACTTGGTTATTTTTGTGGTAGCTTTCAGAGTGGTGATTTATCAAGATAGTGAAGTCTCTAACACATGATGAAGCTTTAACACTGAAACTGCTATGAGCTTTTTAATGTTACTAATTTTCCATTTTTAATAGCCTATTGTCTCCATTATACGTCTACAAAAATAACATATCTATTTGCAAATATTGTATCTACTTCACAGGAGTTTCTTTCGTATAAAAGAAAATACTTAAGTCAAGTCAGAGAGACCTTGACCACCCTGAGCTGAGATAGGATTCGGTAAGGTTTCTCTGCATCTGTATCTTCTTCTTGTTCTCTCAGCCGAAAGATGTCCACTGCTGGACAAAGGCCTACCCCAAGGATCTGTATACATATAACTAAATAGATCGTCTGGATATGGCACTTGTCTGAATAAATTCAGCTTAATTTCTTTGCTACCAGTGTCAATTAAGTTCAATTTATTATTAGCAAAATAGTAATGTTTTAATGAAAATCCCTTTCAATTGACTGTTGTTTTGTTTTACGCGCCACTGGCAAGGACAAGAGAGTGTGGACAAAAAGTAACTTTTTATGAACCCCGTTAATAAATATCATTTGTAGTTTTTGTCTCCGGTATCTATTTACGGTTGAGTGTCATGTTACCTTGTAATGATACAGATGAATGGCGCGGTTTTTACCTTGATTTACGCACTGTTAATACCCATTCAAAAAAATCAAAGACTTAACAAATTGTGTACAGTAAAAAGCAATTAATACGCAGATGAAGCTGCAAGCGAAAATTAGTAAAATGTAAAATTGTGTGTAAGTTTAGATCATCGATACAGTTATATCGGTGATGTAGAGCTTTATTTAATTTTGAAAATAAAAATACCAGCTGCTCAGCGAAGCTGCTTATGGGAATTTTAAGATAAGCTATTATGTACATTGTATGTTGGGTTCTTCTCTGCCCGTGTACAAAATTACATCCAAATCTACCCAGTGGTTAAGTCATAATTATAACAGACATGCATTCACCCAATAAAACTTTCGGCTTCTTCAAGCTTTCAGAATTGGTTGGTTTGTCAAGGAACCTCTACAACTTAGCCGCATTATGTCTAGCTGGCGAAGGCAGGTAAGCTGTTATCGCCCGCGGTAATACTTGGAATTGCCCCTGATTACGACCTGTGGAAATAAACCCTGCATTTCTGAAGCAAATGGGCCATTGCACATGTTGCTTTCTCGATCTAACACTATTAAAAGAAAGAGAGGCAGCACAGGCTGTGGGAGACATACTAAAAGTATTAAACAAAAGGCGAATGTCTTTTGTTCCACAAAATTGAATGGTGAGTAATATTGAGTCTTTCCAGTAATATTGGTTACTAAGATAAAATGATATTATTTTAAAATAAACTTAAATTATATAATAATACTTACACAAAGAAAAATCCAAAAGATAAATAAACATTTATCTTTGATGGAAATCTATACAGATAATATAGACAAAAAATAACAAACTATCGAACAAAGCATTGATCTTAATTCTGGACAAAATTAAGTCGATTGTTTAGAAGATTACGACCACTAACACGCCTATTGCTATGTGGTAATTATGAAAATTTACATTTTTTGGATAACAAATCTTAGTTTTTGTTCCTGTGAATATCCTTGGTAAAGTACCTTACCTTGAAAAGTACTTCAAAGATAATTATAATAAGGTTTGAGTATACAGCTGATAAAGAGCAATGGTGTACTTGAATCAGAAGTTCAAAAACAAAATGTTCTTAAAAAATAGATCCGACAAGTTATTCGGAACACTGTTCTAAAATTTGGAGTTAAGTTGTGTTTTAGAACTATGGACCTATAAATGAAAGTTTTAAAACATCGAAGTGGTTTTGTATAAAAATCAGATTTGTAGACCGATAACGATTCGACGAGACACAGAAAAAAAATTGTCATTTTATGTGCTCATTTAAATGATACAAAATTTTCATCTTTTAAATAATTTTAATAGACACCAAGTGATAATTTACCATATCAAGTTTAAAAGTTAACCAGTTACGCATGTCCGAAGACCTTGACACATCCTGCCAAACGGACATCACCTACTTACGTTAATATTAGCATTGAGATTATACTTTACCGAAGCTCCTAGATTATATATATTTGCGATATTATCTGTAATTTTTGATTGGATTGGATTTTTTAGATTGGAGATCTGGTATACTTTTTGGAGATTAGTGCCTGATATTTTGAGAAGCCATGAACTTATAATATACTGGCGTAGTATATTACTAGTGGTTCTGTCAGAACAGTAGACCTCGCGAGCCCTTCCACGAAATAACCGATATTTTACCGTGTCCCTGGCTAAAAAGAGTTTTGAAACCAACCTACCAATGCTGGAAAGAAAGTAAAAAGTTCTCATATTTTACCCATAAGCCCAAACATGTTCTTGTGGTTGGTCAATACCACAAACCTGCCTTTTTTGCCTTAAAAAATATATAAATAATAATATAATAATAAATATAGACGGACAAATCACACAGATTGAGTTAGCCCCAACGTAAGTTCAAGACTTTACGGGATGCTAATTTAACAATACTATATTTTATAACAAATACATATAGATAAATATCCAAAACCCACGTCAATCTGAAAAAGATTATTTTCCATCTTGACCCGACCGGGGATCGAACCCATTAGGCCACGGAGGTCGTCAGTCGTCAGAAATGCATGGTACCTATGGGTTATATGTATGTATATGTTATTTGCGCAACAAAATTTAAGTTCAAAAAGAAAGTTCAATTTGAAATCGAATCTCTCTGATTAGTAGGTATGTAGGTAATATATATATTACTTTTTTTATAATAGGATTCTAATCATACAATGAAGTTTTTTGATATCAGATTTCAGATTTATTTCAAGCGTTCAAGATAATTCTACAATGCAAAGCAATCCACAATACAATACCATTAACCAAATAAATACACACAATTCAAAGCCAAGCAAGACAAAAAAAAGCCATATGATTTTTAAGAACCATTTAATTTTATTTAATAAATAAATCAAGTCACTCTTGTAAACGTATTAGCGATTTTGCGAGTATTAAAAGCTTTGCTGCGCCATCTATTTATTTTTTTGTGAACTATCGTATGAGAATTTATAACATATGGATTTATAGCGGTTTTATTGAATTTTACTATGTTGTACAAACAAAAAAAATGCGTCTTAATAAGAATAACAAAAATGTCTAATGACATTTTTGAATTATTTTTTAAATAGCTGAGATATGAAGTTTTTTATATATATTTCGGCCATTTTTTAAAATTTCGAAAAACTGGCTCGACTAAAAAATTCTATAAAATTACCGAACCTGCTTACAAAATTTCATGAGAATCGGTTCAGAAATGCGACCTGTAGGCGATAACATCCGGACAGACAAAAGAATTTTCGGCTAGTGGAAACTGAGACGCTTCGCTCGCTGCGCTCGCTCGGTCGATAAGTTATGTAGTAGTAGTATTAAGTAGCTATGCTTACCTGATACAAGATCTATTGGTAGAGATTTATCTACTATTACATTTGACAACAGATGTAGCCCCTTGTATCAGTTTGGTTGACCAAACTGATATTCTGTTTTATCTACACTGGGCCATTGATGTCTTTAAATATAAAAACAAAATGTTTTTTTTTTTATTATTTGCTTTAGAACTTCAATGTTTTTGGTATAGGTTTCTTCCTGCCAGTTTTATTTCTTTTTAAGGGTAGGTTTTGGACATCGATAAAATATTAACAAGTTATAGATGGCTATTCACGTACATTGAATCTGTACCTCACCAAATTTGTATTATATTTAGATGGCGCCACTGAGAAGTACATTATCTCGGTTTTCATGAAAATTCCGTGTGTCGCTGCAGTCGTAGTTCGAATACCATGCGAGTTAGTTTATATTGAGAGGCAATAGATGGCACCCATCTCTACAACTACAGTAGGTACCTACCTATGGCAATAGATGGCACCACCATCTCTACAACTAACAGTAGGTACCTACATAGACGAATAATAATCGCCGTCTACACACACGCAACGACTATAAAATTATTTATTTATATGTAGGTACAAGATGACATATAGCCTGGGCTAAATCCTTTGATAGAGCGATATAGTAGTATTGCGATTTCTAAATGAAAAAAGAAAAGAGTGGCGTGTTTTATCCTTATCACAAATTGCCTCACAGATTGCATACTCTTACCCCCGGTCGCTCAGTGGCAAAACTGGCAAATCTACGCTAGGTACTTTGTATAGTCTGACATTAGGGCTCATGCAGCGTGCCGGCGATATCGCGCGACTTCGGTTGCTCCGACTCGCGGCGACTCGATTGACAGTATATAATATAACTAAACTAGCGACCCGCCCCGGCTTCGCTCGGGTTGTCAATATATTTGTTTTTAGGGTTCCGTACCTCAAAGGCAAAAACGGAACCCTTAGAAGATCACTTTGTTGTCCGTCTGTCTGTCAAACTTTTTTTTCTCAGGAACGCTTTAAGTATCAAATTGAATATGTACTCGGATCCACGGTCATTTTGAACAAAAAAATAATCAAAATTATACGTCAACGCGATCAGGAGTTATTGCATATTTTGTGATTTCAGACAGCAATCAAAACCTATGGGGTTTGTTGACAAATTTCATAATTATAATTATGAAATTTGTCAAAAAGCAAAGTCTAACAGTACTTATACAGGAATAAATCTGAAAGTTGTAAATATATTGAAGGAAGTTAAAAAAAAAGTTTTACAAACTTATTTTTGCGCTCGATGCAGTATGAATCCTAGGGAGCGAACTGCAAAGTTAAGTTTGTTTTGCGTGTACGGAACCCTCGCCTCGGTGCGCGAGTTTGAATCGCACTTGGCCGGTTTTTAGGGTTCCGTAACTCAAAAGTAAAAAAACGGAACCCTTATAAGATCACTTTTTTGCCCGTCTGTCCGTCTGTCTGTCAAACTTTTTTTTCTCAGAAAAGCTTTAAGGCGCTACTCAAGGCTAATCAGAGGGGGTGAGGGGCGGTACGTAAGCTCCGCCTTAAAGCCGACACAATAAGGTTACTTTTCGAATTTTCTATAATTTGTGTTTTTGCTAGCGAGTTTTCGTCAGGCTCTTAGGGTAATTATTTTAGAGGTTTTTTTTTTAATTGTGATAAAACACTAAATATTTTAAAAAAATAAGCCGATATCGTTTTAAATAATTGTAGTCTATATTTAATTCTTTTAAAAAATCTACTGTTATCGCTTAAATTACGGTGATTTTCGACGATAAAGAAAAAAAAACAGGATTATGTATAATTTTTTTATCTACTCTTATTTATTTTATTTGTCATTTGATTCCATATAATTTTAGTATAGTATTTTTCTCTTTACGGGATATTTTTACTGCTTCAGTACTTCTAACCTATGGTACACACTTGACGTTTAAAGACAGTACGTTTTCGGAAAATCCTGATTGGGTATATCCTTAAGGTATCAATTTGAAATTAATATCGAATACTCGGATCCATGGTCTCTTACAGCAAAAAATAATCAAAATATACGTCAACGCGATCAAGAAATATTAGGTACCGTAAATGTGGCGAATTTTCGTATATTTTGTGATTTCAGGCAGCAATCAAAACCTACGGGGTACTTCCCGTTGACCTAAAATTAAGAAATTTGTCAAAAAGCAAGATCTAACAGTACATACACAGGAATTAATCTGAAAGTTGTAAATATGTTGTTGGAAGTTTAAAGTGTTACAAACTTATTTTTGCGCTCGAAGCAGTACTGCAAAGTTAAGTTTGTTTTTGAAATTAGTAGGTCTTTTAGTGAGAGCTATAACGTAAGATGCTTTGCGTGTACGGAACCCTCGGTGCACGAATTTGACTCGCACTTGGCCGGTTTTTTTAATGATATTTACGTTAATACATACATCGTACTAAAATAAATACTGATAAAAACATACGAAAACGCGCCCGCTCAGAGATAGGTACCTAAACTCCATTTATTCTTACCAGTCCTATCATGTAAACAATCTTACCATATCGTTTTATGATTTTACAACAATATAAATTAAAATAGCCTTTTTAGGAAATTACTTTCGTGGTTAATAAATGTTTTACTTTAAAATGTTTAGGTTTGAACAAATATTTGATTTATTTTCAACAAAATTCAACAAAAAGTACTGTGAAGATTGTTTACATGATAGGACTGGTAAGAATAAATGGAGTTTACCTATACTGCGCCTTGAGTCTTCGCTAGATGGTTTCGCGGCGCGTTGTCTCGATTGTCGTTCTTTAGATAACTCGTAGTATTTCGGAAACTATTGATCCAAATTACATGCAGTAAAAGGCCAATATTAAATATATTAAGTACTTGTGACGACAGACTTGTTTATTTGATAAAGATTAATAAATTGTGGTTAATATCACCAGTTAAAAAACACCTAACGATTTTAATTATTTTTAAAACTGTTAGAAATGAAAGATTGTCCAACCGCGTAATTGCGTTTTATTTGTCAGTAAACTCATAAATACAAATACAAGGAAACTTTTAGGAGGATTAGCCGTTTATAAACTAACACAGCGACACTTAAACACTACTACATCGCTTGATAAATTGTAGACAGAGAATGAGCCCGGGCGGTGAGGCGTGAAAATACTTATATATGCTCTGCAGGGCGCGGGGCGCCTGTCGCGTGTTCGTTAAAATTGTACCAATCACAGCAGAGAGTCTCAAACATTACCAAATATGGTTACAAAATTCGCTCGGCGTTTAGAAGTACTTACACGCTTTTGCCCGCCATAGAGTATACATACAACAGATAGATTGCGCATAGAGTATAAATATAACAGATAGAATAAAGGTTGATGTGTCGGTAACATCTCTCCCGCCGTGTGAACGCAGTAAACATATAGGCAGTATTCCGCTACCGACACATGCGCCTTGTTGGTGACAAGTAAATAACTTAAGTTATCGGCTGACTAAATGAAATATAAACAAATTATAGAATCGGTTACAATGTCATTACTAAACTGTTGAACACTTGCCACCTCTGACTTAAAGTACTTATCGACAATTACTACTAAATCTATGGACTCTACATTTTAGAGAAAATATGTAATAAGATTTAGCTAATTCCGATCTCTATATAAAGCAAATAACCATATTAAATAGAGAAGTATAGTTTGATTCTATGAACATTAGCATACAATATTAGTTAAATTAAACTAAACTCTTTCCACAAGTAAACAAACGACTGTGCTATTTACTTGCGGAGAGGCCAAGAAATAAATAATACTTTAAGGGTAGTTGTTATGTTGTCGGTACTCTGCGAAATAATTACACCGTAAAGGCCGGCAATACCTTCATCACAACAACGCCAACACAAATATACATAAAACCATGACAAATTTATAATATTGTAAACATCAATATGCCATATTAAATGACTTAAACTAAACTCTTTCCACAAGTAAACAAACGACTGTGTTGTTTACTTGCGGAGAGCAAGAAATAAATAATACTTTTAAGGGTAGTTGTTATGTTGTCGGTACTCTGCAAAATAATTACACCGTAAAGGCCGGCAATACCTCCATCATAACAACGCCAACACAAATACCTAAAACAACGACAAACATAAACAAATCTGACTCTAAGGGTAGTTGTTATGGTCAGTATTCTGCAAAAATAATTACACCACAAAAGTCAGCAATACCTTCCATAACAACGCCAACAAAATATGCATAAGAAAAATGACAAACATAAACAAATCAGTTTAACATTCTACTGGTAGTATAACTAAACGTTTAGTCGGACGACGCATCAGGCCATTCTTTGTTTTGACGTCTACGACCCGTATCACTCCGTCCGTGCCTGGATAGACCTGCTCCACTCTGCCCTTCGGCCATACATTTCGTGGTAACGTCGAGTCCACTATGACGACTACATCACCCACTTTTATCGCCTCGCCGCGCCCATGCGGCTCTCGTCGATGATGAAGTAGAGGTAGGACTTCTCGCACCCAGCGCTGCCAGAATAGATCAGCCAGTCGTTGAGCTGCCTTCCAATGTGACCGTCCTAGCTCATCCACCTTGGAGAATGTCCCTGGCAATGGGACCTTCGAAGGTCCGCCTAATAAGAAGTGGTTAGGGGTTAAGGCGGTGTCGTCTTCTGGTGCGACCGACACATGTGACAGCGGTCGAGAATTGACTGTATGTTCGACTTCCGTAAGTAAAGTGTGAAGGACGTCTTCGTGAGGGTGACGTTCGTGCAATGTAGTTGTCAGTGCGGTTTTAACTGAGCGCACCAACCGCTCCCATGCTCCGCCCATGAACGGCGCCCCCGGTGGTATGTAGTGCCAGTTTATTTGTCGAACGTCTGCTTCCTGTAGCATAGAGGTTAGAGCCGCCTTTCGAAGTTCAGCATCAGCTCCATGAAAGTTAGAGCCATTGTCACTCCATATAGCGTCGGGGCAACCACGTCTAGCCATCATGCGACGTAATGCGAGCACGGCAGCATCAGCAGAGAGTGACGACGCTATTTCCAGATGAACTGCCCTTGTCGTCAAGCAGGTGAATAGGGCAACGTAGCGTTTCTCGTGGTGTCTCGCAATAGTGACTGTTAATGGCCCGAAATAATCCAGTCCCGTTTGTGTGAATGGCCGCTGATGATGGGCGAGGCGACATGGTGGCAGGTTCCCCGTCAACGGCTCAGTAGGCGTGGCACGACGTAGTCTGCATGGCTGGCATCGTCTGATGACTGTTCTTACTGTTGGTCTGATGCGTAGTATCCAATACCTTTGGCGTATCTCGTTGGTGACACATTCGACCCCGCTATGATGTAACTGTCGGTGGATCCAGTTGATATACAGTCGGCTATAGGCGTGGTTTCCATCTAATACTGCTGGGGACAGAGTTTCCTCGTTGATATCAGTAGCGACGGCCGTTCTAGAGCGTAACCTCAATACGCCATATTGATCTGTAGTCAAGGATAGGTGTCGAAGGCGACTGTCATTGGATAATCTCCTCCCGCCGGTGATGTCACGCAGCTCAGAAGGAAAGCAGTCCTCCTGAAGGGCACGCGTCCATAAGAGTTCAGCTCGGCGTGTGTAACAAGCTGCGAGAGGCACGTAGGTGCGGGCTGCACTCGCATGGCTGTTGTCACGCTGTGGAGTCGCTCTGGTGCTAGCGCGGGCTGGCCGGGGCTGGGCGCCAGTCCAGTCCGGGTCCTCAGATGAAATGCGGCGTGTGCGTTTTCTACGCACGGCGGTGACAGTGTGAGTTTTGCAGCGGTCGATGAATTGTAGTACGCGTGCGGTCGATCTGATTAGACGGATCCACGACGAGAACCTCGACACGTCGGGTAGAGCTTCTTTGAGTTGCGGGTGAGTGGTAGTCATGGCAACACGTTCTTCGCCAGTTTTCGTGGAGTGGAGCGGGTCGTTATCGCGCGGCCAGAGTTTTTCTTCTTTGTATAGAAATTCCGGGCCTCGAAACCATCGATGTGAAGCTGTGAACTCGGTCGGTACGCTGCGAGTAGCGTCGTCAGCGACGTTGTCGGCTGTGGGTACCCATCGCCACTCCGTGGTTGCCGTTGTCTCTTCCAGTTCGGCCACGCGGTGCGCTACGAACGGCTTGAAAGACCGCGCACCCGCGCGCAGCCACGACAGCACGGTGCGTGAGTCAGTCCACAGCACGCGGCGGTCCGGGCGACGCGAGTGTTGGAGCGTGACGGTGTGCGCCAGCCGACCACCCAGAACTGCCGCCTGTAATTCAAGTCTAGGTATAGAAACAATCTTAAGGGGGCCACACGTCCTTTTGCTGCCGCGAGTGAGATCTGTACCTCGCCTTTATTATTTACTGATCGCCAATAAGCCGCTGCGGCGTAGGCGACTTCGCTCGCGTCAACAAAAACGTGTAGCTCAAGTATCTCTGCCGAACTAAATAATGGGTAACTTCGTGGTAAAGCCACATCCTTCAAATTCTGTAAAGATATTAACCAAGTTAGCCAGGCTTGCTCTAATTTAAATGGTAAGGGATCATCCCACCCGACGTTACTACGCCATGCCTCTTGTAATATTTGTTTGCCTTGGATGGTTACTGGTGTTACTAAACCTAATGGATCATAGAGAGACATAGCTTCTTTCAATAGTTGACGTTTAGTAATTTTATCGTTAAAGGGAAATTTAGATAAATTAAAACCCAGGGTGTCGTCGGCTACTCGCCAAACGAGCCCCAATACTTTTTCCTCATTGTTGATGTTGACATTAGGAGTCATGGGCTCCACTGCGAGACCGGCGATGGCACTGCTGTCGTTCGATGCCCATTTCTGTAGCACGAAGTTGCCTCGGCGGTGCACGGCATCCACTGCTCGAGCCACACGATTCGCCTCGGCCGCGGTGTCAAAACTCTGTAAATAGTCATCCATATAGTGATTATTTATTATAGGATCCAAGGCTTCTGGAAACTCGTCTTGATGTAAAAGGGCATTATAGTTCTTAACGTAAATTGCCGTACTAAGTGATGATGTGGCGCCAAAGAGGAGAGATGTCATTCTGTACTCCATGGGTGCGTGGTCTGTCTCGTCACGCCACAGAAAACGTAAAGCGTCTCTATCTTCCTCTCTTATTTTTATGCGGAGAAACATGTCTTTTATGTCAGCCGCTATTGCAACTGGTTTTTCTCTAAATCGCATAAAGACACCTAGCAGAGATTGTAACAAATCAGGGCCAGTTAATAAATAATCATTAAGGCAAACACCATCGGTAATGTGCAGCTGCGTCTTTAACTATACGAACTTTACCGGGTTTTGAGGGATTTAAAACCGGAAAATGAGGCAGGTACCAGGTGTGTCCAACAGGTGGCGCTGTTGGAGCGAGCTCAGCATATTTGTTTTCAAACAGGGAATTCATTTGATCCTTGTATTTTTGTTTTAGAGGTGGGTCTTTCGCCAGTCGTTTTTCTACGCCTACCAACCTTCCGAGAGTAGCCTGGTAATTATTTGGGAAGGGCTTACCGTTTTCCTTCCATAATAGTCCCGTTTCATAGCCACCCTCGGTCAGCGCTTTTGTCGTTTTTTGTAATATCTGCAGTGCGCGCGTGTCAGGGTCAGCTTGAGGTCGACGCGGTTCTACGCCCAACGCCTCTAAATCAAAGTGCTCCTTTACTAATTGTTCAAGGGCTTCGTCTTTCGTATGTGCATGGCTACAACGAAAACGTTCTTGTAGCATGTAGCCACCGCGACTTTTCTGTCCGTGTAATACCCAGCCAAGGGGTGTGTGCGACGCTACTGGTTGTTCCTGCTTACCTCGTCTTACCTCAGATGCAATGAGCAGGGACCAATTGTCTTGTCCTATTAATATGAGCGGTTCTGCAGTTGCATAGACGAGTTGGTCGCTAATGTCCTGTAGATGTTCACAATGAGCCAGAGCTTCGGTTGGCACAGACTGCGGGGATATGTTTAGGCTGTCAATGGTTCGCGCCTCGATGTTAATTTTATTATTTGTATACTTGCCTTTAATAGAGAACTTTACCCGTCGGGAACTGACAGCGTCGATGTGCGCTCCCGCTATGGCTTCTATGACAAAAGGTGCTGCTGGCCCCGTAACGCCAATCTTGTCTGCCAGTCTTGACGTCAGCAGCGTGATGGTGGACCCATCATCTAATAAAGCATAAGTATCTATCTTACCATGTGGTCCCGATATTTGAACAGGTAAAACTTTAAGGAAGGTCTGCACCGAGCGCGGCACTCCGCCGCTGTTGTAGTCGCGTTGCTACACGACTCGAATACAGGTGCTGCCTCGGTGCTGTCGCCCTCCGCTCGCTGTCGTAGTGTAGTTGTGCTGCTGTCACTCTGCACTCGCTGTGCTGCGTCGTTGTGCAACAGCTTGTGGTGGTAGTACTCGCAGCCTCGCGCTTCGCACTTCTTTCCTTTGCAACGGTGGTTCCATGTCCGTCTACCGAGGCATCTGAAACATAATTTATTTTTACGAGCTGTCTCCCACCTTTCTGAAACGGGTATGGATAAAAATTTAGAACATGCGGCTGGAGTGCTATGGCTTGTGGCGTTGCATATAGGGCACATACTGACTTTTGTGTTTGTGGTACCACAGTGATGGCGCTTGTAATCTTTTCGCTCTTCGACTATCTCACATTTGGCATGCCTTGAATTGAGGTCAGCCTCCCTGTCTAGGAAACGAGCGATGACAAGCAGCCTAGGTTCAGATGCGTCTGCCATAACCTCAAAGTCATACCAGCGGTGTCGTAAAACTGTCGTCAATTTATCGCATACAATGTTAGTAATTTCTGGATTATGTAAGTACTCGATTTTATTTAATGCATTTATAGTAGAAATAATATTATTTACTTTAGAAGCAAAAATACACACTTCCTTTGGACTATCTGTCAACTTTGGTAAGTGGCGTAACTTTTCCAGCTCGTTTGTAACCAAAGCGTGTGGTCGACCGAAGCGTGCTTCTAACCTTTCCACTATTTTTTGTGCGTTTATACCGCCTACAATGTGCAGAGCAACTACGCTCTGCTACCAGAAAATGTGCAGAGCAACTACGCTCTGCTGCTAGAAAATGTGCGCAGAGCGAATCCGGACAAACGAAGCGGCGGGAAGAATTCTGTACCGGAACTTCACCGGGAAAAAACCACCGGTAAAAATAAGTACCGGGAAAAAATCTCCACGCGGCACCACGTTTGCCCGACTAAAACCTAATTAACTTAACGCAGTCTGCTACCACCGTAGCTTATGAAGGGAGCTACAGGGCCCTATATGATAACCTAACCTATAAATTAATTACAATTGAACACTTACCAAATTAAATCTTCTTTCTCTTCGGATCCAAACTTGAGGGTCTTCGGGAAGGGGGAATTCCTAATCACCCTACCTAACCCTTGAGATCTCAATTCCCCAGGACAAATAAATAGATTTCTTCCCGTAGTTTCACTCGGGAACAGCCAGATGTGAACAGCCAGCCACGTTTCACCTCTCACAAGAAAAAGTCACCATGACGGGTACACAAACACAAAGTTCAATAGTTATTTAACAAACAGGAAATTCACAAACACAACTCAAGCTAATTAGCAATCAAAGAACGCGGAACCTCTCGCGTATTAAAAATCAAACCGATATCGCCCTGGACAAAGCAATGGCGGACTACGACCCGATGCATTCCACGCTAGCAGTGTGAGAACCCCGAACGCCCTCTGGCGGCAGCAATGGGAAACGCCTGCGTTTAGTTTCACCCATTATATTACAAACATCCCCCCGTCCCGGTCTGAGAAGCAGACCGCTAGCTTACTCTACGGGAAGGCGGGCGAGAGAGGTCACACCTCTCCTTAAAATCGAACCGTCGACCAACACCTCAGCCACACGCGGAGTGCCATCTCCGCCAAGAATCAAACGTAATATGCGAGCTCGTCGCCAAAGCAATGAGGGCAAATTTGCCTCTTTTAACAATACTAAATCACCCTCCCTGGGAGGCTCAGTCCTGTCTGTCCACTTCACTCTTTGCTGCAGCAAATGCAAATATTCAAGCGACCAGCGACGCCAAAAGTCCTGGCTCATTTGCTGCAACATTTGAAAACGCGACAACCGATATACGCGTTCATCCTTCCACGGGTATTCGGGCAGGGCATTCAACGGCCCTCCCACCAAAAAATGACCAGGGGTGAGAGCTTCCAAGTCATTTGGATCTGGAGATAGCGGACAGAGAGGACGAGAGTTGAGGACCGCCTCAACTTTACAAAACACTGTGGCCAGCTCTTCAAAAGTTAGAGCCGTTTCTCCGATAATGCGGCGGAGGTGGGTCTTTGCGGATTTCACAGCCGCTTCAAAAATCCCTCCCCAATGGGGGCAACTTGGGGGACTAAACTTCCAGGTTATTCCCTTTGGGCAGCAATTTGACTTAAACTAGTACAATTTTTATCAATAAACACAGAAACATCCTTAAGATAATTTACAGTTCCTTTATAGTTTGTGCCATTATCCGACCTAATAAGGGAAGGTAGACCTCGACGCGAAACAAAGCGATCCAACGCGGCGACGAAGGCCTCCGTAGTCAGAGCCGATACCACCTCCAAATGGACAGCCTTGGTGGCCAAACAAACAAATACACACAAATAGCCCTTCACAATACGGGCATTACGAAAGGGAGAAGCCTTGATCGAAAAGGGACCGGCAAAATCGGTTCCAACGCCGTCAAACGGTCTCGAAGGTCGGATTCGATCAGCGGGCAAATCACCCATCTGTGGTTGCATCGTGGATGCCTTCAACCTATAACATGCAATACATCGAAACAGGACACTACGGATTGCTCTTCGGGCAGACAAAATCCAAAACTCGCGTTGCAAAATAGCCAACAAAGCATTGCACCCAGCATGGGCGTTACGAATGTGTCGATCAGACACCAAAAGCTGCACCAAGGGTCCGCCCTTGGGCAACAACAGAGGATGGCGAGTCTCATATGGAAGATCCGCCTTCCGGAGCCTGCCTCCAACCCGAAGAAGCCCATCCGAGTCGATGTACGGGTTCAAACGAGCGACCGCGCCCTTCAACTTAGCGCGTCCGTCGCGCAAGATACGAAGCTCTGACTCAAACCGTCCGGTCTGCACGACACGGACCCAATGCAACAATGCGCTCCGGCGCTCTTCTGCACCTGCAATCGGCTCCAACCGCTTTGCCTGTGGGTTTCTACAATTATGTATGAAACGCTTAATCCAACTGGTAACACCCAGAAGCTTATCCAAACTGCTATACCGAGCAAGTAGCCAATCCGGCTCCGACGTCGTCTCAGCGACTACAGCATGTACACGGAGCCCAGTCAAACTCAAAGAAGTAACATCTGTCTGACAGACAGGCCAAGATGTTTCTGATCCCATCAGCCACTCTGGACCCCACCAGAGCGGGTGTGACACCAGTTCTGGTGCCGTACAACCTCGGGAAGCACAGTCCGCTGGGTTAAGCTCTCCCGGCACATGTCTCCATGTTATATCAATTCCAATATTTTGAATTTGGGAAACCCTGTTTCCAACAAAAACCTCCAAGGTATGTGGGGCCGCGCGCAACCATGCAAGCGCGACCTGGCTATCCGACCAGGCGAAGATGTCTCGTATCTCGACCGTGGCCGCCAGCTCACTGGCAACGTGATGCAACAATTTAGAAAGAAGGTGAGCTCCACTCAACTCAAGCTTGGGAATAGTCAGCCTAGTCCTGATGGGGGCGACCTTGCTCTTCCCTAACAAAAGCGAGACATTGACCCGGCCATCGGCGTCAACTGTCCGCATATAGACTGACGCGGCGTAGCCTCGCTCCGACGCGTCACAAAAGCCATGCAGGCTGGCTCGATATTTCCCGGGTGGCAATATTCGACGAGGCAAGGCAATCCGATTGACTTCCTTAATCGATGAAAACAACTCGAGCCAATCATCCAATGGAGAGCCAAACAGCGGCTCGTCCCACGAGACGCCCAAAGTCCAAAGTCTCTGAAGAAGACACTTTGCAGAGAATATCACTGGACTGATCCAACCGCTTGGATCAAACATACGGGCTATTACGGACAACACCGTTCTCTTAGTCCAGACCTTTGGTATTTCCAAGTCCACTTGGAATGTAAAAATATCGGTTAGCGGCTGGTACTGCATGCCCAGCACCGCTATCCTGTTGGGATCATCCACATCTTCAAACAGGTGAGGGTTCTGTTGGTGATCCTCGGGGATCCCTTCTAGAACTTTAGGCTCATTAGACAACCACTTACGTAGCTCGTAGCCACCTGTCTTCAATATTTCGATCAATTCATCCCGCAGTAGGAGGGCCTCCTCAATACTTTGGGCTCCGGTGCACACGTCATCAACATACAAGTCACGTGACAGCACGGAAGCCCCACGGGGAAAGCGGATCCGTTCCCGCTCTGCCAATTCAAGCAATGATCTGATGGCGATATAGGGACTAGATTTCAAACCATACGTGTTTGTGTTGAGTTCATACACCGTCACAGGATCCTCAGGGCGCTCACGCCACAGTATCAACTGGAATCGCCTGTCCTCAGGATGTATGACTGTCTGGCGGAACATCATCCGGATGTCCGCACCAAAAACCACTTGATGTCTTCTAAAGTTCAAGATGATGTCAATTATATCCCTATGCAATTTGGGACCTGAATGCAAACATAGATTCAACGAAACTCCGTTCGAAGTGGGTGCGGACCCATCAAAGACAGTCCGCAACTTGCCCGTTGAGGCCTTCACCACCGCGTGGTGGGGCAAAAAATAATGCTCAGTTGAGCTCCAATCAACTCGAGCCGGAGACATGTGACCCAAATCCTCGTACTCGCGCATAAATTCAATATATTTATCGCGAAGTACGTGGTCACGCTGCATACGTCGCTCCATGGACAGCAGTCGTTTCTCCGCAAGCGCCCTACTTTGCCCTAGGCTAGGACGAGAGGCAACAAAGGGTAACCTAGTTACGAACCGACCGGAGGGCAACCTCTCCGTGGTCGATCGAAAAAGGGCTTCGCACTCAGCGTGTTCCGGATCCATCCTGGAACTCATAGGTGGCTCCTCCACCTCCCAAAACCTTTGCATGGTCTTGGCCAACGACGCAGATGCGACGACCGGTGGCTCCTCCACGGTGCTATTATCAAACACAGGGCCCATCAGGGCAAAACCAAAAATCGTAGACACTGCCATCAGTGAAGACGAACCCAGAGCCTTCTGGGTACCCAACAAAATCCAACCCAATACGTCCGAGCCCAGGAGCAAGTCCACTGGGCCGGGATGAAAGACAAAGGGGTCGGCCAAATCCAGACCCGAAACCAAAGACAACACACCCGGCGGTATGTCTGTCGAGGGGTGCCAACCCGCAATGGTATCCATTACCATAGCCGAAGTCGTGATCCTCATTGTGGAGGACTTCAGCGAAGAAAAGGTGACAAGTGTCTGGCCCGTCAGACACTTCACTTGTATGCCACCAACTCCAAGAAGTGGCACAGGCGAGTCTTCCACGACTAAACCTAACTGGTGTGCCACTCGAGTGGTAACCAAACTGCTTTGAGCCCCTGAGTCCAACAGAGCTCTCAAATTAATGGCTTCCCCCCCCACGACCCCATACGCGGACCACCGCGGTAGGGAGCAGAACCGTCCGCGGCTCTGTCCCAGCAAGGGAGCAAGCTAGTTACGGGCTCCCCACTCTCTCCAAACCAGGGGCGCGCCACTGACCCGGATAATATGGCGGGCGAGTGCACATCCCCATCTGAGGGGGGGCAGAACCCGCGGCCCGGCCATACATATGGTACGGCGGGTGGTACTCCAGCCGTGGGTACTCGTGCAGCGGCGGAGAAAACCGCTGCGGCTGCATGTGTTGGGCATTGGTAACCCGCGTGGAGGGGGGTGTCCCCACTCTCACGTCCGATCTAGGGCCCCCGCCCATGGGGGCCCTATCCGGGGCCTGGCCAGCTACATACTGGCCATGACCTAGGGGCGCGTGGTCCCGGTCCGCCAAGACCCGCGCAGGTACGCGACCCCCCTCCCGAGGGGGGGTGCGACGAGCGAAGCCGCGTCCTCCGTCCGGTGGTGGAGGGCTTCGCGCAGGAGCGCCCCCGCCCATAGGGGACCCCTGCCTCAACATCCGGGTGCCATCCCCGTTGCGGTTCATGCAAAGCATCGCGTGGTGCCGCCCACGGCATGCACTGCATGGTATGGCACTGGGACAGTCACGTGCATAGTGACCGCCCAAACAATAAAAGCAAAGTTCATGCCGCTTTGCCATGCGGCGCCTATCTTGTACTGGCAGTCTCTGCCAGTCCCTGCATTGTAGCAGGCTGTGGCCCATCCGGCCACATTGCAGGCAGTCCGCGTCCCTCGCGACTGCTGCCGTGTGCGCAACCCGCACACCAGCTCCACGCGGTGGCGGTTGCCGTCCCTGTTGGGGCCTACGTTCAGGCGCTCTGGATGGCGCTGAGTCCGTCATGGTATTCTCAGCAGCCCGTGCCTCAAACTCCAAAAACTTCACCAAGTCAGTGAATGTTGGTAGGGTGGTGCTATCCCGTTCCGCATTCTCGCGCTCAAATCGCGAGCGGATGTCATTGGGTAATTTGCCCAATACAATGTGCACCAGCAAAAAGGACCATTGGTCCACCGGCAGCCCCAGTGTGCGGAGCGCGTTACAGGCCACTGTAACGGGCGTGAGCAACTGCAGGCGCAACTGTGCCCTGTTGGCCACCTTGGGCAGGGCCATCAACTGTGCGGCGTGCGCATCCGCTAACAAACGTAAGTTTTGGTAGCGGGAGTTCAATAACTCCCAAGCCGTATCGTACTGGTCGTCCTCCACCCGGAGGTGCTGGATGAGCGACCGCGCTTCATCCTCAAGAGTGGAGAGGAGGTAGGCCATCTTCTGGGCCTTCGACAAATCCTGTCGTGCTACAACCAGGGACTCAAACATATTTTTATATGCTACCCACTCCTCCATCCTACCCCCAAAGTGGGACAGCTGAAGGGTGGGGAGCCGACCAGTAACCGCTGGTCCTTCCTGTCTAACAGGTGTGCGAGGGGCTGGTCCGCCAGCCTGTCTCGCCCTTATTGCGGTCACCGCCTCCGCGATATCATCGTGCAGACTCAGGATCTGGTCCATGTCCGCCATGTGACCTGCGTAGGCCTCCGGGGTAAGATCGGCTTCGGTAAGCGCCGCCATGGCCGCTTCCGCGCTAATCAATCGTGAGTGGAGGTGATCCGCTCTTAGCAGTATGGCGCCCTCCCTGTCCTTCCGGGACAGGAGTCCTCCGGCCGTCACAAACCATCTCAATTCGTTGGCGAGTGTCGCCCTAGCATTGGAGGCCTTCGCCATCGCGTCAAGTCACAAACAAAAAATAACAAAAGGTAAATAAAAAACAACAAAATCAAGCAACTACACGAAGAACCGCGGTAGGTATGAGAATGGCACAAACCCGGAACGCACGGTACAAACCGCAAACAAATACAAAAAAGGTTACAAATATTCTTATACAAACAAACTAAGAAAAATCTAATAATTTTTACAAACAATTAATTATTTTTTTTTACAAACGAACAAATAGAGGGTAGATAAACTACGCTCTGCTACCAGAAAATGTGCAGAGCAACTACGCTCTGCTACCAGAAAATGTGCAGAGCAACTACGCTCTGCTGCCAGAAAATGTGCGCAGAGCGAATCCGGACAAACGAAGCGGCGGGAAGAATTCGGTACCGGAACTTCACCGGGAAAAAACCACCGGTAAAAATAAGTACCGGGAAAAAATCTCCACGCGGCACCACGTTTGCCCGACTAAAACCTAATTAACTTAACGCAGTCTGCTACCACCGTAGCTTATGAAGGGAGCTACAGGGCCCTATAATAACCTAACCTATAAATTAATTACAATTGAAAACTTACCAAATTAAATCTTCTTTCTCTTCGGATCCAAACTTGAGGGTCTTCGGGAAGGGGGAATTCCTAATCACCCTACCTAACCCATGAGATCTCAATTCCCCAGAACAAATAAATAGATTTCTTCCCGTAGTTTCACTCGGGAACAGCCAGATGTGAACAGCCAGCCACGTTTCACCTCTCACAAGAAAAAGTCACCATGACGGGTACACAAACACAAAGTTCAATAGTTATTTAACAAACAGGAAATTCACAAACACAACTCAAGCTAATTAGCAATCAAAGAACGCGGAACCTCTCGCGTATTAAAAAATCAAACCGATATCGCCCTGGACAAAGCAATGGCGGACTACGACCCGATGCATTCCACGCTAGCAGTGTAAACCCCGAACGCCCTCTGGCGGCAGCAATGCGAAACGCCTGCGTTTAGTTTTACCCAATATATTACAAACATACAAATAAACCCTTTACCGATTCTAAAGCTACTCCTTTTAAGCATTTGCGTAGCCGTGCCATATTTTCTGCCTCCGTAAAAGCAGATTGTGACTCGTTAAATGCACTTTTAAAATATAACCAATCACCAGTATTTCCATTAAAATAAGGCAAGTCAGCATACCTGTGTGTCGCGGGGCGAGCCCCACGAACTACCTCTAATAAAGCCGCCGTTAGGTCTCTCAACGGTTGGCTGGTGTCGTTCAGCTGTGGTCCTCCCGTTGTGGTGGCGTGCGACCCACTGGGCGCAGTTGTGACGGGAGCGACGGGTGCCGAAGTGTCACCGGGTGTCAGCGGCGCTGCGGCCGTGTCGTGCAGCGCGCCATGCTCAAAGCTGCCGCCGGTGACTGTTGGTGTCGCTGGTCGAGGTGACTCCATGACCGAAGATGGCTCCTCCTGTTGTTCCCTCGCCGTGCTCCTTGTTCCCACCATTGTGGTGAAATTGAATTTCACTGGTAGGTACTAAAACACTTGACTAGAGTCCACATAAAACGCGGAACGCGACGCGGTTGAATTACTATTATCCGACTCGAATGGACCAGTTGTTAGAAATGAAAGATTGTCCAACCGCGTAATTGCGTTTTATTTGTCAGTAAACTCATAAATACAAATACAAGGAAACTTTTTAGGAGGATTAGCAGTTTATAAACTAACACAGCGACACTTAAACACTACTACATCGCTTGATAAATTGTAGACAGAGAATGAGCCCGGGCGGTGAGGCGTGAAAATACTTATATATGCTCTGCAGGGCGCGGGGCGCCTGTCGCGTGTTCGTTAAAATTGTACCAATCACAGCAGAGAGTCTCAAACATTACCAAATATGGTTACAAAATTCGCTCGGCGTTTAGAAGTACTTACACGCTTTTGCCCGCCATAGAGTATACATACAACAGATAGATTGCGCATAGAGTATAAATATAACAGATAGAATAAAGGTTGATGTGTCGGTAACAAAAACATAAAAGTAGTTACTGTGGCTGAAATATAAAAGCTAGATATATGCTATCGCGGACTTTTTTGTAGACTTATTATAGATACATAATTCTTCCATATATGATTTTGATACATCTCTTAGGAATTGGACAGCGTTTTCGATGAAAGCTGCCGGGCGGCTAATTTTTTCCGACTATCTTATTATCGTCATATTTCAACTAATATACACAAAACCTAAACAAATTATACACTAAAACCTTCCTCATGAATCACCTTATTTATTAGTGAAAACCGCATGAAAATCCGTTCAGTAGTTTTTGAGTTTATTAATTTATATTGTTGTAAAATCAAAAAATGACATGGTAAGATTGTTTACATAATAGGACAATTATGAATAAACGGACTTTACTTGTTCGTCGCTGGCTCCAATGATATACTATATAAACAAGAGGCAGATATGTTATAGGCGCGCGCTGTGAAGACTCGAATACGACCCAATTGGAACGTCTTGTAATCAGTCTGCGCCAAGCGCCTCGTCGAGCGTACCGCGTCGTAAGTTCCTGTGTCCTTACCAAGATATATTAAAAATGCCATCGTGTGTGTTTCGAAAGTGTACCAATTATGATTCTAAAGTTAATAAAGTACAAGGGATCTCTTATCACATGTGAGTATGCAAAAATAGTTTGATTGTTTAGTATATTTCAATTATTTTTCACTCACTGACGCCATGTTCAGACAAAGAAAGAGAGATTCTAGTTTTGACGTGAGAGCGACAAGGATGCGTGCGCTGCGGACATAGATTAGTTAGTGCAGAATCGAATACTGATGGTGACTTCAATGCCTAAAATTAATGTTCAGTTGTTTTTTATTATTGTTCGTTATTATAATAGCTATCTAATGTGTGTAATGGACTAATTTAATAAACATTAAAATAGTTTCACTGAATTCGATTTTCTACTAGGTATTATAATACATTATACTGATAATTGAGGATTACTATTGTTTTTCTTTTTATCAATTAGGTTTCCGAGTTTTTTCCAACACTGAATTGTTAAATATTTCAATATATATGATTTACTTTTATAAGATGTTTTATTTTTTACCCATGTACTTTCTTTTCAAATAAGTGTCCTCTCTACAACAAAAAATGTTACTCTATGCATAAGAAACGTTTGACGAGGAATCATTGAAAACTATTGCTATCTCTTTCATTCGCATGCTCTTTTATATCTTTTGTCTTACTTATCAGTAAAACTTGTCGATGTGTGTAGTTTTGGATTGCTCGGAACAGAACTAAAACGCAAATTACTATGAACGTAACATATCTGTATTATAATATATCATTGGCTGGCTCTCATAGTACGCATACCTACGCAAGTTTCGAGTTCACAGTACCTTGTTAATAATAAAAATATTACGTAACTGAGAGTTACGTAAAGTTGGACTTCGATTAATATTTTTATCATTTATCATTATCACCCAATTTGATGGGTGAAAACAGTTTATAATAAAACTATTTATTATTTTAGAATAATAAGTATACCATGTTCTTTTCAGTACTCCTAACTATGTGTTTACGAAATTTTATGTAGATTGGTCCAGTACCTAGATAAAGCGTGAAGTGAAGAGGTAATAAACAATATCATTTCCACATTTATACTGTTAGTTAGGATGACGTCTTCTGAGCTTCTACCTAATCTGAGAAGAGACAATTTTTTTCCAATGAAGAATACCGAATCATATATTCGTGACGAAAATTACATTAATATGTTACTAGCTTTTGCCCGTGTCTTCGCCCGCGTGAATTTCCTACATGAACAGTGCATGTCCCGGGATGAAAGGAAAAAAATAAAATTTATACCATGTGGTAGGTAATTTAATGCAGATTAATTTTGCCATTGACAGTTTTCTTCTAGATTAACAGTTTTTGTTCAAAACGGAGAAAACCGTGCAATGACATATTTTTAATGAAAAGGGTGGGAAGGGGGGGGGAATTGGTCTGACACCGGGCAAAATCGTGCTCAGCAGGGTCGAATTAGTCTAAAATTATCCGGTGTCAAACTGTTACATTCCATGCCGTTCAAAGTCGTAATTTTCGAAAATTCTTTTAGTCTATATACCTAACGCGTGGAGATTAAATATTCAAAGCGCGTGGCCTTGAGCGAGTGATGGACGCCTGGCAGTGGCAGTGGTTGCTTGGCAACGGAGCCGTACCTCGCCCGTCGCCCCGCTTTCCCCGCCGTCAATAACTTATTAAATGTTGAGATTTTGAATGAAATCAGCGGGATTTTTAATTTGTTGAATATAAAAGCCGAGTTCGACACACGACATGAGTAGGTTGAGTTTGTAGGTCTACGAACTTTTGTTATACGAGTATAATATGTACAGATAATCATTTTTCAAACAAATTTTTATTTGAATCACTAGCTGTTACCCGCGGCTTCGCCCGCGTGAGTTTCACTTAGATGAAAAATCTTTTTGTATTCCAAACTGTAGTATAACCTAAACTACAGTACTACTCAAAATTTCAGCCATTTGGTTATCCCGTGTCCCGTGGGAATATATTAGGTATTCGTAGTACAATCGCGGTGTAAGAATGAATCAAAAGTGATATTTCATTCAACAAACGATCTTCGTCTGCTCGTTATCTACAATTTTCAGTGTACCACTACCCTTTTAACTACTTTGTGGTACCACTACTCCCACCCCGAGTCCCTATTTGTCCTATCCCGTATCCTGTCTTTTTACACGTCAGCAGAGAATGCTCATCAGGTTGAACGACTTTTGCTAAGGCGCCATTTCCATATATGTAATAGCTAGTCTCTTGGAATTCTTCATCAGATGATCCTGATCTTAGATTTTTAAACGTCAACAGAAAATGCTCGTCAGATTGATAAACTTTTGCAAAGGTACCATTTCCATATTTCTTATAGTTTAGCTGTTCTGTTAAGGTTCTTCATCAGGTGTTCCAGTTTTCAAAATCAATTATAGCCTATATGTTGCCCAGGCTTAATAGCTATACAACAAAAAATGTTTCATTCAAATCCGTCCAGTAGTTTTTGCGTGAAACGCGTACGCGTTACATACATACAGACAATGATATATTATTGTTTATATAGTATATCATTGCATACAGACAAACAAACAGACAGACAGACAAGAAATTAAAAAAAAATTTTTTGCTTTCTATTATTCTTTTTAAGTGTCCCTCTATTCATTTCAGTCAAAAATACTAAATGTACAGACAAAATATTTTTACTGTTTTATTATATGTATGTGGGAGGCCTTTGTCCAGCAGTGGACGTCTTTCGGCTGAGAGAGAGAGAGATTATATGTATGTATAGATTATTCGAATAAAAATTTTATTTGTGAAAATTATCCGCGGATTATTGATTTGTAGAAATAACAAACATAAATGAAGAAGAAGATGATGGTGAAGAGTCCACCAATAAACTAGGTACCTACTTAGGCAACATTTTTTTTTCTTTAATTTTTTAAACACATGTTGATTTATTTTGATTTTCATTTTTAAATAGGTGTTTCAAGTTTGTAGTAACATTTGACATTGCATGAAATGAAATATAGATAAGAATTGCGCCATCTATTGAATGTATGTGGTACTACTTTGTGGTAACACGAAGTTTGCTTTGATGATTATAATCACAGAGTACTATATACTTTATAATTTTTACGACAAATTGACAAGATTGATACTGGTAGCGACATCTAGTTAGTCAAGAAAAATAGTTATGTGAGGCACACTTTGATGTATGAAGAATATGCATCTATACTTTAGTAATATTTTATCGATGGTTTTGATCATCATTGATAATGCATTTTCGGCGCGATCTACACCCTCATCACTACACTTACCCTAACTAATATATTTAATATCGTAATTGATCTACCTGCAAGTCACGGCTCAAATGATGGAAAGCTCTTTGCTGATTTGTCGTCATTACTTGATGTAACCATACGAAACCTGTTCCGAACTAGACAAACTATTTTGGTCAAGGTAATCTTAGCTTATAAGATATTTGAATTCCATGTCTACTGGTTTATCTGTTTGCCTATAGTTTCTGCGGTGACATAATTACATAATTGTTAATACATATATTTTATCTAGTACTGGACGTACGCAGTTTTCCCCGTTTGGTGGTACGGAGATTTAGATATAGTGACAGGTTGCTAGCTCATCGCCTAAGAGAAGAATCACCATTTAAAACCTTTTTCCTTGATTTTAATAAAGTAGATGATAAATAAAATACACAGTAGAGCTATAGCAAAGGCCACGCGACAGGAAGTGGAGGGAGCCAAGTAGGGTTCTGGCCAGCACTGGAGCGCGACCGCTGGCATCAATTTACTTAACTTATTCGATCCTACACAAGGGTTCCAGTTATGAAAGACCAGGTCCTAAATATGTCAGAAGTGTTGGTAATAAAGATGATGTTAAAATACATATGTAGTGTAGCAGTAGCAAAGCTGCTTCCATGCTGGTCTAGAAGCGAAGAAAACATAGAATGTGCCAGCTGCTTCTCTTCCCGCGGAGATTGTAAAATGCAATCGAGAATGCTTTAAACTAAAGATTCCTCCACTCATAGGCGATGGGCTAGCAACCTGTCACTATATCTGAATGTCCATTCCATCAGAAAGCCTATTCAGCTAAGCGTGGCCTTCGAGTCTCACGACTCTTGGCTCTGTCTACTCCGTAAGGGATAAGACGTGATTATATGTACTGTAGCAAAGGCCACGTGACAGATAGCAAAGGGTGCGCAAGTAGGGCTCCGGCCGGCACTGGAGCGCGACGCTGGCCCACCTCACTTGACCAACGCCATCCGATACAAGGGATCGAGTTAAGGAGGAATCTTTCTTTATGTTACACGATTGTAGTGTGGGATACTCTCAAACAGGCACAGAATAGTTATCAGCGTTTAATGTCAAAATCTGGATACAGGTACTAATTTGTTAATAAAGAAATATGTTTTCTAGTCTCTCTTTTTAAATCCTCTATTTCTATAACGATTCATTAACGATTTCATAAAACCTAGTCAAAAACGCGTGATAAAATGTGGAAATAAATAAGTCATATCGTACTTCTAGCTAGATGATATGGCGTATTATACAAAATGGATAAAGTTGAATTAAGCGGGATTCCATGGAGACTTTGTAGTACTAGAATGTCTGTTGAATTAATTTAGGTAAGTATTTCGCAGTACTAGTTTTATTTGTAGGATCATCATAATAATATATTCTGATGTCTTTCAATTTGTGAATGAATGTTTACAAGACGAATTTGGAGTCATGATATTGACCTTTGGGTTTTACAGGCAGTGGTTTGTTTTAAAAATGTCAAGGGTTTTATACTGAGTACTGAGTACATTAGCAAATACTATATTTACTTTAGCCTTTGCTCCATATGTTAATTTTTTATTGTAACTATGATATATGTTTTTATGGGCAATAAAGTTATATCATTACACATAAGCGCATAAGTGCCCAGAAAAAAAATATACCTACTTCTAGATACAAAAATAACTAGAGGAAATATGAAAATCTCAAAAACAAAAGATGTACTATTATATGCATATGTTACTGTAAAAGCTCGAACTACGGTAAATCCTAAGATTTAAGAGTAAGACTTTGGAGTTACCGTCATGAGTTGGTATACCCATATTTTTTGGAAATGTTAACAATATAAAAGTAAAAAAGGCATCTAAATTAGATCCAAAGTAAACAGTGAGCCATTAAAAGCGTTAATGAACAAATGCAAGTACGCATCAAAGCAGAACATCTCATATACAACGCACACAATGCTCTGAGGACGTACGGTTTCCGACATATCGCCTACCTGAGGCTTCAATGAAAGGATGTGAAGAGAATCTCCATACGATGATATCACCGTTGGGGCATCCTGAACTTGTTTGCACAATAGGGCGCACATTGAAGGCTTTTCTGAATCGTTCTCACGTTTTTTTTAAATTTCGATCCTTTGGGATTTAAAAAGTAATGTTTGGCCTTGTGAAGTACGATTAGCAAATTTTCTCATACTGGTTGATCTGGTGTTACATTGGTGGGATTTTAATACAAACTGTGCAAAAAGTTACTATACAGGCAAGCATTAGAGCATTCGACAGAAAGTGGATAGAAAAGGCCGGAGATAGGGACACATGGACAGAGACAGTGTATAAATATTCGACTAATGTATTAATTAGGTATTTTAGAATAATTTGACTATGCAAGTTATGAATCATGGCTGTTGAATCCAATGGAAGGAGATAGCTGGATGCAGGTGGGAGTAAATTCAGTGATTGTGTTCAATTGGTATGCGTAGAATTTTAGATAACGCAACACAAATGCATTTTACTTGGTTCATGACTATGAATAAGTAGGTATGCAAACAATGCTAAGTATTTGAATGGTTAATAGTCACTATGTATTACATTGATTAATAATTTTAATTAATGATAAATAGATTGTTATCTTTATTTAATGGTTTGCGATAAAAGTACCGCGAGATACTTATTTATAATTGCAATCAAAGTGAGCTTTAAAAATCCTGATACCTAGTCTTGTCAATCATATGCCAGATATTTTTTTATACTTAAAAATAACGATTTAACGATAACATGAGTGAACTTTGAGCAAAACAATATTACATGTATAGAATAAAAAAAAACCGCAATGCCGTGGATCGTCCCAACCGTTGATGTTCATGGTCAAGGATGAGTCATCATGCGATTCCTTGTTACAGTCGAATTTAAACTGTATTGGTATCTGATTTAAGGTGTTCAATCCAAATTTCATATTTAAGAGATCCTTGACTCCCCAGTAAGAACTTATTTTAAGTCTGTTACATATATATAAGCATGCTCTATCCTTCTCTATTGTGCAGGACTGGTGGTTTGTCTCTTTTTTACAAGACGATGTTATGTCGGCAACTCAACTGATAGGAAGCAAGACCATTAACAAAGCCTGGATAAGTAAGGCTATTCATTAACTCTGTTTGTTTGTAGTATCTTTATTGTACCAAGGATATATAGTTAAAAGTCACATAAATAAAAAGGTAAATATACTCTCTCTCTCTCTCTTCAGACCTTTTCAATCCTATGTGTGTAGGCCTCCTTCATCGTAAGCCACTTCTCCCGGTCTTGGACAATCTCAATCCATTTCACGCCTGCTGTTCTTTTAACATCATCCGCCCAGCGCATTTGCGGTCTTCCCTGTGGGCGTGTTTCGCCCCACGGTCTCCACTCCACCAGAGCTTTGCACCATGAACCTTCTTTCCTGGCAACATGGCCAGCATATAATATATAATAGCGGACATATCCCTTGAAGGGATCTGTTACAGTCAACCAGCCATAGATTGAGAGGATATATTTACTCAATAAACTCTATTGTCTATTGGTTACTATTTGACTGATCTATACCGAGAATAGATCGAGACCCGCTAACTGAAATTACAAAACCCATTACCCTCCTTCGCGCATCGAGTCAAAATATAAAGTTGGTGCAATAGAAAAGTGAGTATAATCCAATAGAACCATTTTGTCTACATAGTGGGATAAAAATGATTAAATTATACTATTGTATGCCGTTGACGTCACTATCAGTTGGCCTATGCCAGTTTATAATTCTCTGTGAATCACAAATTGGAGATCAACAAAAGATTCTCATGAGAAAAATTCTCAGCGAACAAATTACCGCTTGTTTTAACGGCAAATCCCTTGAGGGTCCTTCCTTTGTTGTAAACAAATTAGTGAAGCGTTTATTTTTGACTCTAAGATAATTTGGCAACATTGTTGTATTTCTTCTGGAGTAAGAAAGTAAGTTACTCTTATTTTCGTATTATACATTACTCCTACGTCCTATTGTACGTTTACTCTGTATTTATGTACAATAAAGGTTAAATAATTAAAATAAAGTATTGTGGAGAGCGTCTATTCGGCATTTCTTCTCAGCAGTGGTCGTTCCGAAATGCTAGTAGTTGTGGCTCCGACATTTATAATATATTCTAACTAATATTATAAATGCGAAAGTGAGTTTGTTTGTTACTCTTCACGCTTTATCTACTGAACCAATCTTCTTGAAATTTCGCATACACATAGCTGGAAGTACGGAGAAGGACATAAGGTACCTTTCATCCCGGGGAAAAGCACAGTTCCCGTTGGAAATTCACGCGGGCGAAGCCGCGGACAAAAGCTAGTACAATATAATTACGTAATTAGTTTATGACGCGAAAACGTGCCTGTAAAGGCCAAGTTTCAGTAAATTATTTTTCATTTTGTTTTTTTTTTTAGTGCCAGAAAAACAGAGGTGTTATGAATATATCGTAACCGTTATCGAGAACATGATATTAGAGATAATATCATAATACGAATATATTAGGTTCTTAGCTATCTGAGTAATCGGTTATCCGGTAACAGTTATATATCAGGCACCTCAAACGGTTACCTCTAGCCGTTCCTAGTTATAAGAGTTACTATGATACAGAACGATACCGATAACACTGAATATTTGATATTGGAAACGCACTTTGCGGCGTCGTCGTCTCCGAAATATGAAGTGGGATCTGTTCCTATTTTTGTGGATTGTGATCTGGTACTCTTTTTTTGGAATTGAAATTTACTACTTTCGTGAAATGCGATCTAATCATCTTTTGTAGCCCACCATTCAGTCCAGTCTATTCGGCCCATTCAGTCCAGCCCAATCAGTCCATTTGGTTGCGATCTATATACCTACCTACCTAATCATCTTTTTGTGGCTCACGATTCAGTCCAGTCCATTCAGTCTAGCCCAATCAGTCCTTTCGGTCCCGTCCAGTCCTTTCGGTTGGCTGGGTGGTACCTACGTACATATCACTCGCAATCGAAAAATTGTTTTCTTCTAAATATTAAATAGATATAAATTTTCTTCAACGTTACTCATGTAATAATTAAGTCTTTGACAAGATAGATTACTTACTACTACCATCTACTACTACCTACTTATAGTAGTTTTTACTTATTTGCAACAACAGCAGTTTAAAAACCACTAAATATTTAAACACTATTAAAACACGATTATAACCTAACGTTAACAGAAATGACACTACTGAAAGTATAATAATGACATAGCCTATAAATATTTTGATGTCCCCACTACTGGGATGAGTCTGGGGTCTAAGATCATGGATCTAGAAGAAAGGCCAGTAGAGATCACAGCTTCACAATGGTCCCAATTGCCTAGCTTGGAGACATGACACCAGTAGGCTAGGAAAAAATACATCACTGTCATTGCGAAGGCAAAGGCAAACCACTTCAGTAATTCTTATGATAGTCATATTTATTGCCTTAATAAAATTACTGCAGTGGCTTGACACAGTCCTATCTTTGCTGAAGATATTTGTTTGCATAATTGAAATTTTAAGCGTTACTATTATACTAGCACAGGTCCAAGTCTAATTGAAGGAAAGATAAAGGGAAGAAGAGGTCCAGGGAGACCGAGAAAGAGTTATGTAAGTCAACTTAAAGAGCTTCGTTTCGTAAAAGCTGAGAACAGAGAAGTGTGGCGTATACTCCACCGACAAGAGCGCGGCTCTTAAATAAGAAGAAGAGCCTAAGTTTGACCGTAGCCCTTGAACCCTTGAGGCCGATGTCCTATTTCAAGGAGTGACATAAAAATGGCTGCGGATCGTAGACAAAGGGTGCATCCACCAGTACCATCGTAAAACCTCTTTAACCTCATTCTAATTTGATTTAGAGTTAAAAGCGATTTAAAAACTTATTCTGTAATTTAAGATTAGAAGTATAACTTATTATACACGGAACATTAAACAATGTTCTTTCTGGAAGAGAATTTAAAAACTTAACTACTTCAATTTATAAAAAAATACTTCTTGTTGCAGCAGCGGTACTGCGAAAGTTGTATTTTTGACCTTTCTGATTGGACATGTATAACAAACAATGTCCATATAATACAGCTTTAAATTGTCACTAACTCGTTATGTATATCTACTATATGTACACGTTCATATACTAGATGTACTTTACACGTGTGTAAAACAATCTACCCTTCCTGTTCACATTACAGAATGTCTAAAGTACTTATTTTGTAGTTGGTTTATCTACAACTATTACAACAATACATGTAAAATATAAATTTGTTAAACTTAAATTCTAATTGCACAGTCTATTACAGATAAACACAGCATGCTATTATATCACTTAATCGAAAAGATTTTAAGATATTTTTTTAACAAAAACAAAGTCTCTAAGGGTTATGATTAAAACAAATTTTTAACACAACAGAAGAAAATAAAAATACATAATTAGGAGAAACATTTACGAATTTTGTAAGGATTATCAGTGGGTTCGAATGAGTAGGTGTCAAAATGTACAAAGCCCATTCTCTATAACTATGTAAAGTTATACATACAAACATGAACCCTGAAGACATAACTCCTTTTTTAAGCAGTCGCGTGAAAATAACTACATAGGTAGGTAAGTTAGTACAATCAATTTGCAACAACGTGCAACGCAAAAGAAGCAGTAATGTGTTATGATCGCTGTTGACCCGGTCAGTCAACATGTTTGTGTAAGTGTCCACTAAAAATGGAACTCAAGGTGACACGGAATACTGTGATTATTATTTGAGCAATCAATCGATTATATGTTTGCTGAAAATAATATTTGCTTTACTAGCTGCGGCTTGTGACACCGCTCCTGTGAAAAATTTGGGATGAAAATTACCCTATGTGCTACACCAGGTTATGGAATACGTAGTACAAGGATACTTTAGAACTAACGTACATCGTACTTGCATACTTTGACATTGGATACTTTAGAAGTAACGTACATCGATATTTCGTACTTAGACATTCCGTAGCTCAGTCGTTATAACCCCTGTACCAAATTTCGTCGAAATCCGTCGAGCAGATTTTGCATGATTGATTAACATACTTATTCACACACACACACAAAGTTCTGCATCTATACTTAATATTAGTGAGATTTAATGCGACGAATTGATGTATCATTAATTTTTTTAACCTTTGAGGAGGCAAAGGATACTTTTGTATATTCACTGATTACTATGTGTGCAAAAACAAAAAGCTTATTGGTACAAGTATGACGAGCTTACATTTTTTTGTTCTTTAATGATATTTAAATTATGCACCGTGAGATGTGTTAGAATTTTCTATGCCTTATTATATTTTTTCTCCTCTCGCTTAAATGTTAACCACCTAAGCCGTACTCACAATGAATCATAAACGTTGCGAGAATTCATAAAAGCATCGTTTTTTTTTCTTTTTCCCTGTGTATTGAGCCTTATTTAGTCTCAGATCCTGGGTGAACGAAATTTGAACCCAGAGTCGTGACTCAGGCCCGATTGCCCCCGACCAACAGGTTTAACAAACATACCCGCTGAGCTTGCACTCGGCTAATATAGCCATAGGGTAAAACACACTATTGTGGTAATTGGATTGAATAAAGTATTTAAGTATTATTGCAAACGTAAGAACGATGGTAGGTGGAGTAAGGCTGTAACCGAGTGGTGTCCTAGAAATAGGAGAAGAAGCGTAGGACACCCGGCAGCAAGATGGGTCGATGATGTAAAGTATATTGCTGGCAAGAACTGGATGGCGATGGCCCAGGATAGAGAAGGTTGGCATAGACAAAAATAGGCTTATACCCAGCAATGGGTCATGGAAGGCTGACGATGATGATGATTGCAAACGTAGCGTTTGGTCCCCTTCAATATTATTCTCATGTTATGCTGAAGGTGAAGTAATTTTAACTGTTTTTAATTAATTATCATTATGTTTTAACTGTTGTAAAATTTGTAAAGATGGACAACAAATAAACATGAATAAATATTTTTGGAAATAATTTATTATGTTGATATAAAAATCTGTTGATAGGAAAGAGTTTTTAAATAATAAATTTAATTAATTAACATAGTTCCTATTGAAAAATATGCGAAGAAACAACATTATGGAGGGTTATTCCAAAACTACTCCAAAAAATGTTCCCAATGCAGTTACGCATTTAAATATTTTTGGTGTACTTTTTACACGACTGACCAAAAAAGGAGTGTTTTAGACGACTGACCAAAAAAAGAGTGTTATGTTTTCAGGGTTCATGTATGTATGTAAGTATGTAAGTTTCTTTATTCCACCATGTGTTTTTTTATTTTTAGCTTGTTATTTAATATACTTACATTATATTACCAAAACAATTTCTTATTAGTTATTTATTTAAAGAATTCCTCGATCCGGTGGCCACAGCTGGTGCACTTACCCTACATAGCGGCTTCGTCGATGATATCTGAAGCTTACTGTTGCCGGTCTATACAAACTTAGAAACGTTCCTAGAAAATTATACCTTGTTTATCACATTTAAAGTTACGAGTATAAAGCCCAATTCCAGATGGAAATTTGACATCTTAAATTATTGTACTTATTATTATCTATACATATAATAAAACAGTAAAAATATTTTGTCTGTACATTTAATATTTTTGACTGAAATGGATAGAGGGAGACCTAAAAAGAACAATAGAAAGCAAAAATTTTTTTTTGGAATTTCTTGTCTGTCTGTCTGTCTGTCTGTCTGTATGTATGTACGCGTTTCACGCAAAAACTACTGGACGGATTTGAATGAAACTTTTTTTGTTGTATAGCTATTAAGCCTGGGCAACATATAGGCTATAATTCATTTTGATAACTGGAACACCTGATGAAGAACCATAACGGAACAGCTAAACTATAAGTAATATGGAAATGGTGCCTTAACAAAAATCGTTCAACCTGATGAGCATTTTCTGCCGACGTATAAAAATTGAAGATCTGGAACATCTGATGAAAAGCTCCAAAAGACCAGCTACATTATAACATATATGGAAATGGCGCCTTAGCAAAAATCGTTCAACCTGATGAGCATTTTCTGCTGACGTATAAAAATTGAAGATCTGGAACATCTGATGAAAAGCTCCAAGAGAGATTTTTCATCTAAGCGAAACTCACGCGGACGAACCCGCGGGCGACAGCTAGTTGTAAATAATTTATTTATTTATTACAACAAAAATAAAAACTAAAGCGAACTTAATACTAACAGTCTTAATATAAAAAACAAAAAGAAACTAAAAACTAAAATATAAACTAAAAAATTATCAAAATTATTGTTATTAAATTATCTAATTTAATAACATTTTCAGAACAATAAGTATACCTGGATTGGTACTATCTGTAACAGCGTGTATACAAAACAATTTGCCTGAGCGAAAACTAAATTCATCATCATCATCAGCTTTCTGCTACCCACTGCTGGGTATAAGCCTCCCTCTGTCTACGCCAAGCTTCTCTATTCTGGCCCATCGCAATCCAGTTCTTGACAGCAATATTTCTTACATCGTCGACCCATTTAGCAGCCGGATATCCAACGCTTCGCTTTCCGTCTCTCGGATATCACTCGGTCACAGCCTTACTCCATCTTTTATCTAAACTAAATTATCCCAATCTTTATACGTAGGATTGCTACTCTACTCTACGGTCCACTTCTTCCACATTTCTGTCTTCACTAAAAGAAATCTGTTTACCTAAATATACATAGCTCTGTACAAATTCGAGTGGGATGCCATTAACCAGGATAGGAATAATGTGGTGGTTAGTCATAACTTTTGTTTTATCTAGATTCATTTCTAACCCCACTCGTATGCTAGCTTGGTGAAGGTCATTTATCATTACGTTTAGCTGTTGTGGGTTTTCAGAAAAGAGAATTATGTCATCGGCGAATCTTAGATGACTTAGGAAATGCCCATTTATCCTGATGCCTTGATTAGACCATGGTAAGTTTTCCATTATATGTTGAAGAACGGCTATGAATAATTTTGGAGAGATCGGGTCGCCTTGTCTCACGCCTCTTTTTATGTCGATTTCTGTACCCAGTCTATCAAGCTTTACTCTACTTGAGCTGTTGGCGTAGATATTTCTCAAGATATTTATATATTTTTTGTTTATATTTTGGACATTCAGTGCTTCCCAGATGCTGTCATGTGTTATAGAATCAAAAGCTTTTTTGTAGTCAATGAACGCCAGATATAATGGTCTGCGAAATTCTAGATATTTTTCTATCACCAGGTTGACTACTTGAATGTGGTCTGTTGTGCTGAAACCACTTCTGAACCCCGCTTGCTCGATCGGCTGATGTTCGTCGATATTTGCGGAAATTCTTTCAAGCAGGCAGGAGGCAAACAATTTGTAGAGACAGGACATGAGGCTTATTGGACGATAGTTCTCTATATTTGCTGGGTCACCTTTTTTATACAGTAATATAATTTCCGAGACTGTCCACATGCGTGGCACTACTTCTTCATGTAGTATTTTGTTAAATAGAAGTGTTATTGGTGTCAGTAATAGAGTTCTTGCAGATTTTATACACTCATTCGTTATTTTGTCAGGACCAGGGCTCTTCTCGGGTTTAAGCTTCATTATTTGTTTAAAGATTTCAGGTTCTGTGAACTCTTCAACTTGAATGCTGTTTCTAAATTGATTAATATCGCTATTTTGCTTTAATGGATCTGGCTGACTGTAGAGATTTTTATAAAAGTCTGTAGCAATGTTTATAATTTCCATTCGGGATTTGCAGTTTGTAGAGCCGGGCTGAAGCGATGGAATCCATAACTTTGATTTATTCAGTTCTTTATGAGCTTTTTTGGCTGATCTAGATTGGTCTAAATGTCTTTGTATAGTGTTTATTCTGTAGGCGTTATAACAACATCTTATTTCTTTATTTGTGGTTTTGTAAAGTGTTTTCAACTCTTCTTTCTCAGACTTGTTCAGTTTAGTTTTGTTTTGTAAATTATGCCTTTTTTCCATAAGCTCTAATGCTTTTTCTGACAAGATTGAGTGTTTGTCTCTCTTTTTCATATTCTTTAGGCTATCCGATATAGAGTGCATGATCTTTTTCGTAATATTCGTTCGCTTTGCAATTTGTTTCACATGAAATAAGATCTGGTATACAATTGTTTAAATTTTTAAGATATGTGTCTTGTTCGTTCAATGTTTTTAGCATTGATGTTCCACTGCAAAAGTTTCGCCTGCTCTTTTTGGTCGGTTTAAGCTTAATTGTAGCTCTCAGCATTCTATGATCTGATCCAAAAGGCACCGATGACAGAACTTCATATTTGGAGAATAACTGGTGTTTTGTAGTCATGATATAATCAATCTCGTTTTTTGTATTTTTGTCTGGTGATATCCATGTCCATCTGTTGGTATTTTTTAGTTTGAACATAGTATTAACTATTTTCAGATTGTTCTGGAGTGCATATTGAATGACACTTTCTCCGCGAGTGCTCCTTTTCCCGTAACCATATTTGCCCATGACAGAATGCTCGTGTTTTCTTGGGATCCCAATCTGTGCATTGAAATCTCCCATAGAGATAATATATTTTGTAGAGATAGTGTCATGTGCTTTTGCCAAGTCTTCGTAGAAATGGTCTGTCTCTTCTTGTGGTGAGTTCTCTGTGGGAGCATATGCTTGGATTATGGCGAAGGGTAAGTTTTCCAGTTCTATTTCTAGTACGCAAACTCTCTCCGATATACCAATGAATGTTTTAATATTTTCTTTATATTTTTTCTTGACAAGAAAGCCTACTCCGTAGAGTCCTTTTGTTTAACCTATGTAGTACATTATGTAATTATCGTCTTCAATGATGTTCTCACCCAGTCGACGGACCTCGCTAAGTCCTATGATATCATGTTTAATCTTTTGTAGAGCTGCTTTAAGTTCAATAAGTTTTTCAGGTGTCGAGAGTGATCTAACGTTAAATGTACAAATATTTATGCAATTTTTCTTCACTATAGTTGTTTTCCTTGGAGGGTTTTGGTCGAACTCTCCCGCGGTGACCAGCCGTACTGGGAGATTAGAGGAGGGTAGAGGGCCCGCTTGTGGTTGCTATGCTTTGTTGAGCTGTGTTGTCTTGTCATGTTTTTCAGAAGGCTCTGTTTGAGAGAGAACTAGTTTTGGTTTTTGTAACACATAATCCATCATATTGACTGTTTTATTTTTCTTCAATGGTTGTTTATTACCATTTACTGCTGGTTGACTGTTATGATGAGATGACTCCGGGGATTCCGACAAATTCCTCTTGTTTGGTTTTTTTTTTTTTTTTTTATAACATAGGGCGGCAAACGAGCAAGCGGGTCACCTGATGGTAAGCGATCACCGCTGCCCATGGACTACTGCAACACCAGGGGTATCACAAGAGTGTTGCCGGCCTTTCAAGAAGATGTAGACTCGTTTTTTGAAGGTTCCAATGTCGTATCGGTTCGGGAATACCGCCGCAGGAAGTTGGTTCCACAGTTTGGTCGTACGTGGCACGAAGTGTCTTTTAAAACGTACGGTGGTTGACAGCCAGTCATCCAGATGGTATGGATGAAACTTAAGCCTGTGACGGATGGTACGGTGGTGAAATTTTGCGGCAGGTATTACGTCGAACAATTCATCAGAGCACTCCCCATGATACATTCGGTAAAGAATGCACAAGGATGCGACATCCCTACGCAGAGCCAGAGGATCGAGACGGCTGACGAGATTCTCGTCATCGACGATGCGAATCGCACGACGTTGAACGCGGTCTAAAGGGAGAAGTTGGTATTGAGGTGCCCCAGCCCACAGATGGGAACAGTATTCCATATGCGGCCTAACTTGTGCCTTGTATAGCTGAAGGCGATGCGCCGATGTGAAATACTGCCTTGCTCTGCCTAGGACACCCAGTTTTTTGGAGGCCAACTTAGCCTTTTCCTTAAGATGACCGCGAAATTGAACGTCGCACGAAATCTCGACGCCTAGAATTTCGATCTTCGGCCGCGTATCTAGTGAAGCGCCCTGGAACGAAGGAGATACGACGAAGGGGCTTTTTTTCGCGGTGAACGCACAAACTTGTGTTTTTTTGGGGTTAAATTGGACCAAGTTGCAGTGACCCCAATTTGAAACCTGGTGTAATGAAGTTTCAACCTCAGACACAAGTTTTGTTCGACACTCGGAGACGCGCGCCCGAGAAATGTTAGCCTGACCGGTATAAGAGGTGTCCACCGTGCTATCATCCGCATAACAATGAATGCTGCTGGATTGAAGCATATCATTGATATGCAAAAGAAAGAGCGTCGGGGACAGAACACAGCCTTGAGGGACACCAGCATTCACGGGCTTGTATTCGGAGCATGAACCGTCAACAACGACTTTAATGCTGCGCCCTGTGAGGAAACTGGTAACCCATTGGCATAATTTCTCGGGCATCCCGTAGGAAGGAAGCTTCGATAGAAGGGCTTTGTGCCAGACCCGATCGAAGGCTTTCGCCATGTCCTAACTGGCCGTCAGGGCTTCCCCTTGCTCTCAACCGCTTTCGCCCATTTATGGGTCAGGAATACCAAAAGATCGCCAGCAGACCGTCCATGACGAAATCCGTACTGGCGATCGCTTATAAGCTGGTGCTCCTCGAGGTACAACAGGAGCTGGCGGTTTATAATGGACTCCATTATTTTGGAGAGCAAGGAGGTAATAGCAATGGGCCTGTAATTGCCAGGGTCAGAGCGATCACCTTTTTTGGGTATTGGGTGGACTAAAGCAATCTTCCATGCAGACGGGACGACGCCTAAAGAGTAGGAGTGGCGAAAAAGACGCGTCAAGACCGGAGCCAACTCAGGAGCGCAAGTTTTGAGCACAACGGCAGGGATTCCATCGGGTCCATTAGACTTGTGGACTTCGAGGGTGAGAAGTGATTTGCGAACAGTTTTTTGAGTAAACCGGATGTCCGGCATAGTACTCGCGCAACGTGGTATAGTCGGAGGAGGCTTCCCACCGTCGTCCAAAGTAGAGTTAGATGCAAAAAAGGTGCCCAGGAGATCGGCTTTCTCTCTTGCATCATGGACCAACGTGTCATTTGCCGTGCGCAATGGTGGAAAGGATGGCTGACAAAAATTGCCCTGGACAGCTTTGGCAAGAGACCAAAATGAGCGTGTACCCGAGGGTAGTTTGGTTGGTTACGAGATGGATTCTTGTTGTTCAGTACAATAAGTTGGTCGTATTTAATAAAGGCAGTGTTGCCTGCCTCTTTTTCCTTCTGCAATTGAATTTGTAGCTCTTTGCGCTTGTTTAGAACGTCTATTGGGAAGTCTTCTTTTATATAGTATGGAGTGTCTTTTAAACATTGCTTGTTTTTCTGAATTTTTATTTTAAATCCTATTGTATTGAATGTAATCACAACCGGTCTTATTTTTTCGCTTTTCTTACCCAATCTTCTAATCATTTCAATGTTATTTTTGTTGCATGGAAATTTAAAGTAATTTTGTATCATGTTAATTATTATGTCCTCTAAATCTTCATAGGATTTTTCTCCCTCTTCAACTCCAAAAAAGACTAGATTTTTACGTCGAATCTGTCTCTCCAGGTTATTTATTTTTTTATTTTGTTCTTCCACTTTTTCTTCAAGAAGTTCATTTTTTAGTTCCAGGCTGCTAAATTTTTCGTTAAGACTGGTGATTATTGTATTTTTTATATCTTCCTTCATTTCTAACATGTCCGTTTTTTGTTGTTTCAGGTCTTGTTGCATGTTTACTAACATACTTTTTATTTCTTCCATAGTGCTGTGTCCTTAATGTGTTTGGATTTGAAAAGGTTCTCCAATATCAATAATTAGATTTAATGCGACTAGGTACCGGTAGATGGCGCTAGTAGCATATGGTTTGCGTATGAGCGGTGACACGGGTAAGTAATTCCGTCAGAAAATGTTAGATGGCGTTGGTAGTAACAATATACAAAGAAGTTTATGATGATGTGACAATTAAATTGCACTTTTTAAGGTTATATCTTGTGATGAATTCAGTTAGAACACTTTATATAGTTTTTATTCGAGTGACGCTTAAACACATACACACGGTGAACGAAACTTTTCACTGTCTAAGTTCTGTTTGTTTCGAATTAACTTAACAGCCGGTTCTTTTTTGCGGAGCAATTAGCAACCTTTTTCACAAGTATCACTGTTTATTAACTGTGTTCTTTATATTGTTCAGGTACAACTGTTCGCTTATTTTTTTTTGACTATGCACTTTTTTCGCACTATAACTCAGTTAAATTATTTTTAATATCGATTTATTTAAGAGTACGAAGTAAACAATGGCACTGTGGCGCCCCCTGTAGAGTAGCAATCACCTGGAAGAAATACTGGGCCCATAAAGAAATATTTAAATCACGCCTTCCATTATCCACTAAAAAAATAGTTATGGATTCAGAAATCTTACCATGCCTCACCTATGGCTGCCAAACCTGGACATTCGACCTTCAAACCAGAAACAAAATCCAAACTACTCAAAGAAGAATGGAAAGAAGTTATCTTGGATTAAAACTTAAAGATAGAGTAAAAAATGTGACAATTCGCAAAAGAACCAAAGTGACCGATGCCTTAATTTTTTCACTGCAAAGAAAATGGAAGTGGGCAGGCCACGCGGCCAGGTACAACGACAATAGATGGACCATAAGAACAATAAAATGGACGGGTCCCCGTGGCACTAGAAGGAGAGGCCGGCCGCGTAGCAGATGGTCGGACGAAATAGTTGCGACAGCAGGCCAACATTGGCTTGACACAGCCAAAGACAGATCGCAATGGAATTCCTTGAGGAGGCTTTTACCCGAAAGGGGTCCGCACAAATTTTAATTTAAATTAATTTAAATATATTTACTATTTTACTGCATGAATGAAATTGTTGTTTAGATTTAAATTTCAATAATTTTAATATATTAGTTTTGTTGAATTTTAATTATTATAATTTTGTTACTTAATTTAATTATTATTTCTTTTTTAATTTTCAATAATAACTATTTCTGTATAAAGGAAATTGATAAACACTGCAATAGAAATTTACGGTAATGTACGGCATTGCAGTAGAATTTATTTGTACGGAATTAAATAAAGCTTTATTATTATTATTATTTATATTTAAACATTGAGTTTTCTCCCTTTTCAGGGGATTTAAATATTTTTACGGGCTTTTGGCCAAGCAAAAATATTGAAAGAATTAGGTATCTAAAGAAAGGAATTTTCGTACTATCCTGCAAGTATTTAAAATGGCAGCTTTCTGAAGTTGTAAATAAGTAAGAGGATGAATGTTTAAAGTTTGTAAGCTTTTATGGAGAGTTTTGGGGATGACACCTGTGGATGAGATGATGATTGGGACGGTGATTACTTTATCTACGCGCCACTGAGTCTTGATTTCAATGGCTAGGTCCGTGTATTTTCCGAGTTTCTCGGTATGTGTAGTTGCAAGATTATGGGTATTTGGTACGGCGATATCAATTAAATAAACGGTTCTATTGTTTTTATCGTGGAATGTAATATCAGGTCTGTTGTGGTGGATCGTTTTGTCTGTGATAATGGTTCTGTCCCAATAAATTTTAAATTGTGGGTTATCTATGACAGTCGGTGGGGAATATTTATAGTAAGCTGTCTTTTCAGGGATTAATTTACGTCTAAATGCTATATATTGATGTATGATTGCTGCGATTTGGTCATGCCTATGTTTATAATCGGTCTGTGAGATGGATCTACATGCTCCGGTAATATGTTGGATTGTTTCTGAAGCGCTATGGCAATGGCGGCAGAGGTCGGATTGAATGTTAAGGTCACGGATTATGTGTTTTTGGTAGTTTTTTGTGTTAATAATTTGATCTTGTATGGCTACCATAAAACCCTCAGTCTCGGGAAACAACTCGCCCCTCTTCAACCACGCGTTCGACGCTGTCTTGTCGACGTTAGGGTTGGCGAGGTCGGTGCGATGTCTGCCGTGTAGGGATTTCTGCTGCCATGCTTCGATCTTTTGTTGGGGTGTAGTGAGGTTTTCGTTAGGTTGTTTTGATGGGTTGCTTAGATTTAATGGTGTGTATTTGGCATCAGTTTGGACAATAGCTCTATGTAATGGGGACTGTTGATTGTGGAAAAATGATCTGAGTGTAGTTATTTGTTTATTATGAAAGTTTTGAATATCTATTATACCACGGCCACCCTCTTGTCTAGGGAGAGTGAGACGCTGTACACAAGATTTTGGATGATGCTTTCTATATGTTGTCATATGTGTATTGATGATTCGTTGGTGTTTCTTGAGGTCAGTTTGAGACCAGTGGACAATTCCAAATGAATATGATAGAGTAGGTATGGCAAAACTGTTTATTGCTTTAATAGTGTTCTTGGAATTAAGGTGCGAGTTTAAAATCTTATGTAATCGGGCTTTAAATTTATTTATCAGGGTCAATTTAGTAGTTTTTTCTTTAATTTGGCGTGTTTGATAAAATCCTAAGTATTTGTATCCTACAGTTTCATCTATAGGTTCAATTAGTTCACCCGTATTTAATTGATAAGTGTTATTTACAATTTTTCCTTTCTGGATGGACTGGATTCCACATTTATCAATTCCAAACGACATCTTTATATCATTAGAAAACTCTTCTGTAATGCTTGCTAGGTTATGAATTTCTGTTAGGTTACTTCCATATAGCTTGATGTCGTCCATATATAGTAAATGTGATAGCGTAAATTGTGTGTTTTCGAAGGGAATTTTATAGCCGTGGTTACTGTCATTAAGTAGCTGTGAGAGGGGGTTCAACGCTAAGCAGAACCATAATGGACTTAGAGAATCTCCCTGAAATATACCTCTGCGGATCGATATGAATTCAGTTTCGGTTTTATTCAGATGTAGTTTGGTGGTCCAGTTATGCATAGTGTGTTGCAAGAATTGGATAATGGTTGGATTAATCTTATAGTGGTGTAAAATATATAATAACCAGGAATGTGGGACGGAATCAAAGGCTTTTTTGTAGTCAATGAACATGGTATTAATATTTTCTATTTCTGATGGCATGTTTGCTAACTATTGCATCAATGGTTAGTTGCTCTTTGCAACCTTGACTGAATTTTCTGCAACCTTTTTGTTGCTCTGCTAAGATTTTATTGGTTTCAGTATGATTATAAATGAGATGTGATAGACAAGATGTAATTATTTTGTATATATTTTGCAGGCAAGTAATCGGTCTGTAGTTAGCTGGGTTATGTGTATCATTAGGGTTCTTAAGAAGCATGTAAGTTGTTCCTTGTGTTATGAAGTGTGGCATTGTGTCTGGTGACTGAATGAATGTATTGGTGTGCGTAAGTAAAAATTTATGTATGCTATTAAACCGCTTAAACCAGAAATTATGAATTTTATCGGAACCGGTTGCTTTCCAATTATGTGTTTTCCCTATTACTGTCTGAAGGAGATCTAAGCTTATCATTTCAAAATTCATTTCCTGTATAGTTGCTAGTCTTTCCCTATCTTTTTCTATCCATTGTCCTGCATTATGTTCCACTGGTTTAGACCATATGTTAGACCAGAAATCATGTAACTCAGCTGGTGTAGGTGTGGGTGGATGTGAACGAGTACTAGTAGTTTGGCTGTTAGATTGTGTGGCTGTGGATGAAACATCTAAAGTTGGCTGAATATTAGAAGCTTGTGAGTCAGTAGTAGCTATATTATTGTTGAGTGTACGATAGAATGCTTTTTCGTTAGAGTTAAATTGTTTATTCTGTGATTTTCTGAGTGTTGTTAGTTTGTATCGCCGTAACCTGCTAGCAAGAGCACTAAGTTTTTGTTTAAGTGTATCAAGGAATTGTGTGAGGTCATTGTTATCTTCTTTCGTGTCTGCTGTGAGTTTTATAGCTATTCCTTATTAACTCTACTTCTCGTTGAATTGTTACACTATTATTTCCATTAATATGTTCCGTTAGTAGTGCTATTTTACGTCTTAGATCTTCAATTTTTGCCTTCAGTCGTTTCTGCCATAGTGGTTCTCGTTTTTCATTATTGCGAGTATTGTTTGATTCATGTATCTTAGAACCATTACAAATAGCAGCCGTGTAGGCAGCGCAGTATATTATGTTATGGAGTGTTGAGAAACTATCTTCCTGTTTAAGATATTTAGGTAGTATGTATGAATTAATAAGGTTTACGATGCGTGTAAATTTTTTAGAGGCTTTTTGTTTGGGTATGTAGGGTTTTGTAATCGGGTCAGTATCTTTATATTTCTCTATTGTAGTAATAAAACAATTTTCCAAATCATTAAGTTGAGTAATAGTGGGTTCGTCTAGTCGGGAGTCTTGTAAATTAGGTAATTGAGTATCCGGTGGAGAATGGATGGTGAGTTGGTGTGTGTGGTATGAGGTTTGTTGAGTGCCATCTATTGAGATTTGAGTAGGTTCGAATACCGTGTTTGAGTGCGTGTGTGTGTCAATGTTAATAATATCTAAAGAGGATTGTCTTTGTTCTTCTTCTTCTTCTTCTTCGGTTAAATGATTTATATCATTATTCTGTATATTAAGTTGCTGGGAAGCTTCTTCGCGTATTTGATGCATTCGTGTATCTGTAATCATTCGGTTATTTAGTATTACTCTACGTTGATCGGCTATTCTCTGTTCTGAGACATGCGCTATTTCGGGGTTCTCTGCTATGACATACTGATGTAACCGAGGCCTATATCCCGTTACATTTTGTTCTAATTCCGTGACAATAAAATAGCCACGAATTATAGACTCATTAAGTTTGTTACTCCATCGCATTCTCTGTTGAGATTCTTGGGCATTGATTGTTTGGGATGTTCTGGGTTCTATGGACAGTTGGGCTTCTACCTCTGCACGTATTTGACTAATTTTATCTGTTGATAATAGTTTATTATTAACTATGGCTCTTCTTTGATCTCCGATTCTTTGTCTACTGACTTGTATTTCTGGGAACTTAGAAATAAATTTAGTGTGGAGTTCGGGAAGGTAGGATCTTCGTTCAGATTCAAGATTAGTAATGGTAAAGTATGTGCGCATAATGAAAATATTCATATCGTCAGACCACTTTAAGCGCACACGTGGGCCATCTGTGGTGGGTGCAGCATTGACGGCGTCAGATGCCTGCTGCACAACAGTCACAGGTGGTTCTGAAGAAACTGATTCTACAATCGATGGTACTGGAGAAGAACTATTGTCTTGTTCTATATAAGAGGGTGGGGATGATGGTAAAGAAGGAAAAAGTGATGCAGGTGATGAAGAACGAGATGATGGTGAAATGTCGGCTGTAGTCGTTTGTTCGAGGGGAGCCCGCCTGCTCAGCCCCCCGTCGCCGATGGTTCGCATGCTGTGGCACTCAGCATCGGCTCCAAGTGCGCCCCGGCGACCCCCGGGAAGCGGCCGTAAATTATACCTTTTATTTTCTCTACTCATTATATATTTATATGGTTTGGTTTGGTTTGGGGCCGTTGGTTAGAGGAATACCTAACTCAGATGTTATTGAGGAAAACTAATGTATCACTTTTCAAACGAAAAGGGTGATCAAGGTACTCTCCGTAAGCCCCCCACCACGACAAGGTGGCCCCTACGGGGGTTATTATTATTATTATTATATTATACGTAGGTATGATGGATGGTATGAATAACTAACTTGCTTATACTATGTACGTCTTTGTGCGGAAGGATAACAATCTAGATGACTAAGCTGCTAAGCTCGGCTTTTGTGATGTCATCTTGACTGTAAGCCCCGAAAGCTTTTGTGCTTTTTGTGGCTTTAACGGTTTGCGTGTTATAGTGATCCGTATTCCTGGTTTTTTGTTAAATTTTATAGATTTAATTTATACGTTATTTTTTTAAAAGTTATTCAGTTCTACGCAATTGATCTCCAGTTTGTTTTTCTAGCAGCACTGGAAACGTAGAGCTTTATGTTAATGACAGGGCACATGGTATACATGAGAATTACCCTCACCATCGTTGCAAAGTTCCAACAAAAACTGGTTCAGAAAGGATATTTCGATTTACCATCCTTTTCCATTATCACCATTTGGCAATCCGCAAGCAATTTATACAAATCAAAATGATTTTTTATTAGCCTGTTTTAATGACGCACTTCGACCAGATTGCGGACCTCCTTAAAAAGGGAGATATTAGGAGTACCCCGGAGATAACCGGAGAGCATGTACCTATGAAGAGAGTGTTGAGCGTAGAGGAAGCAAGAGAGATCTGTAAGGATCGTAGCAAGTTGAAATCGCTAGTCTCTGCCTACCCCATGGCAAAAAGGCGTGATGATAATATGTATGTATGTTGTGTTGTGATGTACCACTTCTAGGTATGTACCACGCCTTTGTCCTTTGAATTTAAAATATTTTAAAAGTTATTTAAAAAATCATACTAAATTATAAAGGTATTCTTATTTAGGATGTTCACCCGGTTGAGCCTATGACCTTTTTAGGCATTCGGAATGCAACCTTTACCTGAGAATATCTGTGTCCTTCTTCTAATATCTTACGTAACTATTGCTCCGAATCAGGGGGCACGGCAGTGCCCCCGCCAAGTCGAGCGCGAAGCAAACACTGCCGTACCATCCTTTACTGGAACCATTTCGCCGCATTTTCAGGCTCCTATTTGAGAACCTCTGGATAAGACCAGAACGAAGAAATTTTCGTCATCCAGTAAGCTATAATCATATACTTAAAATCCAAAATTTCAAGTCTGTAGGTCTTTTAGTTCCGAAGTTAAGCGAAAGCAAAGTTTCGCATTTTCGACACTCACTCACTCATGATCATCAAAATAGAACTAGTACTTCCCATAAACTCATCAGGGGGCACGGCAGTGCCCCCGCCAAGTCGAGCGCGAAGCAAACACTGCCGTACCATCCTTTACTGGAACCATTTCGCCGCATTTTCAGGCTCCTATTTGAGAACCTCTGGATAAGACCAGAACGAAGAAATTTTCGTCATCCAGTAAGCTATAATCATATACTTAAAATCCAAAATTTCAAGTCTATAGGTCTTTTAGTTCCGAAGTTAAGCGAAAGCAAAGTTTCGCATTTTCGACACTCACTCACTCATGATCATCAAGATATAGAATAGAACTAGTACTTCCCATAAACTCAGAAAGCTGAAATTTGGTACAGAGTTAGGTTTTAATGGCTACATAAAGGGAAAACTATAAAAACTAGGATAATCGAAGATCTGGAGTACCTGGTGACCCTGATTAGAAAACACAAGAGCCCAACCAAACTATTAGAGATAGACATAACGCCTTTACAAAAAATATTCAACTTGGTGGGCCGCTTCATTTGATGTCAAAAATCGAAGGTCTGAAGTATCTCATGAAGAACCCTCAGCTGGTCTCAGCTGTATTAGAGATTACCATATCTCTATGGCAACGCCCTTCTATTGCTACATAAAAAAATCGACTGTCATTGCAAAAGTCCAGCGTAGAGGGACACATCTTCTTATTTAATTTAGCCTATAGCGTCCCACTTTTAAGCGAATGTCTCCCTTTCTGCTTAATCATAATAAAAGAGTAATTACATTTTTATTTTTTAGTGCTTCTTCATCTAAGTATTAGTTTTAGTGCTTCTCCATCGGATTCTGTCCTGGGCAATGCACTTTGCTTCCGACCAGGAGAGAACGACTTGCCTTTCCGCTGCAACGGTACGCCGCCGCCAGGTTTGCTTGGGTCGACCAACTTTTCTCTTGTCCTGTGGTATCCACTCGAAAGCTTGCCTAGTATATGGGTCTCTTCGAAGCGTGTGGCCGATCTATAGCGTTGCACATTTCCCAGAGCTCACGCTTGGAGATGATCTCTGGCCAGAAAATGCCAAGTATTTGCCATACGCGTTACCTCTATAATACGTTATAATGCCAAGTATTTGCCGTACGCGTTACCTCTATAATACGTTATAATCGTACATATTCATCGGGATATTGTACCAAGTTGTATTTCGATTGTATTTAAAAGACAAAGTTTTCGTTGTTATCTGTTTTCATTTTACTTTTAAGAGTTGCCCGCTTCTTCAAAAAATTACCCTAAGTTCAGAATGAAAAATTGAAAATATTATGCCTCCTAATGCTTGATGACGAAAATAAGGTTATCAACTTGCATGAGGCCCCAATTATGTGGAAAATTGGTAATGATTATGGTGGTTTAAATGATATTGTTACATTTAAATTGTCAAAGTGCTGAGGAATGAATAAAAAATACTCATCAAGTATATTTTGACCCTTAATTTAGGGCTAAAACCCTCAATTTGATAACACTGATCAAGTGTCAAATAAAAAAATCCCTACATATCAAATTAACAAACGAAATATTATTTACTTTTGTTTGGCGTAAGCCACAAGTTGGAAACCCTGCTCGTAATAGGCCAAGAATGACAGACAATAACCATTTTTTTAAAGTTTATTTGGTCTCTGGTTTTTATAACACTGGCTGTATTATTGCATGGGAAAAATAAAACTTCGATGAAGTTCTTATTTTTTCCTTGGAATCGAGCTAATTTTCAGTTATTCTTTACAATATTCCATGGAAGTAATAAGTACTTTGTACAACAAAGTACTTACTACTTCCATGCAATATTCTGTGGAATAAATTTCTAGAACATAGACATAGGAAATTTGCTAGCTCTATGGTCTAAAATTCTAGTAACCAATCTTCATGGGTATGGTATGGTTCATCTCATAAATGTTGACTTCAAGAGTATAAAAGCTCAAGCTTCAGCGATCACCGAATACAACCGGCTTAGGCGTAAATACCGCGCCGATCCGTGGCGCCGATCTTACAGAAATTAAACGGTCTAAACCGTCTAAAAGATTAAATAATGAACGCGAATGGGCAATACGAAAAACTGTTGCTTACTGTACAAGAATCAGAACCGGAAAAAAAGAAAAGAAAGATTTGTAATAATAATAAAACTACTCCTAAAAAGAAAAAAACTGTGTCAAATAAGAAAATTTAATAAAATAAATCAATATGTCCACGTTTCTACAAAAATAAGTGAAATCCCACCAAAAACATTCTGTAAAAAACTAGCCAAGTCTCGATGGAGCTGTTTGTTTATCTCTAAAAAGTAATGAAATCTAGACAAAGTCGTTCCAAGTCTAAGGTTCCTTACTGCGATTTATTTATTATTATATTTAATGTTGTGTGACTTGGCCGTTGAACATTCTTTATACATTAGTGGCTTTATCAAGCCTACAATTGACTGGTTATTAAATCAACGTTTTCCAAGTGGCAATTTTCCATCGTCAATGGGTAGCGGTTCTGGCGACAGATTAGTGCAATGGTGTCATGGAGCACCTGGTTTTTTACCCTTGTGTACCCTTCAACGGCCAAGTCACACGACATTAAATATAATAAAGAAATCGCAGTAAGGAACCTTAGACTTGGAACGACTTTGTCTAGATTTCATTACTTTTTAGAGATAAACAAACAGCTCCATCGAGACTTGGCTAGTTTTTTACAGAATGTTTTTGGTGGGATCGAACTTACCATAATGAGTAGGTCTCGAGATAAAATAATGATGTTTACTTGTTTTTACGCTCGGTTATATAATGTAATTTGATGTGGTTTTCATTAATGTTTTTACATTAGTATTGCCTACTTGTACATTTTTTGGTAAGCCGTTCATTTATTTATTGTGAAGGCCGACTATAAATATACTAAAGTAAATTATACCCATATTTCTGCGAATAAAAACGATATAAAAAAAATATATGTTAAGGTTTTGCAAAAAATTATCTTTTAAGATGTTGAATTTAAATTAGATACTTGCTATCGTATACTGAGTCAGACTTGTATTAGTCAACATGATTGCAATTGCATTTGTTAACTAACAAATACCGTAAAATAAATATCATTCATGTAAAGTCAATGCCTGTAAGAATTTTTCCGCAAAATTTTATATTGACCATTCATTGCTAAAGCGTTCTTTCCTCTTGTACTTCAAAGAAAATAATCAATGTAAGTATAAGGTGCTTATTAAGTCTTAACTGTACTATTTTTTGGTGGATTCAGAATTTTGCGAAAGCAAGGCCGTTGGCCGGTCCTGGTGGTTTCTACAGCTCACAAAGCTAACAGTGTCTCCAAAGAAGAAGTATAATCAGCAACTAGTTTGAATTAGGCAGTAAGATCCGATGACTGACGTGGAAAAGTTGCGTGTAAAGTTACGTTAAAGTAGTTTGTAAATTATAATATAACTATTGGTTTTGATATAATAAGTATAGATGGAATAATAGAAAATAATTACTTACTTACATAGAAACATCATTTCGAGAATATCCAAGAGTTCCTATCGGACTTTTCTTTGTATGTGTGTGTTTGTAGCATCAAATAAACTATCTATCTATCACTAAAATCATGGAGGACCGTTGATGTCTTTTATATGGAAAACAATTTTATAAATGTCTAGGTTCTAAAAGCACAGTTCATAGACTTATAAAGTTGTATGTTATTTAATTGTGGTATTTGAGTACTATATGCCTTAAACGCCTTGGAATCTGACTTGTATTTAGGCGTGCGCTAACTCCACTACCTTCTCCGGATTACAGATAATATAATACTGGAGTATTGTAGAGACTCATAAATAATATTAATCTCAGGTCGTTGTATTAATAGTTTTATTGATAAAACATAAGCATAAGACCTAAAACAAATATAAATAACGATTAGAAAAAGATAACACATTGTACACTAAAAATTTAAAATCACTTTCCAAAACTACACTTATCCAGTAGAACAGTAGATCTTCACAATAATAAAAAGAGAATAGATGACTTATAGAAACTGGATAGCGAAATGATATCAAAAATGCAGAAAAGAATATGAATCAATATGAATGATGACGTGCCAGCGCACGCATAATAGATCCAAAGAGGATCAAGTCAACGCGTTATCGCGTTACAATACTATACTAGGTCAGATCATATAGCACGCAATGAGGACCCCCGTTTGACGACCTCCGTGGCGCAGTGGTAAAGATCTTGCCTCTAAACCAGGGGCTTTCAGGATCGATCCCCGGTCAGATCAAGGTGGAAAATGATCTTTTTCAGATTGACCTGGGTCTTGGGTGTTCATGTTATGTATTTGTTATGAAAGTATGGTTGTGTTATTATTCCATAACACAAGTCTTGAACTTACTTTTATTTGGGGCTAGCTCAATCTGTGTGATTTGCCCGTATATATATTTATTTATTTGTCTGTATTTTATGATGAGGCTGTTCATGAGCTGATAAGACCAGATCAAAAGGAACTCTTCAAATGTTATAGGCACATTTATCGCGATTTGATTATATTACAAGCTTAAATTTACTTTCGCCGCTCATTTGTCTGCAATGAAATCTTATCCCAGTTTCCGGTTGAGCTGAAATTTTGCAAACGTATGTATATAGCGTGACAATGCAACATTATGATGTATGTAGTTATAATTTGCCCGCCCACGCTCGAAGTAAAATGGTTTGTTATACTTGTCATCTTAATATTGCTGGAGCTGGAAGGTGGCCATAGGAACTCCGCTGTAAAATGACTCAACCCCATCGAGTTTGGGCTCGTTTGATTCGTATTGATGAGTATTTTGATCTTATGAGGTAACCAGAGTCTGATGCTGGAGCTGTAAGGGGCCATAGGAACTCGGCAATAAAACGACACAACCCTATTAAGTTTGAGCTCGTTTGATTTGTATTGACGAGTACTTTGATCCTATATAGTAACTAGGGTCTGATGCTGATGCTCCAGCTCAACACAGGAACAGCACAGGAAGGGAACCATGGGAACTTCGCAATAAAACGTCACAACCTGGCCCAGTACTATTAAATCAGTCATGAAGACGATGGGCCTCCCCCCTGACATGGTACACAACAGAGACGAATGGCACAAGAGGATTAGGAGGGCCCAAATAAAATGGGAAATGGCAAGGACTGATGATGATAATAATTAACCTCATCGAGTTTGACTTCTTTCATTCTTCATTCGATTCGTATGCACCAAGATTTTCCGGCTACAATAAAAGCTTGTGCCAAAAATGACATTTTTGTAAAAAAAAACTTGTTTATAAGTGACTTGTATTTAAATTTGCTTTCAGAAAACTCAATTTGATGAGATGAGGCCATTGAGATATTATGGTGAAACAGATTAAGGAGACCACAGATGGCCAAAGTAGTTGCAATACATTGTTTCTCGATAACTCAATGGTGCCTGAACCGATAAGGAAACTTTGCTTTAGCTGGCATGTTGGTCTATTGAAATAAAATCAGTTAGAATCAGTCAGAAAATAAAATAGTTTACCTCGGATTCCATACTATTCTAGTTTCCTTATATCACTTTTAGAAATAATGTAGCCTCTACAGAGGGAGAGCACTGGAGCTCTGTAACACAGGTCCTGCCTTCGACAGGCTCCAGCCTCCTCCAACCTGTTTCTGGCATTATTATTATTATGTTTTATGTTTTTTACTTGTTAGTATTGGTTGTTTGGAGGAAATAAATTATCTTTTATCTTATCTTTATCTTATTATGAGAATATCATGATCGATGGAATCAAAGGCTGCGCTCAGGTCCAGGAAAACTCCTGCCACCCTTACTTTCTCATTTAACTTACTTGTTATATCGCAAACTATTGTATCAATAGCATTGGTTGTATCAGTTCCTTCATGGTATCCATACTGTCTACCGTTGAGAATGTTGTTTTCTTTTAAATGGCTATCAATGCGCGATTTGATAATTTTTTTCAAGAATTTTCGAAACAATGGGCAACATTGCAACAGCTCTAAAATTCGATAGGTTTAATTTAATATTTTTTTATGTATAGGTATAATTATTGCCAATTTTAATTGTTCTGGGAATATTTCTTTTTCAATACATTGATTACAAAAATACATTAATGGTTCTGCTAGAATGTCAATGTTTTTTAATTATAGATATGGGAATGTCATCATAGCCAGAAGATCTTTAGTCACTCATTTTCGCGACAATGTCAATAATTTCGGACTTAGTTTCACCTGGATTTTTTAATGGAGAATATGTGGAATTGGTACCTTTCCGCAAAAGAATTTCGGAATCTTGCAAACTTCCTGAGGATGTTTGATTGTCATGATTAAATATCTTAGAAAAGGTACTAGGCTTTAGGTGCAGGTGCTAAGTTTATATAGGGCCGCGGGGGCCCTGCCATGAGGAAGCGGGGGAGAAGTCTTCTTAGCGTGCGGCGAGACGGCACGAAGTCACAATTGGAGTATTATTAATCACATTTTCTAAGCGATTATCAGAAATTCAGTAATGACTTTTGTCCAGCTAGCTTGTTATAGATGCCGTCACGTAAAAAGACGCTGGCGGTTAAGCTGCGCAGTAAGCGATATATCGGTCTATGCGGTGAGCGGGGGTCGGGCGGATCTCATCCGGCGCGCGCGATTGTTTCGTCAGTCGTACCCATACGCAAGTTTCACCCCCACCTCACCCTACCAGCGGCCTTTTCACGTGATGGGAAGTATACGTTCGATTCACAGTGCGAAGGTTGACTGATAGAGGATGCTATTAGCGTTAAGTCCGCCTTTTATACCAGATGTACTGATGATAATGTAAATACTGGTCCAAACTGATTTAATAGCCATTCCAACTCGACAAGAAGAAGAAGACCAGATGCATAGAGCAACACGGACTCCTTACGGAGGGAGAAGCCATAGCGACATGTTTTCATTCAAATCTTTCTGGCATTTATTGCGGGGGGAGGGAAATTCACGCAAGCGCTGTTCGGTACACACATACATAATGAAAATCTGTAATTACGACAAATTACGACACCACATATGAAAAATAAAACAATACATTGACAAATCTGTCACCACCCGTCAGATTTTTGTGTACGAATATAAGACAGAACACACATTAACATATTTTTGACTTCGTTTTCAATAGTGAATGGCAAAAATGTAATTCTGCATTATCGATGAATTATAAACTATCGAATTTCTCGGGCCTTCAACTATATAACCAATAGCTTTAATAAAATCTGTGGAGTGGTTTAGCCGTGAGTATAATAGTATTACTTCGCATTTATAATATTTATTGCTAAGGAGGTATGGAAATATGGATACGTTCTTTCTTATGAATGACATATCCGGGGCTCTAGAGCCCTGGGTATGTTAGCAAGCAGTAATTTGCATTTTTTATATACTAGTGGTTCTATCTGTGGGTCTAACGAAGAATGTGCATTTCGCAAACGTACACTCGAACAAAAGGTGGATTTCGCAATTGGTGCACTTTGCAGAATAAGCATAATCCTAACTATATATTATAAATGCGAAAGTGAGTTTGTTTGTTTGTTCCTGACAATCTTCTTGAATTTTCGCATACACATAGCTGGAAATCGCTTTCATCCCGGGAAAGAGCATTGTTCCCGTGGGAAATCCACGCGGGCGAAGCCGCGGGCAAAAGCTAGTAATAAATAAAATCAGAGTTGCAAAGTTATCACGTTTATTAGTTAAATACCACAAAGACAAGAAAGGAATACTTATAAAATTTAAATTATCTAAGTATAACTTAACTATTTCTAGTGATTTTCTCTGACACATCACTGTCTTGTTCATCCGAGTTGACTTACACCATTCGTGGAAATCAGATGCCTTATAATGAGCTAAACAAACGGGACTTGTCTTTTTGGTATCCCAGGTTTGCTAGTTGTTGCACAAGTTTTTCCATACACACACCTCTAAGTAGGTATTTTTAGGAAAACTGTAAAAAAATAAGAAAATACACGTTACAACATACAACAATTTAAAACTATACCTATCGCAGTTTATCGATACAGGACTACAACACACGATGTAAGCAAAGTAACATCACTAAATCTAGATGTTGGACGGAATTATCACTCGACAAATCCGTGTTTCTATAGGCGACCGGACTGATGTTGGTAAACAAATCCAACAATGACATTATAATAAAATGTATGAATTTTTGTTTAATTTATAATCATATGATAAGAATTTACTTACTAGAGAAATGTAACACCATCTTTCTGTAAAATAGATGTCCAGACCTCTTTTTGCAGCACAAAATTGAACATTTCGGAATTTTTTGTATTGCGGCCTATGTGTCATTCACACTGACTGATGGATTCTGTCTAGCGAAAAGTCCGAATGCAAACAGTTTTTATAAACGCTCAAGTCCACCTGGACCTAAGCTTTGCCAGAGGGGAAAGACATCTATGGCGCCTCCCTTCCGGGCCGCGCGCGGAAGTCCTTGTTGCTCGAAGATATAGACATAGGAAAAAAAATCAATTAAACATTTTTTTGCTAGCTCTATGGTCTAAAATTCTAGTAACCAATCTTCATGGGTATGGTATGATTCATCCATGGAAGTAATAAGTACTTTGTACAACAACTACTTATTACTTCTATGGATTCATCTCATAAATGTTGACTTCAAGAGTATAAAAACTCAAGTTTCAGCGATCACCGAATACAACCGGCTTAGGCGTAAATACCGCGCCGATCTTACAGAAATTAAACGGTCTAAACCGTCTAAAAGATTAAATAATGAACGCGAATGGCATAGAGCAACACGGACTCCTTACGGAGGGAGAAGCCATAGCGACATGTTTAAATTCAAATCTTTCTGGCATTTTTTGCGGGGGGAGGGAAATTCACGCAAGCGCTGTTCGGTACACACATACATAATGAAAATCTGTAATTACGACAAATTACGACACCACATATGAAAAATAAAACAATACATTGACAAATCTGTCACCACCCGTCAGATTTTTGTGTACGAATATAAGACAGAACACACATTAACATATTTTTGACTTCGTTTTCAATAGTGAATGGCAAAAATGTAATTCTGCATTATCGATGAATTATAAACTATCGAATTTCTCGGGCCTTCAACTATATAACCAATAGCTTTAATAAAATCTGTGGAGTGGTTTAGCCGTGAGTATAACAGTATTACTTCGCATTTATAATATTTATTGCTAAGGAGGTATGGAAATATGGATACGTTCTTATGAATGACATACCCGGGGCTCTTGCAGTAATTTGCATTTTTTATATACTAGTGATTCTATCTGTAGGTCTGACGTAGAATATGCACTTCGCAAAACGTACACTCGAACAAAAGGTGGTTTTCGCAATTGGTGCACTTCGCAGAGTGTGCACTTCGCAGAATTAGCATAATCCTAACTATATATTATAAATGCGAAAGTGAGTTTGTTTGTTTATTCATTTTGACACTTTATCTACTGAAACAATCTTCTTGAATTTTCGCATACACATAGCTGGAAATACGGAAAAGGACATAGGGTACCTTTCATCCCGGGAAAAAGCACTGTTCCCGTGGGAAATCCACGCGGGCAAAGCCGCGGGCGAAAGCTAGTAATAAATAAAATCACAGTTGCAAAGTTATCACGTTTATTAGTTAAGTACCACAAAGACAAGAAAGGAATACTTATAAAATTTAAATTATCTAAATATACTTAACTATTTCTAATAATTTTCTCTTGTTCAATTTAGTCTTGTTCATCCGAGCTGACTAACACCATTCGTGGAAATTAGATGCCTTATAATGAGCTAAACAAACGGGACTTGTCTTTTTGGCATCCCAGGTTTGCTAGTTGTTGCACTAGTTTTTCCATACACACATCTCTAAGTAGGTACCTATTTTTAGGAAAGCTGTAAAAAAAAAGAAAATACACGTTACAACATACAACAATTTAAAACTACATCTATCGCAATTTATCGATACAGGACTACAACACACAATGTAATCAAAGTTACATCACTAAATCTAGATGTTGGACGGAATTATCACTCGACAAATCCGTGTTTCTATAGGCGACTGGACTGATGTTGGTAAACAAATCCAACAATGACATTATAATAAAATGTATGAATTTTTGTTTAATTTATAATCATATGATAAGAATTTACTTACTAGAGAAATGTAACACCATCTTTCTGTAAAATAGATGTCCCAGACCTCTTTTTGCAGCACAAAATTGAACAATTCGGAATTTTTTGTATTACGACCTATGTGTCATTCACACTGACTGATGGATTCTGTCTAGCGAAAAGTCCGAATGCAAACAGTTTTTATAAACGCTAAAGTCCACCTGGGCCTAAGCTTTGCCAGAGGGGAAAGACATCTATGGCGCCTCCCTTCCGGGCCGCGCGCGGAAGTCCTTGTTGCTCGAAGACCAGATGTATTGTTTTGGTTTAATAAAGTTTTAAATAAATAAATAAATTACACCTATACAAGTGACAGACCTAAAGACTTAGAAGTAGTTAATGTAAATAAACAAATTTTAATCAAGGGGAAATTTTGTTTAAAACTTTACATGACACTTTTTGTACTAATTTACTTAATTAACTTTACTTATTACCGTGAACAGTGGAAGTTTGGATCCAAAAAAGCGTAATATTTAGCCCTAAAGCGAAACCGCACATCACTTTTCTAGGGATATCCGCAAATGTCACGACACGACAATCGGGTTTTTTTCTAAGAATTCATAGTGAAAATGCTTCGGTGAATGCACTATTACTACTCAAGTACAGGACTTCTTCTTGTAACCATCGCGATGATGTAAATACATAAATACTACTTGGTATAGGGAAATAACTTTAAAGAAAACACTAGTGTTTTCTTTAAAGTTATATTGAAACACCACTTAGCCACGATGAGACATTGCTAATCGTTAGCAGAAGCTACATGTATGTATTGTATATTTTGATAAAAAGTGCTACTTAAAGTCCATTTATTCATAATTGTCCTATTATGTAAACAATCTTACCATGTCTTTTTATGATTTTACAACAATGTGCAGAGCAACTACGCTCTGCTGCCAGAAAATGTGCGCAGAGCGAATCCGGACAAACGAAGCGGCGGGAAGAATTCTGTACCGGAACTTCACCGGGAAAAAACCACCGGTAAAAATAAGTACCGGGAAAAAATCTCCACGGGGCACCACGTTTGCCCGACTAAAACCTAACTAACTTAACGCAGTCTGCTACCACCGTAGCTTATGAAGGGAGCTACAGGGCCCTATATGATAACCTAACCTATAAATTAATTACACTTAAAAAACACTTACCAAGCTAAATCTTCTTTCTCTTCGGATCCAAACTTGAGTATCTTCGGGAAGGGGGAATTCCTAATCACCCTACCTAACCCTTGAGATCTCAATTCCCCAGGACAAATAAATAGATTTCTTCCCGAAATCGGCTCGGCAACAGGTAGATGTGAGCGAGCAGCCACGCGTCACATCCCACAGGAGAAAGTCACAATGACGGGTACACAAACACAAAGTTCAATAGTTATTTAACAAACAGGAAATTCACAAATACAACTCAAGTTAATTAGCAATCAAAGAACGCGGGCCCTCTCGCGTATTAAAAATCAAACCGATATCGCATAGCAATGCAATGGCGGACTACACGCGATGCATTCCACGCTAGCAGTGTGAAAACCCCGAACGCCCTCTGGCGGCAGCAATGCGAAACGCCCGCGTTTAGTTTTACCCAATATATTACAAACATCCCCCTGTCCCGGTCTGAGAAGCAGACCGCTAGCTTACTCTACGGGAAGGCGGGCGAGAGAGGTCACACCTCTCCTTAAAATCGAACCGTCGACCAACACCTCAGCCACACGCGGAGTGCCATCTCCGCCAAGAATCAAACGTAATATGCGAGCTCGTCGCCAAAGCAATGAGGGCAAATTTGCCTCTTTTAACAATACTAAATCACCCTCCCTGGGAGGCTCAGTCCTGTCTGTCCACTTCACTCTTTGCTGCAGCAAATGCAAATATTCAAGCGACCAGCGACGCCAAAAGTCCTGGCTCATTTGCTGCAACATTTGAAAACGCGACAACCGATATACGCGTTCGTCCTTCCACGGGTATTCGGGCAGGGCATTCAACGGCCCTCCCACCAAAAAATGACCAGGGGTGAGAGCTTCCAAGTCATTTGGATCTGGAGATAGCGGACAGAGAGGACGAGAGTTGAGGACCGCCTCAACTTTACAAAACACTGTGGCCAGCTCTTCAAAAGTTAGAGCCGTTTCTCCGATAATGCGGCGGAGGTGGGTCTTTGCGGATTTCACAGCCGCTTCAAAAATCCCTCCCCAATGGGGGCAACTTGGGGGACTAAACTTCCAGGTTATTCCCCTTTGAGCAGCAATTTGACTTAAACTAGTACAATTCTTATCAATAAACACAGAAACATCCTTAAGATAATTTACAGTTCCCTTATAGTTTGTGCCATTATCAGACCTAATAAGGGAAGGTAGACCTCGACGCGAAACAAAGCGATCCAACGCGGCGACGAAGGCCTCCGTAGTCAGAGCCGATACCACCTCCAAATGGACAGCCTTGGTGGCCAAACAAACAAATACACACAAATAGCCCTTCACAATACGGGCATTACGAAAGGGAGAAGCCTTGATCGAAAAGGGACCGGCAAAATCGGTTCCAACGCCGTCAAACGGTCTCGACGGTCGGATTCGATCAGCGGGCAAATCACCCATCTGTGGTTGCATCGTGGATGCCTTCAACCTATAACATGCAATACATCGAAACAGGACACTACGGATTGCTCTTCGGGCTGACAAAATCCAAAACTCGCGTTGCAAAATAGCCAACAAAGCATTGCACCCAGCATGGGCGTTACGAATGTGTCGATCAGACACCAAAAGCTGCACCAAGGGTCCGCCCTTGGGCAACAACAGAGGATGGCGAGTCTCATATGGAAGATCCGCCTTCCGGAGCCTGCCTCCAACCCGAAGAAGCCCATCCGAGTCGATGTACGGGTTCAAACGAGCGACCGCGCCCTTCAACTTAGCGCGTCCGTCGCGCAAAATACGAAGCTCTGACTCAAACCGTCCGGTCTGCACGACACGGACCCAATGCAACAATGCGCTCCGGCGCTCTTCTGCACCTGCAATCGGCTCCAACCGCTTTGCCTGTGGGTTTCTACAATTATGTATGAAACGCTTAATCCAACTGGTAACACCCAGAAGCTTATCCAAGCTACTATACCGAGCAAGTAGCCAATCCGGCTCCGACGTCGTCTCAGCGACTACAGCATGTACACGGAGCCCAGTCAAACTCAAAGAAGTAACATCTGTCTGACAGACAGGCCAAGATGTTTCTGATCCCATCAGCCACTCTGGACCCCACCAGAGCGGGTGTGACACCAATTCTGGTGCCGTACAACCTCGGGAAGCACAGTCCGCTGGGTTAAGCTCTCCCGGCACATGTCTCCATGTTATATCAATTCCGATATTCTGGATTTGGGAAACCCGATTTCCCACAAAAACCTCCAAGGTATGTGGGGCCGCGCGCAACCATGCAAGCGCGACCTGGCTATCCGACCAGGCGAAGATGTCTCGTATCTCGACCGTGGCCGCCAGCTCACTGGCAACGTGATGCAACAATTTAGAGAGAAGGTGAGCTCCACTCAACTCAAGCTTGGGAATAGTCAGCCTAGTCCTGATGGGGGCGACCTTGCTCTTCCCTAACAAAAGCGAGACATTGACCCGGCCATCGGCGTCAACTGTCCGCATATAGACTGACGCGGCGTAGCCTCGCTCCGACGCGTCACAAAAGCCATGCAGGCTGGCTCGATATTTCCCGGGGGCAATATTCGACGAGGCAAGGCAATCCGATTGACTTCCTTAATCGATGAAAACAACTCGAGCCAATCATCCAATGGAGAGCCAAACAGCGGCTCGTCCCACGAGACGCCCAAAGTCCAAAGTCTCTGAAGAAGACACTTTGCAGAGAATATCACTGGACTGATCCAACCGCTTGGATCAAACATACGGGCTATTACGGACAACACCGTTCTCTTAGTCCAGACCTTTGGTATTTCCAAGTCCACTTGGAATGTAAAAATATCGGTTAGCGGCTGGTACTGCATGCCCAGCACCGCTATCCTGTTGGGATCATCCACATCCTCAAACAGGTGAGGGTTCTGTTGGTGATCCTCCGGGATCCCTTCTAGAACTTTAGGCTCATTAGACAACCACTTACGTAGCTCGTAGCCACCTGTCTTCAATATTTCAATCAATTCATCCCGCAGTAGGAGGGCCTCCTCAATACTTTGGGCTCCGGTGCACACGTCATCAACATACAAGTCACGTGACAGCACGGAAGCCCCACGGGGAAAGCGGATCCGTTCCCGCTCTGCCAATTCAAGCAATGATCTGATGGCGATATAGGGACTAGATTTCAAACCATACGTGTTTGTGTTGAGTTCATACACCGTCACAGGATCCTCAGGGCGCTCACGCCAGAGTATCAACTGGAATCGCCTGTCCTCAGGATGTATGACTGTCTGGCGGAACATCATCCGGATGTCCGCACCAAAAACCACTTGATGTCTTCTAAAGTTCAAGATGATGTCAATTATGTCCCTATGCAATTTGGGACCCGAATGCAAACACAGATTCAACGAAACCCCGTTCGAAGTGGGTGCGGACCCATCGAAGACAGTCCGCAACTTGCCCGTTGAGGCCTTCACCACCGCGTGGTGGGGCAAAAAATAATGCTCAGTTGAGCTCCAATCAACTCGAGCCGGAGACATGTGACCCAAATCCTCGTACTCGCGCATAAATTCAATATATTTATCGCGAAGTACGTGGTCACGCTGCATACGTCGCTCCATGGACAGCAGTCGTTTCTCCGCAAGCGCCCTACTTTGCCCTAGGCTAGGACGAGAGGCAACAAAGGGTAACCTAGTTACAAACCGACCGGAGGGCAACCTCTCCGTGGTCGATCGAAAAAGGGCTTCGCACTCAGCGTGTTCCGGATCCATCCTGGAACTCATAGGTGGCTCCTCCACCTCCCAAAACCTTTGCATGGTCTTGGCCAAGGACGCAGATGCGACAACCGGTGGCTCCTCCGCGGTGCCATTATCAAACACAGGGCCCATCAGGGCAAAACCAAAAATCGTAGACACTGCCATCAGTGAAGACGAACCCAGAGCTTTCTGGGTACCCAACAAAATCCAACCCAATACGTCCGAGCCCAGGAGCAAGTCCACTGGGCCGGGATGAAAGACAAAGGGGTCGGCCAAATCCAGACCCGAAACCAAAGACAACACACCCGGCGGTATGTCTGTCGAGGGGTGCCAACCCGCAATGGTATCCATTACCATAGCCGAAGTCGTGATCCTCATTGTGGAGGACTTCAGCGAAGAAAAGGTGACAAGTGTCTGGCCCGTCAGACACTTCACTTGTATGCCACCAACTCCAAGAAGTGGCACAGGCGAGTCTTCCACGACTAAACCTAACTGGCGTGCCACTCGAGTGGTAACCAAACTGCTTTGAGCCCCTGAGTCCAACAGAGCTCTCAAATTAATGGCTTCCCCCTACGACCCCATACGCGGACCACCGCGGTAGGGAGCAGAACCGTCCGCGGCTCTGTCCCAGCAAGGGAGCAAGCTAGTTACGGGCTCCCCACTCTCTCCAAACCAGGGGCGCGCCACTGACCCGGATAATATGGCGGGCGAGTGCACATCCCCATCTGAGGGGGGCATAACCCGCGGCCCGGCCATACATATGGTACGGCGGGTGGTACTCCAGCCGTGGGTACTCGTGCAGCGGCGGAGAAAACCGCTGCGGCTGCATGTGTTGGGTATTGGTAACCCGCGTGGAGGGGGTGTCCCCACTCTCACGTCCGATCTAGGGCCCCCGCCCATGGGGGCCCTATCCGGGGCCTGGCCAGCTACATACTGGCCATGACCTTGGGGCGCGTGGTCCCGGTCCGCCAAGACCCGCGCAGGTACGCGACCCCCTCCCGAGGGGGGTGCGACGAGCGAAGCCGCGTCCTCCGTCCGGTGGTGGAGGGCTTCGCGCAGGAGCGCCCCCGCCCATAGGGGACCCCTGCCTCAACATCCGGGGGCCATCCCCGTTGCGGTTCATGCAAAGCATCGCGTGGTGCCGCCCACGGCATGCACTGCATGGTATAGCACTGGGACAGTCACGTGCATAATGACTGCCCAAACAATAAAAGCAAAGTTCATGCCGCTTTGCCATGCGGCGCCTATCTTGTACTGGCAGTCTCTGCCAGTCCCTGCATTGCAGCAGGCTGTGGCCCATCCGGCCACATTGCAGGCAGTCCGCGTCCCCCGCGACTGCTGCCGTGTGTGCAACCCGCACACCAGCTCCACGCGGTGGCGGTTGCCGTCCCTGTTGGGGCCTACGTTCAGGCGCTCTGGATGGCGCTGAGTCCGTCATGGTATTCTCAGCCGCCCGTGCCTCAAACTCCAAAAACTTCACCAAGTCAGTGAATGTTGGTAGGGTGGTGCTATCCCGTTCCGCATTCTCGCGCTCAAATCGCGAGCGGATGTCATTGGGTAATTTGCCCAATACAATGTGCACCAGCAAAAAGGACCATTGGTCCACCGGCAGCCCCAGTGTGCGGAGCGCGTTACAGGCCACTGTAACGGGCGTGAGCAACTGCAGGCGCAACTGTGCCCTGTTGGCCACCTTGGGCAGGGCCATCAACTGTGCGGCGTGCGCATCCGCTAACAAACGTAAGTTTTGGTAGCGGGAGTTCAATAACTCCCAAGCCGTATCGTACTGGTCGTCCTCCACCCGGAGGTGCTGGATGAGCGACCGCGCTTCATCCTCAAGAGTGGAGAGGAGGTAGGCCATCTTCTGGGCCTTCGACAAATCCTGTCGGGCTACGACCAGGGACTCAAACATATTTTTATATGCTACCCACTCCTCCATCCTACCCCCAAAGTGGGACAGCTGAAGGGTGGGGAGCCGACCAGTAACCGCTGGTCCTTCCTGTCTAACAGGTGTGCGAGGCTGGTCCGCCAGCCTGTCTCGCCCTTATTGCGGTCACCGCCTCCGCGATATCATCGTGCAGACTCAGGATCTGGTCCATGTCCGCCATGTGACCTGCGTAGGCCTCCGGGGTAAGATCGGCTTCGGTAAGCGCCGCCATGGCCGCTTCCGCGCTAATCAATCGTGAGTGGAGGTGATCCGCTCTTAGCAGTATGGCGCCCTCCCTGTCCTTCCGGGACAGGAGTCCTCCGGCCGTCACAACCCATCTCAATTCGTTGGCGAGTGTCGCCCTAGCATTGAGGCCTTCGCCATCGCGTCAAGTCACAAACAAAAAATAACAAAAAGGTAAATAAAAAACAACAAAATCAAGCAACTACACGAAGAACCGCGGTAGGTATGAGAATGGCACAAACCCGGAACGCACGGTACAAACCGCAAACAAATACAAAAAAGGTTACAAATATTCTTATACAAACAAACTAAGAAAAATCTAATAATTTTTACAAACAATTAATTATTTTTTACAAACGAACAAATAGAGGGTAGATAAACTACGCTCTGCTACCAGAAAATGTGCAGAGCAACTACGCTCTGCTGCCAGAAAATGTGCGCAGAGCGAATCCGGACAAACGAAGCGGCGGGAAGAATCCTGTACCGGAACTTCACCGGGAAAAAACCACCGGTAAAAATAAGTACCGGGAAAAAATCTCCACGGGGCACCACGTTTGCCCGACTAAAACCTAACTAACTTAACGCAGTCTGCTACCACCGTAGCTTATGAAGGGAGCTACAGGGCCCTATATGATAACCTAACCTATAAATTAATTACACTTAAAAAACACTTACCAAGCTAAATCTTCTTTCTCTTCGGATCCAAACTTGAGTATCTTCGGGAAGGGGGAATTCCTAATCACCCTACCTAACCCTTGAGATCTCAATTCCCCAGGACAAATAAATAGATTTCTTCCCGAAATCGGCTCGGCAACAGGTAGATGTGAGCGAGCAGCCACGCGTCACATCCCACAGGAGAAAGTCACAATGACGGGTACACAAACACAAAGTTCAATAGTTATTTAACAAACAGGAAATTCACAAATACAACTCAAGTTAATTAGCAATCAAAGAACGCGGGCCCTCTCGCGTATTAAAAATCAAACCGATATCGCATAGCAATGCAATGGCGGACTACACGCGATGCATTCCACGCTAGCAGTGTGAAAACCCCGAACGCCCTCTGGCGGCAGCAATGCGAAACGCCCGCGTTTAGTTTTACCCAATATATTACAAACACACAATATAAATTAAAGTAGACTTTAGGAAATTACTTTCGTGGTTAATACATGTTTTACTTTAGAATGTTTAGGTTTGAACTAATATTTGATTTATTTTCAACAAAATGCAACAAAAAGTACTGTGAAAATTGTTTACATAATAGGACAATTATGAATAAATGGACCATACATACTTTGTTAAAGGGTTGCCTAGCTCTCGCGTCATTACTACATGGTTTAAGATACAACAAAAGCTGGGGGTCGATTCTACTAATTACAAACGTAGATGTCGTGTCTCAATTGTGTCTCAAGAGCCAAAGAAATTGAAATGAAGTGACAAGATCTCTGTAAGACTTCTATGTTTCAATACGATTACGATTTCTTTGGCTTTTGAGATACAACTGGGGCACGACATCTACGTTTGTAATTTGTAGAATCAAGGGCCTGCAATCGAGGCGTAGAAAATTGGTCTAGATACATACATACATATTATCACGCCTTTTTCCCATGGGGGTAGGCAGAGATTGGTTTGATTGGTCTAGATGGTCGACTTTATTGCCCCAGTGCACAGGGCAGGCGCTTCATAGAAACGGCGCGTCAAATATACCTACTACTACTACAAATGAAACTGTATATCCGTGAACACGTCAGTAACACGTCAATGTGTGCGTTTTCATAGCATAACGTCCCACAACCACACAAGAACGGGGGAGAAGTGCTAGAGTTCATTCATTAAATATAAGCTAAGTCGACAGCTATGATATTTATTATATGGTAAATTATGCTAACAGACATACCCCAGTGATCCTCAGACTTTTTAATGTTAAGTTCTTTAAAAGTTTTAATTATATCACTAGGGTCAATAATTAAAACTTTTAAAGAACTTAACATTAAAAAGTCTGAGGATCACTGGGGTATGTCTGTTAGCATAATTTACCATATAATAAATGTCATAGCTGTCGACTTAGCTTATATATTTAATGAATGTGTTGACCAAGACATTTTTCCAAATTTAATGAAACTTAGCAAATTAATTCCACTGTTTAAAAAAGGTGAAAAATCAGAGCCTGGCAACTATAGGCCTATATCTATTTTGCCAGTCTTGAGTAAAGTATTTGAAAAGATTATGCTTAGTCAAATGAAACAGTACTTTAATATCCACAATCTATTTCACGGCCAACAATTTGGATTTACTAGTGGTAAATGCACAACTGATGCGGGAGTGGCTTTGGTTACTCATGGGAAGATTCACAGGATGCAATTGGAGCGTTTTGTGATTTATCTAAGGCGTTTGACTGTGTTGACCATGAGACTCTCTTGCTCAAGCTCTCTCAGTACGGTTTTGACACTAAATCAATAGAACGAATAAAATCTTATTTAAGTGATAGGCTGCAGACTGTAGACCTAAATAACGTAAAATCTAAAGGATCAAAAGTTATGATTGGCGTACCTCAAGGTTCAATTTTAGGACCTTTCCTTTTTTTAGTCTATGTCAACGACCTGCCTTATATGGTTGAGAAGCAGGCTGGTATAGTGTTGTTTGCTGATGACACGTCTTTAATTTTTAAGACTGACCGCCATAGCGAAAATGTGGATGCTGTGAACAGCACTTTGTCTGCCTTATCAGACTGGTTTTCTGCTAATAACCTGATGCTTAATGCAAGTAAGACCCATTGCATTAAATTTACGCTTCCTAATGTTAGGCAGGCCCATGTTGATATCAATATAAATAGTAATAAGTTAGAGTTCATTGAAAGTACCACATTTTTAGGAATAACATTAGATTCTAAATTACAATGGGGTGCTCACATTTCTAATTTGTCTAAAAAACTGAGCTCCGCGGCTTATGCTGTAAGACGAATCAGACAACTGACGGACGTGGCAACTGCTAGGTTGGTTTATTTTAGTTATTTCCATAGCCTAATGTCGTATGGCCTATTACTTTGGGGAGCAGCAGCCGACATACAAACAATTTTTATACTTCAAAAAAGAGCGATTCGTTTTATTTACAGATTAAGAAAAAGAGATTCACTCAGAGATTTCTTCAAAGATATAGATATTTTAACCTTACCATCCCAATATATTTTTGATAACATTATGCATGTTAGGAAAAATATTTCGTCTTTCAAAAAAGTTTGTGATGTCACAGATATATATCCCTGCGAAACAAACATAACTTGTACGTTCCAGGGCACAGGGCTAGGGTTAGGAAATGATTTGTGGGAAACTGTATACGCTATTATAATAAAATACCAAAATCTGTCCTTGATATGCCTGACAAGAAATTTAAACATTTTGTAAGAAGGCATATTATACGATGTATGATTATGTAAATGACAAAAATGCGTGGCCCGAGCCTGGTACAGTGACCTCCTAAGACTGTCATATTACTCTCTAGGTACATTGTGTACTTTTACTTTTTCAATGACATTTTATTAATTTATAATTTTTATTAATTTATAAATTTGACATTTAATATATATATTCAATGTATATTCGTCCACATATACAGTTATTTAATTGTAAGACATGTGTTGTAAAGTGACGTCTTTGGAGAAAATGCAGCAGTGGAGTTTGTTGCGCCGCCTCTTCTCCACTTGCGCTTTGGAGGCAGTGGTAAGTAACTTTAAGTCATATTATGACGTCAACTAACTAAAAAACAAGAAAGTGACGATTTATAAGTGCTATTTTTAAGCCAATATAAATAAAAATAATTGACTTTTGACTTTGAGTTGCGGAGGGGTGGCATATTGCGAGAGGGGCAGGGAGTTTCCTTTCTGTACGTAGTTTACGATAGTATATAGTACTCTGTGGTAGTACTTATATTAATTCTGTGCCCAGGGGTCGACAGTAGCATTTCCACAGGACACAAGCTTTACTATATTTTTAATTCAGTTGAATATGTTAAATATATTGACGACTTTCGGAAGGCAAGTTTGAGCCTATACAGGTGGGTAACATTGCCACCTTTAAAGATTTACATATTTTACAGCCACCATTTCGCTTACTAAAACTATTGAGCCTTATGTTCAAAATAATAAATTATGAGTAATTTAAATAATGCCCAACCCTGCTTATGAAGGGTTGTTTCCAAAGTACTCCATTCTTTTGTTCTAAAAAGATAAGAATCTCATACATGGGTTTCCAAGTTACTCCACGAAATTATTATTATTTAAAAATACTTATTATTTTGTTCCCATTCTACTCCATAGGTATTTCAATTTATTCTCAATGTACTCCGCAGATTATTTGATATCAATTCTCAAACTACTCCATCTAAATAATTATAAAATATTTCACTATGTACAGTCAGTCACAAAATCGTTCAAACAAAAAAGAAAAAAGTTGAAAGCAAGTTTGAATTGAAAATGTGTGCATGTTAGCTTGTTAAAATGGATGTACAACGAATGTGAGTCGCAACCTAGCCGCTAAGACGGAAATTTGATGTTTCTTTTTATGTAAATATTTTAAGTTTTTTCAACAATATAATTTTATCAGTTACTTCTTGAGTTTCTCTCAAGCCGAATTCCTACATTTGCATAATAAACATGAATCTCTCTGGTGGAAAATATGTAAAAAAGCTCATTTTGATTGTTGATTTTTGAATATGTTTAATTGTTAAATTATAGGTAATATATAAATGTTGATTATTGAATTGTAAAATCTTTTATTTAAAATTGTCTTTATACATAAAAATATTGTAAGCTTTTGAGCCTGACTGTACTATACGTCAGTTACACTTTTTATTCTAATTAATGTATTTTGATATTAAAATCGCGTGGAGTACTTTGAGAACATTTTAATATTACCGCGGAGTAGAATGAAACTTAATTTAAAATATTATTTTTTTCATGGAGTAGTTTGGGAACATTTTCTGGAGTACTTTGGGAATAACCCCTTATAAAAGTAACAATTTATTGTTATTGTTGTTAATTTGTTGTTTAGCTAATTATTAAAAAATAAAAAACACGACTGACAACTTGTGCTTGGCCGAAGGCCGAGCTCGGTCTCGTGAGCAAAGAGAGTGCCCTTCGTATATACATGAATGACCTTCTCATTTCATCTCAAACCCCCAGTAACTTTAGTAAAGTTACAATGTTTGGCAGGAGTTTATATCTGCACCAATTGTTTGCCAATGGATGTCATGATTTCTAAAATTATTCGGAATAAAATCTTAACAAAACTTTTACTTTGAGGAAATTGAGATATCACTTTAAATATGATTGCTACAAATTATCTGCCTACGTAATCATGATCCAAATTTTATAGTCGCTAATCGCTATTTCTGTGTTGGAGACATGCATATTCTTGAGTTTTCATAAAATAAGGAAGGGCATGCTGTCGCGGGCTTTTGCTCTATAATCCAATGTTTGTACTTTATATTTTGTTAGGTATCTTTTAAATTACCGAACAGATTCTAACGTGGTTAAAATGGGACCAACTTGGGAATACTCTCTTCCGAATAAAAAAATAATTTCGAAAATCAGTCCACAATAGGCGGAGAAATCGGCCAACATACATAAAAAAAACGTACATACATCCATCGAGATATTACGTACTAACGCACCATACATCGAAACATATAACCTCCTCCTTTTTTGGGAAGTCGGTTGAAAATGTGTAGGGTTTAACAATTTTTTACAATACAACATAGGTAACATACTCGTAGGTGTGTCAAGATATTTTTGCACTTACCCCAAAATGTTTTCTTCTCTCTCTACATCATCTTGCTGCATTTATCTTGTTGACTGGTAGAAAAAGCCTCCAGCTTATAGTCCACCATTGACATGTTTTTGTAAAGAAGTTAAATAAATTCAAAAACATGTATTAAATCTGTTTATTCTAACACCTTACGCTTACAGCGACCATGTGGACGTTGCTGAAGATCCCCGGCGTACTGCTCTCAGCGTTTAGTATCATGGCGACCAGTTTGAGCATCAGCTTCCTGCAGGCGACGACGCTCGAGCTTCATTTGCGACAGGTACGTTTCATTATCACTAGTTGGTAATTTAAATAAAGGGAACAGACAAAAAACGCCACTGCCGTCAGGTACTTAGGACTATGAATCATGCTGAAAGGCTTGAAATGAGCCACGGCAGCAGCTAACTTAACTACTAACACAAGGAAGTATTTATCATATGGCGTCAGAATCAAAGACATTACGTTCAGATGGCTTCTCCAACGAGGTTTTTTAGGAAAATTATAATATGATTAAAATTTACTATTCTTAAGAGTGTATCACGTCCGCGCGCCCGACCGAGTTTAGGTATTTGATAGACCGCAGCTGGCTGTGTGCAAGTCACACGCACACATCGACGTGAGATTGCCGCCAACCCGAAGTAATAAGTGACAGGGATCCGACAAAGGATTTGTAGGTACCTATATATATTTTTTTTCTTGCTTTACGGTAATGAATACTAAAAATAAAATTACGACAACATACTTGGCGCGACTTGGCAGTAAAATGGACACGAATGCCGCGACAGAAAATAGCATGACCGTCGTGCCAGGATGCTAAGATGTTAAACATCTGCCTGGCATCCCATGAAGGCCAATTTTTCGGGATGAGGTTTACAAAAATAGTATTTTTGGATCCAAGATGGCGGACAACTTTTTTTTAATTTTGCAATATGGGTATTGTTTTATAAGTGTTTCAGTGCGCTGATTACGAAAATAACATTTATTTTGGAATCCAAGATGGCGGACAACTTTTTTTTCACGTTTACAATATGGGTATGGTTATATAGGTTTTTCGGTGCGCTGATGACAAAAATAACATTTATTTTGAGATCCAAGATGGCGGACAACTTTTTTTAAAGTTTACAATATGGGTATGGTTATATAGATATTTCGATGCGCTGATGACAAAAATAACATTTATTTTGAGATCCAAGATGGAGGACATTTTTTTTTTCAATTTTGCAATATGGTTAACATGTTGTAGGTTTTTGGGGACGCTGATGACGAAAATAACATTTATTTTGAAATCCAAGATGGCGGACAACTTTTTTTTTCAATTTTACAATATGGGTATGTTTTTATAGGTTTTTCGGTGCGCTAATGACAAAAATAACATTTATTTTGAGATCCAAGATGGCCGGCATTTTTTTTTTCAAGTTTACAATATGGGTATGGTTATATAGGTTTTTGGGGACGCTGATGACGAAAATAACATTTATTTTGAGATCCAAGATGGAGGACAGTTTTTTATTTTATTTTACAATATGGGTATCGTTTTCTAGGTTTTTGGGGACGCTGATGACGAAAATAACATTTATTTTGAGATCCAAGATGGAGGACAGTTTTTTATTTTATTTTACAATATGGGTATCGTTTTATGGGTTTTTGGGGACGCTGATGACCAAAATAACATTTATTTTAAGATCAGCGTCCCCGAAAACCTATTAAACGTTTTTCTTGGGCTTGGAACTCGTATATATTGAGCGATGGCATTGCCATACAAAAAATGTATGGGGAATTTCTTAGTGAATTGTTACGATATATAATATTTTTTTCGAGTTATTTTTCAAAAATCTAAAACGAGCAACTTGTAGCTAGTTTAATAAACTCGCGATTTAACATTATGTAGAAATTATAATTTGTGTTTTACATAATGATTTCGTTAAAGCCGTGAACCTTATTTTTCGTATTTTTCGTGTTTTCTGGAAGGTATTTACGCAAAAATAAAAGGCAAAATATTTTTATCTGTCTCGTATAAGTAGTAGCAGTTATTTGAGAAGCCTATAGTACTATTTTTATTATCAATAATGATCTAGTTTTGGCACCAGGGTCAATTCAGTAACGCCTGTTTTGGCTAAAAACGTGTGATGCAGGCTTAATACCGTAAGTTTTTACCACAGACGTTTAAAAAGTAACTTTACAATGAGCAAAAACGCCTGCAGTAAAATTTGCTTTTTCGTTACCAGTTTCAATTTTCGCCGATAATCCTGGGGAAAGTTCGTGATCAACGGCGGGGTGTACGCCATCTCTGCACCCGGGTGGGGGTGGCTGTGCGACCACCCCGCCGTCAAGCAGAAATACGTCACTGTGATTGGCTGCGTGTGCGTCTCCGCTGGCTTCCTCCTCATTGGCCCGGCACCTTTTTTGAATTATTTCTTTTTTATCGAGTGTGTTATTACTAACACTGGTGTCAGATTTTATTCAAGTCGCCTAAAGGCATCTGACATGACTTTTACAACTACCGCCATCTAGTGGCAGTAGCCGTATACATAGCCGTATACTATATGCAGGTTTCCTCACGATGTTTTCCTTCACCGGAAGCAGGTGGTGGTCTATGAGAATACTACCATACATGAGAATTCTTGAATTTACCCTCTTGAGTTAGGTACCTATGAAAGTATGAGCGAAAATGGATAGTGTAAAAAATAGTATGTGTGACAGATTAAATGAATGATCGATAGAAGTGAAGTATCCACCTAATTTGGACTAGAACCTGGACCTGGTTTAATCTTATTAAATCAGCAGACATTGATCACAAAAATAAAATTTAACACTTAACTTACACTTAATAACTTTAACGGTGCGGTGGTGGCCGAGTGGTAGTGCGCTCGCCTGTGGATGCAAAATCCCAGGTTCGAATCCTGCCCGGGCTACATGAGTTTTTATACCAATCTGACTCATGTTAGTTTTCATCGACCACCACTTGCTTCCGGTGAACTTCCTAACAGTAATGTTAAAAATAAAATTTGCTTTGATTTTGAATAAGGCTTTGGCCATATAAAGCGTACGCTACGCTTTCTTTACTCATAAGGCGCCATTAATTTTGTTTTAAAAATTAACATGACGATGATCTCTAGGTTGAAATGGGTGATCGTCTGTGGACTGGTCTGGGCATGGGCAGCCAGCTCGTAGCCTCGTTCTCTGATGCTCTTAACACTAATGTAAGTTGATTTGATTTATCTCAGCCTGCGAACTCTATGGATAATATTATATATATTTCTCACATGAAAATAAGAACAAAAAACGAAATGTTAAAAAAAAATTCTATATACATTTTAAACACAAAAGAGCCCTTTTTGCGTCTCCTCTCTTTAAAAATAAAAATTTACTGCACCTCGTTACGCTATAATTTCCATACGTATTTACCCATCTATTGTTTCACGCAAATTCGACTGCAGTTAAAATTGCAGAGCACGAAATACTCAAAAAGATTAATTACTTATAGTGCGGCAAGAACAATCCTATGCGAACACAAGCTAGTTCGAAATAAAAATAAAAAGCTGGTGAGCTGATGGACCCCTTGGACCCAACGTTTCCACCCCAAAAGGCTCAATAGAAATGTAGTTATTTCCGCAATAACCACATATTTGCGCCTTTTGAGGCGTAGTAGTCTTTTATTTCCACATTCTTGTTATGACAAATGTTCCTAAGACTTACCACATAATGAGTAGGTACCTACATATTTTATTAAGAGTACAAAATACATACAGAGGTACTCGTATAACGTTAGAAGGCTATATAAGTAATTAGTTTTAATACATGTAATAGTAAAATTCTAGTCAAGTATAATTAAATTTAATTTCTATTTAGATCTCTCTAAAACAGAATTTTTAACTAAGTTTAAAATTTATGACTTTTCTACGACACATAAATGTCAGTGTTTCATTGAAAGTACAAAAACTTTACGTATAATGGAAGTTTTAAAGATGAATAAATAACTACCGGTAATAAAATACTATACCCACTATATAGCTACACAATATTTCGATCTTACTTCTATTTGCCTATACAACGAGACACAATGATTATTTTACATAACATTTATTTAAATAGTGTTCAGCAAGGCAAAAAGGCCATAATGTGTAACTGAAGTAGAAGTTAACAATAAAGTTGTTCAGGTTTTATCAACTTTCCCCAATAAACTTTTGATAAAATTCGAAATACGATTTCTATAATTATTATTTCATTCAGGGCATCCTAAGGATAATTCATATTATTAATTTGAGAATGATCTTCTTTTTCTACTATTACAGCCACCGCTGCGGCATCAGCGTGGGGCAGGCGCGTCCTCCAGCCATGAACAGTCTCATCGCGTACTCCAGCTACAAGAACCGACGAAGCCCGTGGAGTCAGCGTACGCCCAAATACAGGCCCACGTACGGCAGCCTCGACATCAGATTCCGAGGCGTGTACGGAACCTAGTGCTTGCTGTACCTAGTCTTTTAATTCTACATTCTTCATGACAAATGTTCCTAAGACTTACCACATACCTATTCAACTTTCTTATTATTTTCATATATTAAGAAAAAAAAAATCTTTCTAATTAATGTTGCATTTCATTGCGTCTTTCTTGGGTGAAGAATTCTCCCGTAAGTCCTTTGTAAAAGTATGCTTAAGCATAGATATTTAGATACAGTGAGCATATGTTATTTTCTTCTATTTATTAATATAATACTCGTATAATTATTTATAGTATAATATATTTATATGCTCTGAGGCGTTAAAAGATTTATTGGAGAAAGTATGTACCTATCTTTCGGACTGAACTCCCTGTAGACTGCGGTCAAATGTCACATAACATAACCCAGTAGTCTTGGTCAACTAAATGGTTTTAGGCATAAATATCCGATTAGCACCATATATTCCACCAACACCTGAAATATTTATACCATGTAGGTGTCATGACTTTAATTGGATCGTTCAGCGCCGTGCAGATGTTGCAGACTTCTGTGTCGTTTTCCCCCTGAAAAAGTCATACAAAATCTGAAAAATATATTCAGATTTCTTTTTTTTCATAAACTATACGTTCATCTAACCAAATCCTTTAACTAGCTTAAAAATAAACCAAAAACTAAAAAAATCTATTTACAAAGCCCCTCAAGAGCGTTAGCCCATGGCAACGTGCATTGCCAATATAGCAATGCTTAGCCTCTAGCAAAGATGCTGCCAATCCGTCAGTCCCGGGATACCATATACCGGGTTAGTCTGATTTTGAAAGATATATATGGGTATGTCTACTATGCATTCTGTATTTTGTACTTATACAAAATATATAGTTAACACAGGAATTTTTAAAAAATATTATTTTTAAATCTTAATACACCTATATAATTCCTCCAAAATATTGGAGAAATTGATTAATTCTAGACTAATAAAGTTTTTAAATAGATTTGAATTATTATCACTACGTCAGTATGGTTTTAGGTCTGGCAGAAGCACCGAAGATGCAGTTGCTGATCTAACGAACTTAGTAGTGTCACAAATCGTCTCTGGTAAAAAGTGGCTGTCTCTTTTCCTTGATTTAAAAAATGCTTTTGACACGGTCTCTGGTTCAGCCCTTGTGCAAAAGCTCGAAAAGATTGGAATTCGAGGCATTCCGTTAAAGCTCTTGTCGGACTACTTAAATGAGCGTAGGCAAAGAGTTAAGGTGGGAGACTTTACTAGTGGAGATACATCTATAACTTATGGTGTCCCTCAGGGTAGCGTGCTTGGCCCGACCCTTTTCCTAATATACATTTATAGTTTATGTTATTTAAATATTGAGGGACGTCAGGTATTCTGTTATGCGGATTACACGGCTATTGTTTTCTCGGGCAACTCTTGGAAGAACGTGTACGATCTAGCGGAGCGAGGACTTATAGTTGCACAAAATTGGTTAAGATGTAATTTGCTTACACTCAATCACAATAAAACTAATCTTATTGCATTTTCTATTAGAAATAACACTCAACCTCCTCGTGATTTATCTTTGAAAATTCACACGTGCCAGGGTTCCCTTGAGAATTGTAGTTGCTCTGTTGTCGCAAAGGTGACATCTACTAAGTACTTGGGGGTCAAAGTCAAGTCAAAGTCAATTATTTTTTATTCATATTGGCTTAAAAATAGCACTTATAAATCGTCACTTTCTTGTTTTTTAGTTAGTCGACGTCATAAAATTACTTAAAGCTAAGTTTACCACCGCCTCCAAAGCGCAAGTGGAGAAGAGGCGGCGCAACAAACTCCACTGCTGCATTTTCTCCAAAGACGTCACTTTACAACATATGTCTTACAATTAAATAACTGTATATGTGGACGAATATACATTGAATATATATATTAAATGTCAAATTTATAAATTAATAAAATGTCATTGTAAAAGTAAAAGTAGGTACACAATGTACCTAGAGAGTAATATGACAGTCTTAGGAGGTCACTGTACCAGGCTCGGGCCACGCATTTTTGTCATTTACATAATCATCCGTCGTATAATATGCCTTCCTACAAAGTGTCTCCTTAATATAATGTTTAAATTTCTTGTCAGGCATATCAAGGACAGATTTTGGTATTTTATTATAATAGCGTATACAGTTTCCCACAAATGATTTCCTAACCCTAGCCAGTCTGTGCCCTCCCAACAAACATTTTAGTGCTAAGGGGAACCTATTTTTAGCGCTATTAGTATTATATATGGTATATAAGAACTATGGTAACAACATTAGACTCTAAAGTGGGGTTAATGATAAATAATTAAACCTTCCAGAGGAATAAAAGTAATAAAGAAAAAATATATAAATTAAGACGGTAGAATGGCGTTAGTCGGAACCATTGCAGAACTTTTTCTTATAGGTGTAAGAAGCACATAACAGCAAAAGCAACTATAAGGTGTCTACTAACTCATACTAACGGCTCATATCCTATTACAGAGTTAGTGAAAAAAGCCTTGCAACGCCTTAAGGTCTACCCCTATAGCTTTGAGAAAAATTTAACACTACAAGTAATAGCAAGGTTTCTACTAACTATTACTAGAGGCCAATGTTCTTTAACAGAGTTAGATAAATACTTTGTACCACTCAACAAGTTCTATCGAGCCCTAAGAGTTAGCGAGAAAGCTATTAGCATCTTAGAAGTGTTGATTATAGGTTCTGTAGAGCTAGATGCTGTAAGAGTTAGAATTCACTTTTATATCATTGCCAGTTACATAATGGGGTTTATTCTTCAACCTTAGGCAATACTGTGGTTTTTAAAATAACTTGTATATGTCATCAAACATTACGTGCAAATTTTATAACTCTTCTCCCTCCAGTGACCTTTGTACCGAATTATATCAAGCGCAACTGAAAAAAATATCAAAGGGTTCCGTTCAACAGAAAAAATCGTCGATATTGAATATAATTTATGTTTCATTACCTTAGTAGTTCAAATACCTCAGATGATAAACAAGACAAGTGAATATATGCGAAATATTTTTTTTTATGATTTACGAACATGGGCTCTACAAAAAAATATATAGTTTACTAGCTTTTGGCCGCAGTTTCGTCGCGCCGGCGTGAATTTCCCACAGGAACAGTCCGGGATATAAATGTATAAGTCCTTCTAAGTACTTCTAAATATGTGTATGCGAAATTTCTGGAAGATTAGTTCATTAGATGAAGCGTGTAGGAATAAAAACAAACAAATTCACTTTCTCATTTATAATATTTTGTTAGGATTAGGATTTAATAAAAAAGTGGATTTCTGTACTTCAAACCACTATTAAACACAGATTGAAAAAAACAGATTAACAGATTAAATATATGTTTTATTTATAATATCTTTTCTATGTTTTTGTGTTTATGTTATATTACATATTGAACTTTTTCTGAACATAAAACAAAAGCAGCAAAAATGTCTTTAATTTGCTCAGCAGTCTCATAACTTGGAATGTCTCTTCTTTTTAATCTCAATTGCTTATAATCAGATCCCACTCAGAAGGTACAGCTTACAATTTGTATTTGTTATTTTCAAAGTCTGGACGATTTTGAAAGGCATTCTGAAAAAGATTCAAACTCAGGTCAAAAATGTGTACCCTACCTTACTAAACTATCTAGGTACTTTGAAATACAAACGGCGACGATGGCAAATGCAAGTTAGTTTAACATACCTAGATGACAATGCCACCCGGCCGCTGCACCTAAATACCTATTAGTACCTATATATTGTCAAGTTAAAGTGTATCGTAATAAAAAAAAAGTTACTTTAAAACATTATTTTGTCAGAGAAAAATTTTGATACTATTTTAAAATATGTAAGTTTATGTAAGTTAATATAAGTTCGTTTGAAGTTCGTAATAAGAGATTCTAATTTAGAATTCTGCGATATGAGAGTTTATCAAAGGTTTATTCAAACCATAACAGAACCCTAAAAGTTATCAGCTCACAGTTTCACGTAGAACCATTATGCAAGTTAAACCTATAAACATTTTTCTTTTTTCACTTTTAGAAATATATTGTAGAACTACAAGAGCCATGGAAGTGCTAACTTTCATTTTTTAAGCACAATGTGAGGAATAACGGAGTTATCAGGATCCCTAAGTAATCACAACTGAGACGCCATTTAATAATGATAACCTAAAAAAAATTGTGAAGTAAAAAACTTATTTAAACTTTATTTCTCCACTTATTGAGTTAAACTATTGTCAATTATTAATTAAAAAAATCGAAAGCAGGTGCTAGTAATTGTTGTTTTCTATAAACGAGAGAGAAACAAAAACTGTGGCTGTTTTTTTTCCTTATAGATATCATCAAAAGTAGTTTATTTTTAAGGCGCTTCAAAAATCAGATGAAAACTATTATATATAATTACCGTAAACTTACCTCCGCATGAGAAATAATAACTTTCAACACCAGTAATCTGAAATACTTGATTTACCTCGGCCATTTTTAGCATCGGGTTCCATAATTATCATCTTTACAATCATGATATGATTGCGTACTGCTAAAACATTGTTAACGCTATTGACTTTACCAGTAACATAATATGTATGAAATAGACGCATTATTTAGCGCTTTGGTTGATATTAATTACTACATAATATGTACGTTATATTCTGAAGGTATAAATTGCTTGTAAGAAGTACCCGTGTGTTACTAAAAAAGTCATTTTAGTGGTTTTCATAACTTATTTACTACCTTACCATGCAGTTATAACTTATGTATAGCTTCCAATAAACCTCAAGTGGTAACCACTCCTTCAATAGCACTATTTTAACTCTTTACTACCAGCCATTTATCACTTCTCTATAACTATTAAGTCACTTTAAGCTCTAAAATCGTAGGCCCAAACGAGAGTTACAAGAAAGTTACAATGCGCTATATCACCAATTCTTAGCCCCTTTATAGAACCTTAGGGTTTCAAATTTCTCTTAAGTAGCTCATTTAGCACTTATTCTTATTACCAAAATGTTAGTTGGGCTGGAACGTACAAGTTATGTTTGTTTCGCAGGGATTTATCTGTGACATCACAAACTTTTTTGAAAGACGAAATATTTTTCCTAACATGCATAATGTTATCAAAAATATATTGGGATGGTAAGGTGAAAATATCTATATCTTTGAAGAAATCTCTGAGTGAATCTCTTTTTCTTAATCTGTAAATAAAACGAATAGTTCTTTTTTGAAGTATAAAAATTGTTTGTATGTCGGCTGCTGCTCCCCAAAGTAATAGGCCATACGACATTAGGCTATGGAAATAACTAAAATAAACCAACCTAGCAGTTGCCACGTCCGTCAGTTGTCTGATTCGTCTTACAGCATAAGCCGCGGAGCTCAGTTTTTTAGACAAATTAGAAATGTGAGGGGTTGTCATAGACCAAAACTTGAATTGGTATTTTCACGAGAAGAAGACAACTTTTTTGTCGGTAAGAAAACTTTCTTATATTTTTAAAAAGCTTAGACATGTAGTGAACTCTAAACTTTTTCATACTATTTATATATCTCTTATTTAATCAATCCTAATTTATTGCATTTCAATTTGGGGCTGCGTGGCAAAATCGAAACTCATAGAACTTGAACAAGCCCAGAGGTCAATGTTAAAGACTATGCACTTTAAGCAATATCGATACCCTACTCAAAAGCTTTATGCAGAAACAGGTGTTCTTACTGTCAAAAGATTATAATATCCAACACTTAATTCTTAGGAGACATAAAACTCTCAACTTTAATAAAAATATTCTAACAAAGAGAAGAATGAACGTTGTAGATCTTAAAGTTTTTAAATATACATTTGCATCTAAACAAAGTATAAACTTATCTGAATATCTTTATAGGATTTTAAACAATAAATTATAAATATATTCTAAAACCTATCGCGACTGTAAACAAGAATTATCGTCCTGGTTACAGAAGCTAACTTACGACGAAACAGAAGCACTACTTATTCCATTAAAATAAATAAATAAATATAATAATAAGTAAATACATACACAATATCTGATACTTGCTAGACACTAATTACACTTCACATACACTACATCATTAAGATTAAAACTTTCTAAATTACTTGTACTTTTGTTATGCATTTATTTAGTTTTTATTCTTTACGGTGATATGTCATGTTACGAAAAGAGCGGGACTCACCAGACACAGGTTTTATAAAACTTAATTGGTGAGCCCCTGCGACCTATGTATTATGCATTAAGTTTAAAGAATAAAGAATTTTTGAATAATTCAAGACCAAGAAGCTTGGCGTGCATTAGAGGAGGCTTATGTCCTGCAGGGGATAAATTAAGCTGCAGAAGAAGAAAGATGTATGTAGATATATAATTGAGGACGCTGCGAGAAAAGAACTCAATTCTGTATCATTTGCCATTACAGCAAAACTAACATACCCGTTTGTATTTAAAGTGATTTCGCCAGCGGAAGAAGTCGTGATACCGGGTTCTGTTGTAGATGATGTCCAACATGGTAAATGCTAGTTTTTCTGGGCCCAGCTCAACACCATTAAGATAACTGCCTGGAGGCATATACCTGTAAATGTAGAAAAAGAGTAGGATAGATGTTGGTAGAGATAGGTAGTTTGGGTCTCTATTGTTTCCCCTAATTTTTTGTACTCCTAATGTAGTTTGGTGCACAAACTTTTAGTACAACATTGTTTCGTACATTATTATGAATTCTAATTTAGTTTAGCCTATTTTTGATTCGCCTAAGTTTTTATCGCCGTATATTTACTTTTCAAATAAGTCATTAGGCCTAATAATTGATTATTTCTAATATTCACAAATACTAATTAATATTTCGTACAAAGCAATTAAGCACAAAATTGTAACACCTAATTATTTCTGTTATAATAATTTCTGATAATTATTACAAAGTATTTAAATCTAATAGGGGGGGGGGGGACTAAAATTAAACATTGATGGATTTGTGTTTGATAAATGTCGAGAAGTAAAAGAAAGTTACATTAGGCATGTGAACTAAAGCGTGCAGCATGCAAGCAAGCATACAGCATGCAAGAAAGCCTGCAGCATGCAAGCAAGCATGCCGCATGCAAGCAAGCATGCAGCATGCAAGCAAGCATGCAGCATGCAAGCAAGCATGCAGCATGCAAGCAGGCATGCAGCAAGCAAGCAAGCATGCAGCATGCAAGTATTTCTGGGTGGCTCCACCAGAAGACTCGCTCCGTCGGCCCTTCGATTCATTCGTGCACTCGACCTCGCTACGCTCGAGAGGTCGCCGGCTCGCTTCGCTCGCCACCTCCCCCCCTCGCTGCGGTTCGGCCTCGTGCCCTCATTTCTCTCAGGACCTCCTTCGCGAGCTTCTGGTTCCGCGCGAAGGAATAACACTCTAGTATAGGGCAAACTTGAGCCACGTGGAGTCGGGGTGCTCTAAGTCGGATCTGTGACTTATCAAGATTTTTAGGAATTATTATTAGTAGTGCATTACTAACATCATTCTGAAAATGATTGACGACAGACTGGACTGTTCTTATCTCCGGCACTGTTGTGATAGACATGTCACAGTACCCATGCCGGTGAGAAATAGCTAATACTTAGTATTAATTAAATTTACTAATATTCAATTAATCTATACATATAATAAAACAGTAAAAATATTTTGTCTGTACATTTAATATTTTTGACTGAAATGGATAGAGGGAGACCTAAAAAGAACAATAGAAAGCAAAAAAAATTTTTTGGAATTTCTTGTCTGTCTGTCTGTCTGTCTGTCTGTCTGTCTGTATGTATGTACGCGTTTCACGCAAAAACTACTGAACGGATTTGAATGAAACTTTTTTTGTTGTATAGCTATTAAGCCTGGGCAACATATAGGCTATAATTCATTTTGAAAACTGGAACACCTGATAAAGAACCATAACGGAACAGCTAAACTATAAGTAATATGGAAATGGTGCCTTAACAAAAATCGTTCAACCTGATGAGCATTTTCTGCTGACGTATAAAAATTGAAGATCTGGAACATCTGATGAAAAGCTCCAAGAGAGATTTTTCATCTTAGCGAAACTCACGCGGGCGAAGCCGCGGGCGACAGCTAGTTATAATTATAAGAAGTGATTATTACAGTAAGTAATAATTGTCTCAAACAAATTTATACGAGGATATCGTTACGTGTAAAAAATTAAAAGCCAAACGATTTTAGAACATTTAATAATAGAGACTCAAAAATTGCATCTAATAATTATTAAGCTAAATTATTATTGTGCAAAAACATCAATTAGGCGAGACAATAATTGTGCATAACATGTTTAGGCCAATAAGGTTCGGCGAAGTGAAATTAGAGACAAAAATTTTAAGCGAAACAAAGGGCACCCAGGTAGTTTATCTGTGTGTGACCTACATATTTATTGAGTTGGTATGCATCTAACTAGATTATTTAAAAACATTGCGTCTTGTAGGATCCTTTCAGTACCTACATTAATTATCATTTTATTGACACATGATTTGCTATGAGTGGAAGTTTTAATATTAGGTATTTACAAGAAATCACTTAGCAGATTATATGGTTACTAGCTGTTTCCCGCGGCTTCGCCCGCGTGAATTTCCCACGGGAACAGTGCTTTTTCCCGGGATAAAAAGTAGCCTATGTGCTATTCCAGGTCATTATCTACCTCTGTACCAAATTTCATCGAAATCCGTCCAGTAGATTTTGCGTGATTGAGTAACAAACATCCTCACAAACTCACAAACTCACAAATTCACAAACTCACATCCAAACTTTCGCATTTATAATATTAGTATATAAGTATATATTTTCAAAGTGTCTAGCACTCCAAAAAATGTTTTCATAAGAATCGTTTAAGAAAGGCGACCTGCAGGCGAGAACAGACACACAGACGGACAAAAGAATTTTCGGCCAGCCGAAAACGGAGACGCTTCGCTCGCTCGGCCATTAAATACGAAAGTGTTTGTTACCTCTTCACGCTTTATCCACTGAATCTGTCTTCTTGAAATTTCGCATATTCACATAGTTAGATATACTGGGAAGTATATAGGGTACCTTTCATCCCAAAAAAAAACCCTGTTCCCGTGGGAAATTCAACAACGTGAGAAAACAAACACTTATCAGCACCCTTAGTCAGTTTCGCCACTATTTCGCGTTAGTGTATTTTTCTTTGCCACTATGCTAATTATCACACTATCTCGCTCACACGCCATTGTTAGCTAAAGGCGTACAACCTAAATAGCACTACAAAGGTTTTTTTACGGATAAATTACACAGATTGAGTTAGCCCCAAAGTAAGTTGGAGGGGTCTCTATTGGTTCCCCTAATTTTATGTATTCCTAATTTAGGTTGGTGCACAAACTTTTAGTAGAACATTTTTTGTACATTTTTATTGATCTTTATTTAGTACTAACTGTTGCCCGCGGTGTCGCCCGTGTGTATTTTGCTTAGATGATAATAATATTGCACCCGAGTGCCAAGCTCGGAAGTGTATTACTCTCGACTTGTCAAAATCGCGCCAGTTTCAGAACATAAATTGTCTCTATTTTTTAAAACTTAATTATCTACATACGCGGTGTGGTGACCGAGTGGTTAGGGTGCCCGCCTGTGACTGCAAATGTCTCGGATTCGAATCCTGCCCCGTGCTACATGAGTTTATATACCAATTTGACTCATGTGTGATAGTTTTCATCGATCACCACTTACTTCCGGTGAAGGAAAACACCGTGAGAAAACCTACACTCTATAGTTGATTATCATCAACTAGTGTGTGAAATGGAGAAGGCAATGGCAAACCACTCCATTAACATTGCCAAGATGTGTGTGTTTCATTCGACATAATGACCACGACCCTCAGTCATGAGGAATACGACTTAGGAGGAGGAAGCACATAAACAGTCTTCTTTTATCCCGTGTCCCGTAGTGCTGAACTTTTTAAAATCCTAGCCTAGGGTAAAAATTTTACCAAAATTAAAAATATTATAATTTCTTTTGAATTTCAAACACGTTTTCATACCCGACTACTATTAGTTTACTCTTTCATACTATTTTACTTTAATTTTAACTATTTTTTACTCAATAATTTGACGAAGCGCCATCAATGAATTTATAATCGTATACCTACTTAAGTAACTACCAGTGGCGAAGCCTCCTTAGAACACGATTCCTACCGGCTTCCCTTAGCAGATTCAAAAATATGTACAAATATTATTTTTACTCTTGCACAAAAATCTATACCCATATACCTATATGACACTGTCTTACTATAAGCCGAGGATCGCCGGCATTACACATTAAGGTAATTTTATATGAGAGCGTGATTAATTAAGCGCACATAATTACATTGCGCGCTTTGAAAATATATTATTCAATATGCTGGACACAAAATACGCAATGTATTTGAAACTCCGCAAACGCACACATACACGATTTCACTATCGTAGGACGCATGCCGCGGTATCGCGGCGGGAACCCGCTCATAATATTGGGAATTCGAATTTTAAAAATGTATGCAATTCACGCACACATACACATTACTACTACATACAACCACACGTCGATATGTCAGCGATTTTAAGCCGATCTCAGATTCTTCTTCTTCTTTTCCTACATCCCCCCGTCGGGGCAAAGGGCAGACACAAAGTTTTTCCATCGCGATCTGTCCGACGCGGCACTTATTTCACTCCAGGTAAGACCCAATGATTTTGCTTCCGCCAGGACAGTACGGCGCCATGTCTGTTTGGGACGGCCCCGCTTGCGTTTGCCTTGCGGGTTCCAATCCAAGGCCCGTCGTGGAATATGATCGTAGGGACGGCGGAGTGTGTGGCCAATCCATTGCCATTTGCGACGCTTGATTTGGATGTCTATGGGGTCTTCGTGGCACAGACTCCACAAATCTTCGTTAGAAATAACCTCCGGCCAGAAGATTCTCAATATGTATCGCAGGCAGCGATTAACAAAAACCTGGAGCTGATGTGTCAGGTCTTTTAGCAACTTCCATGTCTCACATCCGTATAGCAGTACCGATCTCAGATAGCTTACCAAAAGTTTTCGTCCAATCAGAGCAATTTATTCGCGCTGCCGATTGCTTCTGTCAGGTCAGTCACCCTACCTTGCTATCGTTTCGCGCGCATTCGTATCCTAATTGACCGAGCGAGCGAAGCGAGCGAAGGTCTCTAAATCGAGTTGGGGGCGAAACACATTGTTTGTATTTATGTATGTATGTATGTATGTTTGTACCGCGATAACTGCCCAACCGATGGTCCGATTTTGATGAAATTTGGTAGGCGTGTAGGAAATATCAATAGAATTTTTAAGTTGGTTGGGCATCAAAATCGGTTCAGTAGTTATTGAAATATTAATAAAAATGTCCGCGATTACGTAGCAAACGAAACCATAGCGTGTTCTAACTTTGGATAGCGCCATCTACATTTTACTTAGGGAACTGAATTAGTTAGTAAAGTCAAAATCAGATCTAAGCAGCGGTTGTAGACTTGTAGATGATTTGTAAGGTACACCCTCATATTACAAATTATTATTTAAAAAACAATCATTTTATAAACAACGCTTATAAAACTATACATTTGAAAAACATATGCTTTGACAAACTCATCCATTTAAAAATGTAATCATTTTACAAACTAATTACTAGACAAATATTGTTTTTTTTTCAAATTATCATTTTACAAACAAATTATTTAACTAAATTTTCAATTGGTAAAACAACGTTAGACAAAATATCTTATGGCAAATACATCGTTTGATAAATATTATTTACCAAAACTAGAAGATATGAAGTTTCAAGTTTAAACTTACTGATCCCAAGATTTTCATCGTAGGGATAGGTACAGAAATCATTACTCGACTTTTATTTGTAAATTAACTCACAAAACGTATTGTGACATGATATCAACAAGTTCGCCGCGAACTTAGACCTCGCGATTATTACTAGTGATGTGCCGTTCCCAAATGTCCGTTCCCGGGAATATTCCCGGAAACGGAAACGGGGAATATTCCCGGGAATGTTTCCAATTTTTATTTTTATTTTATTTTATTTTTATTTATTAGGAAGACCAACAGCCATTTATACAACAATAGGTTAACACTTAAGAACTAAAGAAGCCAATTATAGGTCCTCACAAACTGAACAACAGGTTTTTGGGGAACATTCCCGTGTTTCTGGCTGGGAACGTTCCTTGCAAAGCTGGAATTGACTTTATAGGATTACTAGCGTTTGCCCGCGACTTCACCCGCGTGAGTTTTGCTTAGATAAATAGTATCCAACATTTTACCATTACTAACCATTGTTTTACCATTTAAAGTTGCTCCCTGGCTGCTTTTTAACATTTCAAGATTCGATTGTGCGCATTACATTACAATATGCCCACACTGACGAACATTCACCGATTCGATTTTGATTATGCCATTTTCAGAATGTCACTTTCGCAATCAATTACTTGTGCAAAAAGTCTACATTCGCAAAATGTCACTTTTGCAAAAGGACACCTTCGCAAAATGACACTTTCGCAAAAAGACACCTTCGCATGAAGTCACCTGTGCAAAAGGTCCACTTTCGCAAAATGTCTCTTTTGCAAAATGTCACATTCGCATCCACAGTAATCGTTTTCGAAAGTGACATTTTGCGTAAGTTTCCTTATACGAAAGTGACCTTTTGCGAAAGTGATATTTTACAAATGTAACCATCTATAAATGTGACAGATTGTGAAAGTTGCCATGCGGAAGTAACCTTTTGCGAAGATGTCATTTGCAAAAGTGAACTTTGGGACGGCTCGGCAAAGTACCAATTGGTCACTTCGGATTTGGTGAAACGCAGAACCAAATCTCATCGTCTAAAAGTTGCCTGTCTGTCTGTCTGTTTTGTATGGAGTTGTCGGTTTTCGATCAATTGTACTTTGGGGAGTGTGCTCATGAGCTGCATGAGCTCATACCGCCTAACCTTATGTACAGATGCACGGCGGGCTATCATCCTTTCTTGGTTAATATTCCCCCCGCAAGCACCAAGCGCTTTTCGTGCGCGCATTAAAGAAATGGAACTCTCTACCTGCGTTTTCCCGAGCACATACAGCCTGACTCTCTCTTTAAAACCAGAGTAAATAAGCTACTTCTGGGTGGGCTCGCTACAAAGTATCCTCATCCCATCTTTAATACAATAAAAAAAAAGTTACCTGTTAATAAAACCTGGGTCCCAGCTGATGGGCACAGAAAACGAGAAAAAGAGGCCTAAGAAAAGATGGTCAGATGAACTTAAAGCATTAGACAGAAAGTGGATAGAAAAGGCCAGACATAGAGACACATGGAAAGAGAGTGGGGAGGCTTTTGCCCAGCATGGACTTGTTATAGATACAAAAAAAAAGTTGGCAAGATTGTGGTCAAGAGCAAACTCATCTTTTATAAAAAAAAAGTTACCTCATCATTGTATTAAAAAAATTGGCTTAGGCTCAAAATGTCTTTTTCGCAAAATGTCCCCTAGTCGTAAAATGTCTCTTTCTCGTAACGTCTTCTTCGCAGAATGCCCGAAAGTGACCTTTTGCGAATGTAAACTTTTGCGCAAGTTACCTTATATGAAAGTGACACTTGCATCAATAACATTTTGCGAAAGTGACCTTTTGTGAAAGTGACGTTTTGTGCGAATGTGACCTTTCGCAAAAGTTACTTTATACGAAATTGACCATTTGCAAAAGTAACATTTAGAAAAAGTGACCGTTTGCGAAAGTTACCATGCGAAAGTGACATTTTGTGAAAATGACCTTTTGCGAAGATGTCTTTTTGCAAAAGTGACTTTATGCAAAACTTACCTGTTAACAAAAAATAAATATGCACTTATTTATTGTATTTATAAAATAGGCCCAGACGCAAAATGTCTCTTTCGCAAAATGTTCTCGAGTCCTAAAATGTCTCTTTCGCAGGATGTCTCTTTCACAGAATACATCTTTCTCAGAATCGCTAACATACCTAATAGCAATAAGCAAGGGATGGAAGTTAGTATGAAACTTTGTCAGTTTGAAAGTGAAAGTAAAAATTAAATTTTAGATTAATTGGTCTGTTGCAAAAGGTAACTTCCACATAAGATAACTATCACAACGGATCACACGTTTACAAAAGTAACATTATGCGAAAGTGACTTTTTACGAAATAAACATAAGCAGTGACCTTTTGCGAGAGTAATTTTTTTCAAAAGTGACCATTTGCGAAAGTGAAGTTTTGCGAATGTGACCTTTTGCGAAAGTGACATTTGTGAAAGTAGACCTTTTGCCCAAGTAACCTTGTGTGAAAATGATATTTTGCGAATGTGGACCTTTTGAAATCAAAACCTCAAAAAATGGCAAAATCAAAATGGAGAATGTTCTGTGACAGGCATAGGTATTGTAATGTTAATACGCACAATCGAATCTTTAAATGTTACGTTACAGGTTAATATTCGCTGTGTGAGACCAACTTAACAATCTACGATTTATCTAAGCGAAACTTACGCGGGCGAAGTCGCGGGTAAAAGCTAGTAATCCTATAAAGTCAATTCCAGCTTTTGAGGGAACGTTCCCAGAAACAAGGGAATGTTCCCCATAAGTCGGGAATATTCCCCGGAAATTTGGAAATATTCCCGGGAACGTTCCCGAAAAGTAGGGAATATTGAAGATTTAAAAAAAAAAAATTGTAATTATTATCTGAGGATATGTATTTAGATTATTTTATTATTTAGAAGTGATAAAAATCGCAATTATACATTTTAATTGCAATATTCCCCAATATTTACATTTTTGAGGAACGTTCCCTGGAACGTTCCCTTCGTTTCCGGGAATATTCCTTCGTTCCCGGGAACGGCACATCACTAATTATTACTCGCGTTTTTATTGATTTACTCTTACGTATGTATGTATGATTGAAGAGTGCTGATAAGTAGGGTAAAATCACAGTTAAAGAAATAGTATAATATACAATAGTATAATATATAATATACAATAGTATAATATAGAAAATAAGTTGGGTTCAGGTTATTTTTTTTATGACCACCTGGAAAGACTTGAGGGCAGATTATAAGTTGGGTTCGGGTTTTTTTACCACCTTTGGAAAAGACTTTGAGGGCGGAAAAGAAGTTAGGTCCAGGTTATTTTTTATGACCACCCGAAAGACTATGAGGGCGGAAAAGAAGTTAGGTTCAGGTTATTTTTTTTATGACTACCCGGAAAGACTTTGAGGGTTTAGGTTTAGGTTAATTTTTATGACCACCCGAAAAGACTTTGACGGCGGAAAAAAGTTAGGTTCAGGTAATTTTTTTATGACCACTCGGAAAGACTTGCAGAGGGGAGAAGAAGTTAGGTTCAGGATAATTTTTTTTATGACCACCCGAAAAGACTTTGACGGCGGAAAAGAAGTTAGGTTCAGGTATTTTTTTTATGACCACCCAGAAGACTTTGAGGGCGGAAAAGAAGTTAGGTTCAGGTAATTTTTTTTATGACCACCCGGAAAGACTTTGAGGGTTGAAAAAACGTTCTAATCCATATTGTTGTTTGTTTGTTTGATTTGGTCGTTCGTCTCGTTAGTCGTTTGGTAAAAATAATTTATATGTATAATTTACATAAAAGAAAATACAAGTCGTGTTACAGTTAAATAATAATTTCAGCTTCGTATGCCCAGTCGTTTTCGGCTGTGCATTGTCTGTAGGTCAGTCAGCTCAGTCAGTCACTCCCTAACGCAAGATTTTATATATTTTGATGATTGATTGATATACGATTTTTGATATTTAGCGCCTGGGCTATTAAGAGGTCTTCCAATTTTTTTTATATTGTAAATTATTTAATGATCAAACGAACTTACCTGAAGTGAAGTTCGATCTTAATTATCCTGTCCTCGTCTTCCGAGATTTATTCATATATTACTGTAGTAGCCCCGCTACGCCCGAACCTATTCGCACCACTCGTTTAGCATCGTAGAAAAGGAAAGAGAAAGAAACATCCCCCTCTTCTACGTTGCCGGCCCGCCGGCCCGCCAGCCCGATCACCTCATTCTTTTTAGAGTAGAGTAGATAAAGCACAGTCCCATCCATTCTCCTTTTCCTGAGTTAACATTAGAGGGAGTAAAATAGGGAGGGAGGGAGCCTAAATCTCTTCGACGAGGACAGGATAATTAAGATCGAACTTCACTTCAGGTAAGTTCGTTTGATCATTAAATTATCCTGTCCTCGTCTTCCGAGATTTATTCATATATTACTGTAGATGTTCAGAGAAAACTAATGTTAAGAAGAAAAGAGAATTAAGAGAAACATAACATGTTTTATTTATTCATTATAAATAGGTAATATAGGAAACTTAAGAATGTATTTTGCAACAATAATAATTATTATTCATTGAACAATGTATTAACAAAAGAAACTTCAGTATCTATTACAGGCCTTTTATAAAAAATTGCAAATACTTTGGATTGGCCAGACCAACCAGCCGACTTTCTTATGGTATCGATGCTAACGCCAGCTCTCTGAGCGGCTGAGGTGGACGCGTGCCAAGTGCTGTGTGCACTGAACATGTTAGTGTCGATACCACTAGATGACAATACCTGTTTCAGCCAACGACCTATAGTTTTGACTTGAAGCTGCATGGAAAGGAGCTTTTGTCGTTAAAATTAACTTATTTTCATTATTCGGTCTTAATGAAGATGTCATGGACATATAACTAGTTAAAGACTCAGCAGGACAAACACAAGGTCGTTGTCGGAAAAAGGTATGTCTAGGGACGGCTGTTGCCTGCCAATACCCGATGTCTTAATCAAATCTGTTATGACAATATTTATTCCAATATTTGACATCTTAATGTTATTTATTCTAATTAGAGATAATGTTTGACACCTTTGCCCTGTGGCCAAAGCTAAAAAGCATAACCATCTTTTTAGTTAAAACTTCTAACGATAACTCATCGTTGGGGTACAATGTAGCTAAGTAATTGAGAACAATACTCGGATCCCAAGTATAATTATACTTAGGGAATGAAGGCTTTAGTCTAAATGCCCCTTTAAAAAATCGCTTTTATTAAATCGTCTTGACTCAAATTATTTCTAGAAATAAGTGATAAAGCCGATCTATGATTATTAAGTGTACCATATGAGTACCCTTTCGCCAAACATTTTGCAAGGAAATCTAACACATCCTGGACTCTTATATCAAATGGGTTCCGTCCGAGTATGCCACAGTACTCCCACCATTGTTTAAAGCTAGAAGTATATTGAGATATAGTATTTTTGGCCAAGGAAGAATACATCACTTTGAGTGCGGATTGAGGAACTTGGCGCTCGGCGAATGCTCGCCGGATAATACACTCACTGCCAGGGAAAGACGCCGGGACAATGGGTGTACTTCCCTGAAATTAGAGGATAATAGATATTTGTCATGTTCAAATATCAACGGATTATATAAACATAATGATTTAAATAACGGGAACCAAGGTTGAGATGGCCAGAATGGCACAACTACAATACCGGTAGCTCGGTCGGAAATAATCTTTTGTAGGACCTTTAAAATTTGCGAGAAAGGTGGAAATGCGTAAAAATAAAAACAATCCCATTTAATAGTAAACGCATCAATATTATATGCAAAGGGGTCTCTTTGCCACGAAACGTATTTTGAACATTTTGTATTAACCCTTGAAGCAAAAAGATCAATTTCTGGTAAGCCAAATGTTTTTACAATTGTACTGAATGAGTTTGTATTCAATTCCCATTCAGTATCGATATTTCTTGATTCTCTATCAGCATCAGTGTTTTGACAGGATTTAATATATGAAGCAAAGATAATAATATCACGTTTGGCACACCATAACCAAATCTTTCTTGCAACACTATTCAAATGTGGGTATTGTATCCCACCCATCCTATTGACATAGGATATCGCAGTTGTGTTGTCTACACGTAACAGTACAGCACAACCACGCAAATCTTTGGCAAATGATTTAAGACCAAAAAATACCGCGAGCAATTCCAAGTAGTTTATATGATTTTCACTTTCTTCTTTTGTCCAAGCACCACCAATATTCTGTTTATTGCATGACGCTCCCCATCCTAATGGGGAAGCGTCAGTAAAAATTTCTAATTTATAATCATAATGTTTAATCGATTTACACGACGTTAGAATATTATCCTTCCACCAAGACAGGTCATCATGTAAACTACTTGAAATTTTCATTGTCTTATCATAATTATCATTATGTTCTAACAGTGCCAAATACTTAGATCGTTCTAAAGATTTGGTGTGTAACCAACCATACGTTACAGCTGGGCAAGCTGCTGTGAGCGTACCAAGGAATTGGGCAAAAGAACGAATAGTCATTGCTTTAGTTTTAAGCAAAGATTTCGTTCGAGAGAGTATGTTATTTTTCTTTTTTTAGGTAATTCTAGGATATTTTGTTCCGAATTTAATATAAAGCCTAAAAATTTACAGGATTTACTTGGAACTAACGTACTTTTTGCATAATTAATCACAAAACCAAGTTTTGTCAAGCAATTAATAGTTTCTGTTAAATTATGCAAACAATCTTCCACAAAATCGCCAAATAATAAACTGTCATCTAAATATTGGACAGATTTCAACCCACGAGATCTTAAGTAAGCTAATATAGGCTTCATAATTTTTGTGAAAATGTATGGGGCCGAACTTAGTCCAAATGGTAGGGCTAAAAATTCATATAAAATATTATCAAAATAAAATCTTAAATATTTTGTATGGCTCTCGTGAATTGGAATAACAAAATAGGCCTCTTTTAAATCCAAATTAACCATGTAACAATCTGGGGTTAATATATTAACAGCGGTTCTTATATCCTCCATTTTGAAATGGTCGGTTTTCACGAACTGATTCAATTTTTTAAGGTTTAAAATAAATCTTTTCTCGCCATTACTCTTTAGAACTAAAAATACAGTAGATATAAATTGATTCGGGGAAGGTTTGCAACGGCGAATAGCTTTAATCTCGATAAGACGACTGATTTCTTTTTTAATGTATACAGCATCATCATTAGATAATGATTGATTTGGAGATTGGGAAATAGGGTACTGATAAGGTTCAGTAATAAACGGTATTTTGTATCCCGATACAATACCAATAACAATCTCATCGTCGGTTATACTTTTCCACGAATCAATAAAATATTTCAAGCGACCAGCATGTACCTCAGGTTCCATTAGCGGCGGGTCCTCGATGAAGCGCGGTCCCGACGACGGGACGCGGGCGCTGAGCGCGAGGCTGCCGGCGCTCGGCGCGCGGCTGCCGGGGGCGCGGCGGCGGGCGGCGCACGGCGCCGGCTCGTCGCGGCCGTGCTCTGTGTCGCTCGCGGCCCACCGCCGCCGCGGCGAGCGTTCGTGGCCCGCTGGGGTTGACGAGGCGGTGGGCCCTTCCAGTTTAAATTTGATGAAGTAGACGCTTGAATCAGCTCTCCCGTCTTCTTTATTCCTCTGGAGGATTTTATGAATTCCCCCAGATTCTCGCCAAACAAATGAGAATCACGTTTTCGATCCTTAAATGGATCTATGAAGCTTTTGTCTAATAACGGGATCACTAGCGCTCGTCTAGTCTCAGTTTCAACGAAGTGCGAGTCGGCGAGCAATTTGGTAGCATCGCTTATCAAACGAAGTGATTCAGGTGTTCCCAAAGATTTGGTAAGCATTCCGCTTGCTAATCTTCCCAATATAGACAAAGCACAACCAACCTGTGCTTGCTTTTTATAAATGCGCAGATCCCTGTTTCGAGCAGAGTCAGTAAGCGCAGCCGCGATTTCTGCATTTAATATGGGCGGCTTTGTCATGGGACAATTCTTAGGAAATAAATATTTTTTTAAAATCTCTTCCTTAATATCTTTACTGAGACCACTTCTTAAAATAGGTTCCCATCTTTTTGAAATATTTTCATTAATATCTTGGCCCCACTCACATGTTTCGGGAGCAAGGTCACCCAATGCTTCAATTAACTCTGGATCAATATGAACGTCGGCTTCCACCGGAGCTGGTTCTGCATGAGCTGGTTCCTCGTAAGCTGGTTCCTCATGAGGTGACTCCTCATGAGTTAGCTCCTCCACAACGGGAATAATATCACTATATTCCAAGGTTGGAGTTGGTAGTGGATCATCTGAAATATGATCAAACATTTTACATGTTTGCGTGGGTAGATGGGCTTCATTTAAATTAAAGTAAGATATATCTCAAGGAGTTATAAATAGTACATGGTAATATATGTGTATAAATAATTCTATATCAGATAGAATATTTTATATAATGCGTTAAGCATAAAAACAGCATTTAAAATTAAGTAAGTCGGTTAACGTCCCGCGTTAACTCATTTATATTTGCTACTGGTCAATATCTCGTATTGACTCGGAGCGATAATAACCATTGTCTAACATCTCGTGTTAGATCTAGGCGTTATAGGCATAGATATTACGGCAAAATACTTTGAAAAAATTCATCGTCCGATGAATATATTATCCGTTTGCGTTTACTTTTCCGTAATTTCTCCTCGTACTTTTTCATTTTCCTGCGCCATCTTTCTTCCTCCGGCTCAGTAGACTTCCGCTTCGGCATGATCACTTCACTGGAGTTGAGCAGTGCGATCGTCGTGCGCGCACGAACAGGAATGAGGTGATCGGGCTGGCGGGCCGGCGGGCCGGCAACGTAGAAGAGGGGGATGTTTCTTTCTCTTTCCTTTTCTACGATGCTAAACGAGTGGTGCGAATAGGTTCGGGCGTAGCGGGGCTACTACAGTAATATATGAATAAATCTCGGAAGACGAGGACAGGATAATACTATTTCTTTAACTGTGATTTTACCCTACTTATCAGCACTCTTCAATCATACATACATACGTAAGAGTAAATCAATAAAAACGCGAGTAATAATCGCGAGGTCTAAGTTCGCGGCAAACTACTAGTTTATAATTGTGATATGTGATTAGCTTGATTGTGGTATATTACCTATATTGTTTAGTGTTTGTTTGATTCTTGTCGTCACGTAGGCTGTTAGGTTACAAATAGGTTGTAGTCTATCTACACACTTAATTTATGGTAGGTATGTAATTTATTGCATGTTTTTTTACACGTTACAAATTAAGATAGATATGACCCGGCTTTACCTTTATTTTTATTTACCCTACGCCACTGGTAACTACTTAAACTTTTCGGTACAACAATCTGTTTTTTTTACTTAAATAGGTATTCAGTTTTTTACGATTAATAGCGGATTAAGGGGGGTGCGTGCCCCCTTGGACTGTTTTTTGTATACCTACTGTGGGTGTGGAGGTTAATTCCATAACAGTGCATATAAAATTAAGAAATAACAGAATTTTGTGAAATTATTCTACAGCGGCGTAAGGCGGACGGCAACAGCTTCAGGGCGGATGTCGATTTGTTGCACCTCCCCCCTATATGCATAGTCCGCAACTGTTCTTGTGCCCCCCCAGAAAAAACCTGGATCCGCCCTTATTTATCTACTTTACAAAGAAGATTGGAAGGCGTTGGCAGAGACTTTTACCCAGCAGTGCAATAATAAAGGTTAACTAAAAAAATAAAAAAATCATTCATCCTGTAGTGATAACTACAGAATTATTTTGAACTTCTAACTGGTCAACTTTGCATGTCATATTTTAGGTGAAATAGTTGATATATTGGGATACTATTCCTGTGGCGTATTACCTGCATGATAGGCTCTCGACTCACCACAATAGCAGGCATTCAAATCCATTAGTCTCCAGACAAATTGAATGGGAAAGTGACACACCGGTACACAAATTTCATATGTTGTTTTTACAATACTCATTAAGAAAACAGGGAGACCCGCACATCAAAACGTTCTTTGAGTCACGCCGAAACCATTGGTAGCAATAACTCGACGCGATTTTGTGTACTTACGGAATTATATTGAAAACTAAACATTCATAACAAAACATTCCACGATTAGATTAGACTGTCAACTGAGATCTACAGAGTTGGACGTCTGACATTGACAGCTGGTGACACACGTTCCGTCTTGGGTCCTGGCAAGCCTTTCTTATCATAAAGGGATAAGAAATCATGGTAGGATTGTTGTAGAATTTTAATTATTCTCCTTTAATATCGTCGACTTAGATTATTATAATATTCAACGAATAAATACCTTATTTAAACATTAGTTCTTTTAAAGAATATTTAAAAGTTGGTTTGATGTGCGTTCGAATTAAGCGAAACGGAGCGCGAAAAAATGGAATGTCAAATCGAGTCGAGTCGATTCGCTCTCTTCCTGGATAGGCCGCCACGACTAACATGGTTTGAGCAAAATCATTAAATTTTTGGGGTTTTTTCACTTTCGCCGCCCTCGGCTTCCCGTCATGGGATTATAGTTTAACCTTTAGCTTTAAAATCCGCGATACGCGCGAGGACACAGGGAGGATATTCGCCGCCATGAAGTTGTCGGGAACATGAGCTGTTGAAATCCACGTGCCCGCCATATGAATTGGCGCTTCCTGGAGTGTCCTCCCATCACCAGAGGGTGCGGTTCTCCCGGACCGTGGACCGCATGCCACGGCGCAGGCCCCGTCGTCGGCGACCCCAAGGTGCAACACACGGATCCTAACCTTATTTCCAAAGGCCGCTTCGCCGCCTTCGATCCGATGTCCCCGTAGTGGCTCAGCGCAAACCTCGGAAGGCCCAGCCAGCGTCTACTATCTCGCATACAACGGAGCGTGCAGGAGCGCCGCGTCGCCTTGAGGACGCGACCAGCACCAGTGCTCGAACCCAATGGATCACAAAACGGTGAACGGGACAACGTTCTAAGTGCGCGCAGACGTTTGTGTACGGACCTGGCCAGGTACCCTATATTTGGTTTATGTTAATTTTAATTTTCAATTGCGGCAAAGACTTAACAGATTTTGGTATTAGTATAACTGCCCGCCTTCAGCGGCTATTGTGCCTATGGAATAAAATGCTATATTCTATCCCAACCATATTGTATTAATGATATCACCCTGCCCATGACTCCCAGGACTTAAGGCTTACTAGACAAGAGGTCCTTGTACTTCAAAAGTACGAGGCTCTATCCTGAGCATTACATCCGGCTCTCTCTAAAGTAAGTGTTCGTGTATAATCGCACTGCGCAGGGATATTGCCCGTCTTCGCTTCAAATAGCTGAAGACCCCTGCGCACACCGCCCAACATACACCTTTTTATTTTTTTTATTTTTTATACACGACAATGGCGCCCGAACTACTATATTTTTGAGCCTTTGAGTCCTGTGAGAGTGGCAGTTTTTTCTAAAAAATAGTTTTTAAATTTTTTAAACTCGCTCACTTGTTATTTTGAAATTTTGGTGATATCATTGACTGTAAAGTTATTATACTTTAGTGTTTGTTAGGTTTATATGCGACAGGGTTGTAAGCATACATTTAATACAATTCATAGTAATTATAATAATATTACTAAATAATATTATAATTAATAATATAATAATTAATATTTTATTTGGGTTTCGCTATGAATAAAAAGCATAGCGCTCAGCCATAATTCCTATTTAATCTCAATTTGAGAGCTAATTTATTTTTATTGACAGGGAGTAACCTGTATCTATTTAGAAATTTATCAATTATTATAACCTATTACATACCCTGACACATATAACCTCACATTTTTGTCAACATGTCGGACGGCGAAAGGGAAGAGCAATATCACGAAGTAAGTGGGGAGGCAAACAAACCACCTACCACTACTACTTCCTCATTTGTTAATACACGACCGCGGGGAGGTGCAATTGACACCCACCCACCCGGCCCTTCCACACTTAAAGCGTTACAACCCACATTGTCTCAACTAGGAGCTCCCGGTTTAGTACGTCAAGCCAACTCAATGGGTAGGACTACCAATGTTACGGAGACTAGGGAAGATGATGAACGCGTTATTCACATATTAAAGGAGGACCATTTGAGGTCGTGGAATTTAAAATTTTCTGGTGACTCAGACGTCACAGATTTTATCTTTCGAATTGATGATTTTAGGCGTAGTCGAAATACTTCAGAACAGAAAGTACTGAAATGTTTTTCTGACTTACTTAGTGGCAAAGCTTTAGATTATTACAGACATATACGTGATGGAATTTCTACATTGTTAGAATTAGAAGATAATTTTAAGTCATTTTTCACGGCAATTGATAATGACTTTAAATTAGAAAAGTCAATCCGTGAGCATCGACAATCGCCAGGCCAATCCTTACACTTTTATATTTTGGAAATGCAAACCATGAATGCGCGGCTAACAAACAAATTAACAGAAACAACTTTATTAGAAATAATAAAACATAACATTTTACCATCATATGGACACTTGTTGGCTGTTGACAATTCTAATAGTATCCAGAATCTTATTGATATTGGCAAACGTTTTGAGGCATACTCAGGTTTCACTAACACAGCTAGCGATTCCAAAAATTCAAAACAATCAAAACAAATAAATACAGTTAAATTACACAATACAAACTTTAATGATAATAAACATAAACAAAATTATAATAGAAACATTAACAATAAACAATTAGAAAATAAATTAATTTGTAACAAATGTAAAAAATTTGGGCATTCATATAAACAATGTCGCACTATACCAGGCATTGTCTGTTTCCGGTGTGGTCAAAAAGGCGTGCTAACAAGCACTTGCTCTAAATGTAATGATGGAGATAGGGATGTATCATCACCGGAAACAAAACAATAGTAAAAAAACTAGTTAGACCAGGAGCCACACAAAAAATATCAAATATTCCATACTTAGGCGCTGTGACTCCTGGTATAGAAACAGTCAACAGTGACAATAGAATTTTTATAGATTTTAAAATTAAAGGGAAACCTTACACAGGTTTAATGGATTCTGGTGCTAATTTCAGTATAATAGGAAACAATTACCATAAACATTTTTTGAGCCTAGGATTTAAATTATTGGATTATTCTTCCACGGCAACTTGTGCAAACCGTTCTGTTGTTGAGGTAAAAGGTAAAATCCTGCTACCAGTCAATTTCAGAGGTAATACTTATAATATTATGTTTATGGTAATTCCAGCAATTTCTAATAATTTTATTTTTGGCATGGATTCTATTATAACGTTAGATTTAATACAATTACCAAGTTTAGAGGATTTAAATATTTCATATGGACAACCAGTTGTCAGGCCGGAACCGAATAAAACAATATGCACCATAGTACCAAAACATGACCTCTCTCCCCTAGAGTCAGTCCAACTAGACAAAGTTATACAAAAGTTTAAATCTATTAGTACAGAGGAGCGAGGCCTAGGTAGGACATCTCTAGTTGAGCATAGGATCAAAACAACGGGGCAACCAATAAAACAAAGGTATTACCCTCTGTCACCGGTCAAATTAAAAGCTTTAAATGAAGAAGTAGACCGGATGCTTCAACTTGGTGTAATAGCACCATCTAAATCCCCATGGTCAAACCCCGTTGTCATGACCCCAAAAAAGATGGTTCATGGAGATTTTGCTTAGACGCTAGGAAACTTAATGACGTCACAATTAGAGATGGGCATTTACCCGATAAATTTCCGAGACTCGGAAATTTATCCATTTATACCCATATTTTCCCAGGAATTTTTAATTTATACCGGGTAAAAATTAAAATCAATTAAAATGTTTGTAATTACGATATTTTACAATATATCTTTAAGATTTATTATGAAATAAGCACATATTTAGTTTTTAAATTAAGTACTGTGTATAAAAGTACTTATAAAGTGTACAATTTACGTTTTGGTTACAAAAAGACCTGACAAGATATAGGTATCTTTATTCTGACTCATTCGCAGCCAACTGGTTTTAGACGATAAATGTTATGCCGGGGCGACGAACAAGTTTGCCAAATGCCGGAATTCTATTGAACGGCTAGGCGATCATCGAATCGTAAGGCCCGCCTTACACGAATGTCAGCCAACTTAATTACACTCTCTCTCTCTCTCTGTCAGAGGAAAGACGTCCACTGCTGGACAAAGGCCTCCCCAAGTGATTTCCATAACGACCGGATGCGGGCAGCGCAGGACCGGTCGTTATGGAACTTAATTACTAACTCTCTCAAAAACACGCTTGCATAAAATTTTCTCGATAGAAAAATATTGCGAAGTTACCTCCAAATCCTAACTAATATTATAAAAGTGAAAGTGAGTTTGTTTGTTACCTCTTCACGCTTTATCTACTCAACCAATCTTCCTATTTCACATACACATAGTTAGAAGTACTGAGAAGGCCATAGGATACTTTTCATCCCGGGAAAAAGCACTGTTCCCGAAGGAAATTCACGCGGGCGAAGCTGCAGGCAAAAGTTAGTCTGTAATACAACTGAAGATGTTTTGATTTTTTTGTTAATTCTACTTTAAACAGCCATATACTAAAAATGCATCATTATTTTCAAAATATTATTGTATTCACATATGATTTTAAATCTGTTGTTTATGTTTTTTTAATATTTGAACCGAAAACAACTAGTTATTTATCTTCCTTATAATTAAAACACACCTAATATTTATACTTTAATTATTATTTTATCAGTATTAAAGAAAATAAGGATAATTTACTTTCATTTTAATTTCTTCCCGGAATAAATAAAAAATATCGGGTATAAATGGGTATAAATTAATTTTTACCAATTCTACCCATTCTTTCCCATTTTTACCTTCCGGAAATTTATCCAAGCGCCCATCTCTAGTCACAATTAAAGACTCATATCCTGTGCCATATATTAGTTCAATTTTAGATAATTTGCGTGGTACTCGTTATTTAAGTTCCATTGATTTATCAGCTGCCTACTGGCAAATGTCATTATGCGATACTGATAATGAAGACGGTTCCGGCACATCATGCCAAAAATCCGCATTCGTGGTACCCAATCGTGGTGTGTTTGAATTTAAACGTGTCCCGTTCGGCATATCGAACGCTGGGTGCGAATTACAGCGATTGGTTGATTCTCTTTTCCATCACAAATTTGGTGAGAAGATATTCGCTTACTGTGATGACCTTCTCATAGCCACTAGCTCGTTCGAAGAGCATATCGCCATTTTAAATGAGGTTTTTGAAACTTTAAGCAAGGCAGGTTTAACTATAAATTTTAGCAAATGTGAGTTTTGTAAGTCTGAGCTCAAATATTTAGGCTACGTAGTCGGCTCACAAGGTTTATTGACAGATCCACAAAAACTAGAGTGTATCAGAAATTTTCCACGTCCCACAACCGCTAAGCAATTGCGGGCGTTTATAGGGCTTTGTTCGTACTACCGAAGATTCGTAGCAAATTTTTCAACTATTATAGCACCAATGACGGTTCTGATAGGCAAGAAGAAAGGCAGAGATACGGTAGACTGGTCAGAAGAAGCAGAAAGGTCTTTCCTAGCGCTCAAAGAAGCTCTGACTCAGGCTCCCGTGCTCGCTTGCCCTGATTTTTCCAAACCGTTTCAAATTCACTCAGACGCATCAAGCGTCGGTATTGGTAGCGTGCTTGTCCAGGAAATCGACGGTATAGAACACCCCATAGCTTTTTATTCCAGGTTGCTTTCGAAAACAGAACGAAATTACAGCACAACCGAACGCGAATTACTCGCCCTAGTGGATTCAATAAACCATTTTAGACCTTATATAGAAGGGAGTCGTTTTATAGTAGTGACAGATCATATGTCTTTGAAATGGCTCAAGACACTAACCAACCCATCAGGTCGATTAGCACGATGGGCAATGCAATTATCTTGTTTTGATTTTGAAATTAGGCATAAAAAGGTTCTATGCACGTAGTACCAGACGTACTGTCCCGTATTGAGGCAGTTATATTTGATGGCGGTTGCAATTCTAAAGATGATTGGTATAATACGTTGTTTAGAAACGAACGTTCAGTTAAACCCGACGTATCATAGAAATTATCAAATTAAAGATAAAGTGTTATTCAGATATTCCAAACCAAATTCAAATCTACAATCGGATAACGATTGGAAAATTGTATTACCTAGAGAACTAGTACAGGAATGCATCAAAGAGAATCATGAAAAACATGCAGTCCATCCCGGTACATTTAAAACTTTGTCTAAAATTAAAGAAAATTATTATTGGAAAGGCATGTATGAAGATGTGAAGAATTATGTGGCCACGTGTGAGAAGTTTAAAGTTTATAAACACTCCAACCAACCTCCACATGGACACATGACAAACCAGAAATGTGTCAACAAACCGATGCATACTTTGTCCATTGACCTAATTGGTCCATTAGTAAAATCTTATTCTGGTCACATCTACATCCTGTCCATAGTTGATATATTTACTAAATATTGTTGGATTCACCCACTTAGAACCGCTACAGCCAAAACAATAACATCATTTATTGAACAGGAAATCCTATATAAAGAGGGAATTCCATGTGTTATAATTTGCGACAATGCAACTGTATTTCAGAGCAAACAATTTAAAGATTTTTGTGCGAGCCATTCGATACCAAAAATATTTTACAATGCGTACTACGCGCCTCAGTCCAACACTGTGGAACGCTTTAACCAAACTATAGAAACCTGCCTAGCTATTTTAGTAGGAGAAGATCAAAGAAACTGGTCTAAGTACCTACCTCAAATCCAGCTATCTTTGAATAGCACTATCAATGTTGCCACTGGGCACACACCATTTTTGTTAGCTAAAGGTCGGGAGATGATGACGGATGGCATGTTGCATTCAGTAAGAGGCGGCATTCCAAATTCGTTAGATGACCTTCAAATGTCCAGTCGTTCCGAAAAAGCCACGGCTCTCAATGAGATGGCAGACATCTTCCAAAAAGTTACCGATGCATTGACCAAAGCGTACAAACAAAACGCGGGACGATACAACCTACGCCGTAAACAACTTCGGTTAAGCGTATGGAGGCGTAACTTTGTGCAGTCAAACGCAGCCCACTTTTTCTCCGCTAAACTAGCACCGCGCTTTGTGAAATGTAAAGTTGTCAGGAAGCATTCGGATGTTGTTTACGACCTTCAGGAGATAGAAACCGGTAAAATTGGAAAATATCATGTCAAGGACATAATAAAAGTCTCACAAGGTGTGTCCCCTAGCTAGCAGCTTTCTTATCTTGAACTTTGTTATTTTGGATTGGTATAACCAATCAGAGGCCTCATTTTTCACATATGACATGACTCACATGTGAAATTTTTTTGTCAAGCGTTTTCATGAAAACCAATTTCTTTTGTAACTACACACTCTAGGCGCCAGAGTAAACATAAGGATATGGATTAATACTCCTTAATTTTTGAGAAAAAAAGGAAAATAAGTTTTTTCCCTTATACAATGTCAGCCCAACGGCTATACATTTTAAATGTCAATTTCTCCATTAGTTTAAAGACTTTATTAGGTTTACAATTTAATTACTAACTAGTAAATTATGTAGGAATGCTAGATTACTATTCTTTAATTAAACTTCAAATAGTTTTTCTTATTATACATAAGTAAGAACTATATTACTTTAGATAATTCTTTATTATTAGTATGCTACTTGCGATTATCTCATTAGAAATCTAAGTATAATTTTTTTAATGCAGGGGAATTGCAGCGGTCTGGCCAGACGCTGTATTCCTGACACTCAACATAAATTGAGTTAGTTTTAGAACGCTAGAACATACATTTTAGTTTAATATATGAAATAGCATGAGTTAGTTTCATATATAGCTGATAGTTTTATATTTAGAAATATATTGCCGTAGGATAGGTGAATGTTTTCTCCGGTTACCCCGGCTGTTTCGGCTAAGTACGACTTAACCTCTTTGCCGAAAAGGGGGGTATTGTAGTGATAACTACAGAATTATTTTGAACTTCTAACTGGTCAACGTTGCATGTCATATTTTAGGTGAAATAGTTGATATATTGGGATACTATTCCTGTGGCGTATTACCTGCATGATAGGCTCTCGACTCACCACAATAGCAGGCATTCAAATCCATTAGTCTCCAGACAAATTGAATGGGAAAGTGACACACCGGTACACAAATTTCATATGTTGTTTTTACAATACTCATTAAGAAAACAGGGAGACCCGCACATCAAAACGTTCTTTGAGTCACGCCGAAACCATTGGTAGCAATAACTCGACGCGATTTTGTGTACTTACGGAATTATATTGAAAACTAAACATTCATAACAAAACATTCCACGATTAGATTAGACTGTCAACTGAGATCTACAGAGTTGGACGTCTGACATTGACAGCTGGTGACACACGTTCCGTCTTGGGTCCTGGCAAGCCTTTCTTATCATAAAGGGATAAGAAATCATGGTAGGATTGTTGTAGAATTTTAATTATTCTCCTTTAATATCGTCGACTTAGATTATTATAATATTCAACGAATAAATACCTTATTTAAACATTAGTTCTTTTAAAGAATATTTAAAAGTTGGTTTGATGTGCGTTCGAATTAAGCGAAACGGAGCGCGAAAAAATGGAATGTCAAATCGAGTCGAGTCGATTCGCTCTCTTCCTGGATAGGCCGCCACGACTAACATGGTTTGAGCAAAAATCATTAAATTTTTGGGGTTTTTTCACTTTCGCCGCCCTCGGCTTCCCGTCATGGGATTATAGTTTAACCTTTAGCTTTAAAATCCGCGATACGCGCGAGGACACAGGGGATATTCGCCGCCATGAAGTTGTCGGGAACATGAGCTGTTGAAATCCACGTGCCCGCCATATGAATTGGCGCTTCCTGGAGTGTCCTCCCATCACCAGAGGGTGCGGTTCTCCCGGACCGTGGACCGCATGCCACGGCGCAGGCCCCGTCGTCGGCGACCCCAAGGTGCAACACACGGATCCTAACCTTATTTCCAAAGGCCGCTTCGCCGCCTTCGATCCGATGTCCCCGTAGTGGCTCAGCGCAAACCTCGGAAGGCCCAGCCAGCGTCTACTATCTCGCATACAACGGAGCGTGCAGGAGCGCCGCGTCGCCTTGAGGACGCGACCAGCACCAGTGCTCGAACCCAATGGATCACAAAACGGTGAACGGGACAACGTTCTAAGTGCGCGCAGACGTTTGTGTACGGACCTGGCCAGGTACCCTATATTTGGTTTATGTTAATTTTAATTTTCAATTGCGGCAAAGACTTAACAGATTTTGGTATTAGTATAACTGCCCGCCTTCAGCGGCTATTGTGCCTATGGAATAAAATGCTATATTCTATCCCAACCATATTGTATTAATGATATCACCCTGCCCATGACTCCCAGGACTTAAGGCTTACTAGACAAGAGGTCCTTGTACTTCAAAAGTACGAGGCTCTATCCTGAGCATTACATCCGGCTCTCTCTAAAGTAAGTGTTCGTGTATAATCGCACTGCGCAGGGATATTGCCCGTCTTCGCTTCAAATAGCTGAAGACCCCTGCGCACACCGTCCAACATACACTTTTTATTTTTTTTTTTTTTATACACGACAATCCCGACTGGGAATCGAAGCCGATAGGTACGACGACTGCAGCTCGATTCTACGAAATTTATTGATCCTTTTGGGAACATTCAAGATAAATTTCAATTGAAAACCTTACCCTACCTAATTATTTTCGGGTTAAAATCGTGGGTTTTAACCCGAAAATACATACAAACATAGTAACATATAACGTGCTATATGTTACTATGTACCTTCTTTAATCCTTCAAAAATCCGTACTAAATCGGATAAGCCATTTCGAAGATGTAAGTTTATTTTAGGGATTTTCAATTTTCACAAAAGGACCCTAAATATTACCAGGATCAAAACAACCCTATATGTTAATCCGTAACTTCCTTAATCCTCCAGTGATAGTCCCATCAAAATCGGATCAGCCATTTCGAATATTACCCTGGACAACCAGACAGATAGACAGACAACAAATCTAAAAAAATTGTTTTGGTATTGGAAACGGATTAATAACACTATGCAATTTAAAATTTGCAGTTTTTTTGAATTATTAATTATTTGATTGCAGCATGCAAGCAAGTATTCAGCATGCAAGTAAGCATGCATCATGCATGTACCATGCAAGCAAGTATGCAGCAGGCTCCACCAGAAGACTCGCTCCGTCGTCGTCGTCGGCCCTTTGATTCTGCACTCGACTTCGCTAGAGGTCGCCGCCGGCTCGCTTAGCTCACCCCCTCCCCCCCTCGCTGTGCTTCTGACCTCCTTCGCGATCTTCTGGTTCCGCGGGTAGAAAGTTATTTCTACCCGCGGAAAAAAAGTGTAGCGGAAGTAAAGTGTTAACTTTAGTGGCAAACTTGAGCCGTGTTGAGTCGGGGTGCTCTAAGTCGGATCTGTGACTTATTAAGATCTTTAGGAATTATTAATAGTAGTGCATTAGATGTGACCAATAAGTTATAATTATTAGGAGTAATTATTATGGTAAGTAATAATGGTATCAAACATCATACAAGGTTATCGTTTATTACGTCTTATGAAACAGAAGCCAAACAGTTTTAGAACATCTATTAATAGAGATTCTGAAATTGCAGCTGACAATTATTGGGCTAAATTATCATTGTGCAAAAACATTACTTAGTTTGGCGAAGTGAAATTAGGAACAAAAATGTTAAACGAATCGAAGGGCATCCAAGTTCGAGACTTGTGTTATGGGACACTAATACTAACTCAAAGATTTACAATGAGTGATGTAAACCGTATAACGAAAAAGATTTACCGATATTATGTTTGATTTCGAGACCTTTTGTGTATTATTATGTAATTGTAGGAATTCGCTTGAGAGAAACTCAAGAAGTAGGTAACTGATAAAATTATATTCTTGGAAAAAACTAAAAATATTTACATCTAATTGTCGTTTTAGCGGTTGGGTTGCGAGTGCGACTTACATTCGTTCGTACAACCATTATAACAAGCTGACATGCTCACATCCCCAATTCCAGCTTGCTTTCAATTATTTTCTTTTTAATTTAAAACCATACACTTTTCTTATATTCCCAAGGAAACTTTAATCAGAACGATATTATTTACAACGATTTTGTGACTGATTGTACATAATGCAATCCTAACTATCCTAACTAATATTATAAATGCGAAAGTGAGTTTGTTACCTCTTCACGCACTATCTATTGAACCAATCTTCCTAAATTTCGTACGCAGATAGTCAGAAGTACTGAGAAGGACATTTCATCCCGGGAAAAAGCACTGTTCCCGTGGGAAATTCACGCGGGCGAAGCCACGGGCAAAAGCTAGAATTTTATAAATATTTAGATTAGATGGAGTAGTTTGAGAACGGATATCAAATGATCAGTGGACTATATCTATACATATAATAAAACAGTAATGGGTAGTAAATATATTTTGTCTGTACATTTAGTATTTTTGACTGAAATGGATAGAGGGACACCTAAAAAGAATAATAGAAAGCAAAAATATTTTTTTGGAATTTCTTGTCTGTCTGTCTGTATGTATGATCACGCTAATCTCCGAAAGTACTGCGGCCTTAGACAAAGTTTTATTTCGTCGTAGCGATTCCATAGCGAATGTCAAATTCGAATTTTACTATCGATGCTACAATGGACTTAGCGATTGCTTAGCGACAAGATGACGATCAACCACGTGATTTAGCGAAGCCTTATGTCAATCCCATACATTTTTTCGTTTGCGATTGTCGCTATCGCTATTAAAATCTGACTTCGTCTAGCCCTCCAGGAGGGCTAGACGAAGTCAGATTTTAATAGCGAGGATTTTAAGAGGATATTAAAATCTGACTTCGTCTAGCCCTCCAGGAGGGCTAGACGAAGTCAGATTTTAATAGCGATAGCGACAATCGCAAACGAAAAAATGTATGGGATTGACATAAGGCTTCGCTAAATCACGTGGTTGATCGTCATCTTGTCGCTAAGCAATCGCTAAGTCCATTGTAGCATCGATAGTAAAATTCGAATTTGACATTCGCTATGGAATCGCTACGACGTAATAAAACTTCGTCTAAGGCCGCAGAACCGGTTTGAATGCAACTTTTTTGTTGTATAGCTATTAAGCCTGGGCAACATTTAGGATATAATTGATTTTGATAACTGGAACACCTGATGAAGAACCAAAACAGAACAGTTAAACTATAAGAAATATGAAAATGTTGCCTTAACAAAAGTCGTTCAACCTGATGAGCATTTGCTGCTGACGTATAAAAATTGAAGATCTGAAAAACATCTGATGAATAACTCCAAGAGACCAGCTACACTATATAATATATGGAATAGAAATGGCGCCTTAGCAACACTTGATTAATCTTATGGAGCATTTTCTGTGGACGTATACAAAGAAAATCGAAGATCTGAAACGGTTTGGAACACAAAATCATTTTTCATCTAAGCGAAATCACGCGGGCGAAGCCGCGGGCGACAGCTAGTTGATAATAATTCAAGATACCTATGGAGCAGAATGGGAACAAAAGTAATAAATATGTTTAAATACTAATCATGTCATGGAATAACTTAGGAATTCATATGTACGAGATTTTTATTTTTTAGAGCTAAATAATGGAGTACTTAGGGTATAACCCGTTTATAGAAATAAACCTCCGTAGGAGGTTAGTTCGTAGTAGGCGCCCAGTTAGTCACAAATCCTCCTTTGTTTTTTGAACGTCTCCTACGTTCATCATCATCGGATCTTATAGGTCAGTAGACGTTGACTAAATTAAAGAAAGTATAGTTGTTATCGAAGTGATTAGTAATAATAAATATTTATAAATACCTAGAGTAATCAGCTCCGCCGAACACAACAGGGACTGCGAAGTTATGCAACGCGTTTAAGAGCTTCTCCGAAACGTAGTCTGGTGCAAATGAATTCTCGAACGCGAAGTAGAAATGGTAGTCTCTCTTTATCAAGCTGAAGCATATTTCTTTGGTCTTTTTAGAACAAGTAAATTTTCCACATTTTCCGTATATATCTACTGATATACTATTGTCTAACTTTTTTAATTCGTTTACTAACTTTTTAGCAAAGTCTTCTCGTTTACTTAAAGTTTTACAATGTGAGACAAACCAAGCTGCAGTCTTCGATTTGCCATCTAGTATAGCTTTAGTTTCTTCATCGATTGGATCCATTTTTTCAGGCCATACCATGTCAGGCTTTGGACCAACCTCAGTACCATTTATGTCATATATGACTATATAAGACCAACGAACATCTGAATCTAATCTATACGTATATGTCCAATTGAAAAAATTATCTAAAACTGGTGTATAAACTGGTTTGAGGTGAGCAGATTCTGTTGCCACAAAAACATATATTTGTTCTTGGGAACGGTGTTGAGGCAAACCTTTTTTATTGTGTATCTCTAAATAGTTTCCGTTAAAAATAATGACGTCATATTCGGTAATGTCTTTAAAATAAGTTTTGTTGTCAGTCACAAAGCAGTTAACGTAAGGGCATGATAATTTAACGAACTTTGTATTTTGTTTTCCCATGGGAGCAAACGGATGTTGACTCGCAGTAGACCACTGCAAAATAGTTCGTACCTTCAAGTCTTCTTTATATACTGTTCTCTTATTATATTTTTTAGTTTGTAATGGTTTGATACTGGTAATGGTAGTTACTTGATCATCGTTAATTTTGTCAAGTATTATTTTATTAGCTTGAGAACTTGTAACATAAACATTATTTCTTTTCTTAGCTAATTCTTCCTTACTGTCACTATTACTGTCTCTCTTTACTAAAATATGTTCTATGTGATTTTCGACAGAATTATCATTCAATAACGGCACATCGACAAGCCACTTCCAACTATAGCTCTGCTCAAATGTCTGTCTATAATACAAATAAAATACTGTTGCTAGTATACATAGGAATATCAAAATTTTGCTCCAGAAGTATGGTTTTTTGTTGATATTGTTCCTACAATATTTGTTTTGTTGTTTGCCAGCAGATTGCATATTAATGAAAAGAGAATCTAACTTCAATTAATATTTCTCACTAGTAGCCGTAGCACCGTATGCACTGGAATCACAGTTATTGTCATGGAAAAACTCACATTATTACGCCAACACTATTTTGTGTCATACGAGTATAATACCGAATTTTAAGGTATAGTAATACAGAGTACCTAGGTACTTATTAGATTAGTTTGCCGAAATATGATAGATTCTACCATTTTGGTAAAGCGTTTTGGATGTGAAATGATGATGATGAATTTAAGATTAGGATGCACGACCCACTTATTACTTATGCCACAATAAATTAACAAAGGAATTGTAAAATTTATGTAGAAGACTGAATTCAAAGCAAACAATAGCACAGGGGAATTGCGAGAAGCGCGACACGGGTGAAGCGTAAAGCTCGTTTCAGTGCACTGCCTGTGCCTGCTCTCGGGCGGGCGCGCGTGATATTTACCATTCCGGTACGGGGCGGGCGCCCGCGCACCTTTCACCTCCCCGCAGGACAGGGCCGTACTTACGTATTTTTGAAAGTGTTACTTATCGAAGAAAAAGACTACTATGTCACACGTCACTAAAAACGTAAAAGCCGTATTTTAGAATTTACTCGTCTAACAATGTTGCCAGTGATATGAAAATAATGCGAGACACAATTTATATTCTCTTCTATGCAAAGAAAACCGAATCGGTAACGAATCGTTTAAAAAAATGTTCGTTTTCAATGAATGAGAACGAAAGAAACTAATTATATATAAATATATTTAATTTTATAATAAATTTTCATCCCTATAACAATAAGACTATACAATTTAATGCAATCTATAACAATGACAAGCTAAAACAAGTTGACCATATTTTATTTTTAGGTATAAGAATAGACAAAAATCTTAATTGGAAAGGACATATTAATGATATTTGTTAAAAACTGGAGAGGTTTGTCTATGTCCTAGTAGATTAAAGACTACATCCTCTAAAGAAACTGCGCTTTTGGCATACCATGGATATGTGGCATCAGTACTGCGATATGGTCTGATTATATGGGGCAACTCGGTCGAAATAAATAGAGCATTTACTCTTCAAAAAAAAATGTATAAGAATATTGCATGGAGCTGACTACCTCGAACACTGTAAACCACTTTTCAAAAAATCTAAAATTTTGCCACTTCCTTGCCTCTATATACTCGAAATGTGCCTGTTTGTGAGAAGACATCCACATCTTTTCCCCTTACATGACACGGTAGCAAAAAAACTGAATAGTAGGAACCCAACTAGACTGTATATGCCAGCCCACAGGCTAAAACTCTACAGTGACAATGTCTATTGCATGGCAATTAAATTGTACAATAACTTGCCGAGGGAAATTAAAGAAATATCAAGCTTTAAAATTTTTAAAACAACTGTATTTAATTGGTTATTAGATAAATGTTTTTATGACATCGATGAATTGTTTAAATGTAATTTTATAAGGTGATTAATATTATGAAATAATTGTGACATTTTAGATACGAATATATAATACGAATACAATATAACATGACTAAATGAGCAGAATGAATTAACTAGTTATTTCTTAAACAAATTCATATAATGTATAATTTAAATTGTAATATTATAATCCTAACATTCCTACGCCTAATAGGCAGAGTATGTCGCACCTATATGTAAATAACACCACTGTATCACCATATTCTAAGGAATAAATGACTATCTATCTATCTATCTATCTAAAGCGTTAAACAGAACGCAAAAAAATAAATAGACACGTTCTATATCCTGTATCCGGTTGTCATTGTCATTCAAGCTTTTGACGTAAAAATTGTTCGACTAGGTACCAAATCATGCGAAAACGAGTGCTCCAGACCACTCGTTGCGAATTGTTCGAGTGTAAAAGTTAAAATATTACGTTTTTGCTATCAGATTTCATTTTCTACTAGCTGCTCCCGGGGGCTTTGCTCCCATGGGAATATTGGAAAAAATAGTACCCTATGTGCTAGCCCTGATATTTTTCTACTATTATACCAAATTTTATCGAAATCTGTCCAGTAGTTTTTTTTAAGATTGAGCAAGAAATATCACATCCAAAGTTTTTATTTCAAAATCTGGTTTTCTTCCCAATATTTATTGCAGATAAAGCAAATATTATCTAATATCTGCCTATAACATCGAAATACAACTACTACGTAACATAATATCTCGATGGTCTATAGACACTTTTACAGTGTCTCGATCAGGCACCGGTTACTCACTCACTATAAATGGAAAAGTTTGGATGTGATATTTATTCCCTAATCACACAAAATCTACTGAACGGATTTTTGATTAAAATACTACTACTAATACTAACTACTAATACTAGTAGAAAAATATCAGGACTAGCACATAAGGTACTTTATATCCCGAAATTCTCATGGAGCGAGGCTCAGTTAGTAGAAAGTAAAATATTATAGCAAAAAACAATTTCCGTTGTTTTATCATTTAGTTTTACCCTCCACCCTGCAGGGTTGGTTAAGAAATATGCAATTGCGTTTTGCAGGCAATTAAATTCCCTACGATGTTTGTTCTGCTAGGTACTTATTCTCCTAGAATAGGCCATGACCACAGACATAATATTACCTAGACCCCGCAAGTGTATGTACTTCGCGTGTAAATCGGAAGATGAACCAACTTCATTTAACGCTCGTTCATTCAGTCCGCGGTCGAACGTTCTCGCAGTCAGACGTATTACAAAAAGTAAAAAAATGCCTAATTGCGCGGTATTGAGTTGAAGAAACAATACACAAAAAGGGGGACGAGATAAAGGAAACATTTCTTTTCATCGGTAAGTAATTTTGTTTTAAAATGGTGTTGTTTTTAACTAAAAAAACAATTATTTTGTGTTCCCGGCACGGTTTTGGCGATTTTACAAAGAAAACTATGTATGCGAGTGTGTATTGTTGATTTAAAATACATTGCCGCTTTTAAAAGGAGTGTTGTAGGGCTTATCTTTAAAAACACGCAATGAATGTTGAAACGAACTATACGTTCACACGTCGTTTAGCTTAGTGGTACGATCACTTATCTCATTTTTCTGTCAAAAAAGGCAAATAGTGCTGTACCGCACAGAAAAGCTAATCGATTCTAAAAGCCTAATCGATTTGGAAACAGAGGAATGATAATGACAGAGGAATGATATTCTGTGTCATGTATTTTTTTTTTAGGGTTCCTTACCTCAAAAGGTAAAAACGGAACCCTCGCGAAAATTAAAATAAAATATGTATTTAAATAAAAAATCGAATATCTCAAAAACGGCTGGAGCTATTTAGATGCATAACAAACTTAAACATTTTATTAATAACTAGCTTTTGCCCGCGGCTTCGCCCGCGTGAATTTCCCACGGGAACAGTGCTTTTTCCCGGGATAAAAAGTAGCCTATGTGCTATTCCAGGTTATTATCTACCTCTGTACCAAATTTCATCGAAATCCGTCCAGTAGATTTTGCGTGATTGAGTAACAAACACCCTCACAAACTCACAAATTCACATCCAAACATTCGCATTTATAATATTAGTATGGATTTCTATGTATATTCCAAGTTTCATCAAATTCGGATCAACGGTTCGAGAGTTATCGCAGAATAAACATGCATACATACAAACAATGTAATTTTTATCCAACTTGATTAAAATCATTAACCTTTATTTTAGCTTCGCAGTAGTAGAGAAAAAGACAAGTTATTAATGATTTATCATTTCTCTGCCGTTTTCTCATTCCTCTGTCGATGAACTCGAATAATCGATTATAATATCGGTATTGTAAAATTGCTTACAGTATCAATTTGGAAAGTAAAGGGCGGCGGCGGCGACACCTTTGAATCGTTTGCATGGATGGCGAGCGTTCCCATCACTAAATCGCTTATGTGACGTCACAGTAGGTAAAAAAATATTGACACGCTCGTTTTCTATGCAGGCGATGAGACTTGCGGGGTCTAGGTAATATTATGTCTGTGGCCATGACACTTTTCTAGCGAAAATGCACCTAAACGAAAATATAAGCGAAAAACCGAACAAAGTAGTGATTTATTTTTATTTTTCCAATTTGGCGCCGGTGCGAAAGCTTTTCAATTGTGCCATATTTATTTTAAATATTTACAACCATCCTAAACAATAATATAAAAAAATTAGAGTTACTGGACCGCACGTAAGTAAACCCTAGGGAAGGTTCGCTCTATTTATTGCGTTGGGCTATAATACGCATGAAAAATTTCAGCTAAACCGGAAAATGGGATGTGGGTCAAATTTAACTTGCAAGATTATTAATTACAGACAACGGGGCAGGGTGAAAATAATTAAAAGATTGTAACATACTCAAATCGCTATAAATGTGCCTGTAAAATTTGAAGATTTCTCCAGGATCCCATCATCAATTCCTGACCTGGTGACTATGGTATGGGACCAAACTGAAAGAATACTCTTCCAAACAAAAAATTTTTTTTCAAATCGGTTCATTAATGACGGAGCTATATGAGAACAAACATAGAAAAAAAATACAGCCAACTTGAGAACCTCCTCTTTTTGGTTTTTAAAGTTGGTTAATAAAACAAAAAGTACTCAAGTATTTTCAACCGACTTCCCAAAAAAGGAGGAGGTTATATGTTTCGATGTATGTATGTTTTTTTTTTTATGTATGTTCGCCGATTTCTCCGCCTACAGTGGACTGATTTCCGAAATTGTTTTTTTATTCGTAATGATATATACCCAAGTTGGTCCCATTTTAACCAAGTCAGAATCTGTTCGGTAATTTTAAAGATACCTAACAAAATATAAAAATACCAACATTGCATTATAGAGCAAAAGCCCGCGATAGCATGCCCTTCCTTATTTTATTAAAACTAAAGATTTTCTGTGTATGTTCCAAACATTTAGTGACTATAAAAGTTGGATCATGATTACTTAGGCAGATTATTTGTAGCCATAACATTTAAAGTGGTAACTCAATTTCCTTAGAGTAAAGTTTTTAAAAGATTTTATTCCTAACTAGTCGTTCGCTGCGAACGTAGACCTCGCGACTATTAAAATACAATATTTATTTTCACAAAAAATTAAATATCTCAAAAACGGCTGGACCGATTTTGATGCCCAACGAACTTGAAAATTCTATTAACCATCCCTACATATATTCCAACTTTCATCAAAATCGGAACAACGATTCGAGAGTTATCGCGGAACAAACATACATACATACATACATACAAACAATGTGTTTTTCGCTCCAACTTGAATTATAGCCCTCGCTCGCTTCGCTCGCTCGGTCAATAAGAAATCACGCCATCCATTATCAGGCAATTGGTGCAGATATAAACCCCTGCTAGACATTGTAACTTTACTAAATTATTTGTTTTATTATAAAAGCTGAATTTGTTATTTATAAAAGCTGAATTTTTGTTTTATTATAAAAGCTGAATTTAATATGTATTACTTTGGAAGGCCCCAAGGGTGCTTTTTATACCTATAAAAATCATCCTTGCTATCCATATTACCTGCATAAGCAACTAAGATCCAAACTTCATACCTAGTCGCTAATATTTTTACTCGTATATACCACGCAGAGAAATATTCAGCATTTTTAAAATAAGGAAGGTTTGGTCGTCGCGTGCTCACGGTCTATTTATGTGCCAAAAATAATAGACAATTTGACATGTTCTGACATTTCAAATCAAACTGACATAAAAAGTTTCGAATTCTTAATTCTTTATTTTCGGCCACCAGTGAAAGAAAAGTTTAAGTTTTTATTAAAGAAAATGAAAAGGTGTAGAAGCACTAAAAATGATAAAATAAAACTTTTTTCCAAAAAAGTGAACCGACTTCCATAATAAAACTTAAAATCATGAAATAACAATAAAGAAAAATGTATTAGCATGCTACCTACTGAATGAAGTGAAGTCGGTGCCAAATTTAATATTAAATAATATAAATTAACATTAGAATCATGTAGGTACATATACAAAATGCCTAGCTAAACAATTACATAGTCCTGCACTTGGCACCGACTTCACCTCATTCAGTAGGTAGCATGCTAATACATTTTTCTTTATTGTTATTTCATGATTTTAAGTTTTATTATGGAAGTCGGTTCACTTTTTTGGAAAAAAGTTTTATGAAGTTAAAGTTATCCATATGGTGCTTCGAGCAACAAGGTCGTCCGCGCGGTGGCACTCTTCTAATATGGAACAAAAATTGGTGATGACGCACTGAAACAAAGTACTTATATGACTGACTAGCTGTCGCCCGCGGCTTCGCCCGCGTGAGTTTCGCTTAGATGAAAAATCTCTCTTGGAGCTTTTCATCAGATGTTCCAGATCTTCAATTTTTATACGTCAGCAGAAACTGCTCATCAGATTGAACGATTTTTGCTAAGGCGCCATTTCCATATATGTTATAGTGTAGCTGGTCTCTTGGAGCTTTTCATCAGATGTTCCAGATCTTCAATTTTTATACGTCGGCAGAAAATGCTCATCAGGTTGAACGATTTTTGTTAAGGCACCATTTCCATATTAATTATATAGCTGTTCCGTTATGGTTCTTCATCAGGTGTTCCAGTTTTCAAAATCAATTATAGCCTATATGTTGCCCAGGCTTAATAGCTATACAACAAAAAAAGTTTCATTCAAATCCGTCCAGTAGTTTTTGCGTGAAACGCGTACATACATACAGACAGACAGACAGACAGACAGACAGACAGACAAGAAATTCCAAAAAATTTTTTTTGCTTTCTATTGTTCTTTTTAGGTCTCCCTCTATCCATTTCAGTCAAAAATATTAAATGTACAGACAAAATATTTTTACTGTTTTATTATATGTATAGATTATGCCTATACGGGCTCCTGCTTGCGTACATTTAAAGATGCCAAAATCAAGGACCAAAATGTACGGACTCCTGCATGGTTTCCGTACACTTAAAGATGCTATGCTGAATGTCAGATATGCTGATTGCCAGACAGACCCGGGTCGCGAAGATGTTAATGAAACGACGTATGAATTTGCCGAGTGCGTTTATTACACTAAAGTAAAACTTCCATTGTTTCCTGTTCGCGGACTGAACATGGTTTAAATTTTTCCCATCGCACCTGTATTTTCGAACATCCGGATCCATTTTCTAAAGCTATCGTCAATGTATGCAATTCGTATACGATACTATATATGATACAAACGTAGAGCAATCACTATAAATAATCTTGTATTTGTTAATCCTAGTTCTGCGCCATACCTGCTGATCTATGTTCTTTAAGTCCTACCTGTCGGTTGCCTGTAAAGAATTGCTGTAACCATAAGGCCGCCATTGTACATTAGCCGTTAATATACCTTTTGTATTCCTATTTTTATTCATGGTGCAATAAAGAGTTACTTACTTACTTATTAAGGGCTCTCAGTAAGTGAAAACGGCAATATTGGCTGTTTTCTATAAGCTGCTGTTTAAAGAATTGAAGAGTTTTCGCCCTGAAATTTCTGATATGTATTGTAGAACGTATGTTTAAAGGGAGGACTGTTTCCAAAACACGATGGGAAAAATTTTGCTCGATAGAAAAAAATCCTGAAGTTACCTCTAAAATTTCATATGAATACAGATAATATCCGTGTTTTATAATAAAAAATGTTTTAAAATCACCAACACAAAGGTATTTTACCTTTTCGATTTCGTGACTGATTTAAATTTTTGAAAAACTAAACATTTCTATTAACTTTTTGATAAAAATGTGAATGGCGCGCAACCGGGACGTCCCCCCGCCTCAGCCACTTCATAGGAATTTTCGCTGACCGCCTAACCCCCCTTAATCACCGTTACGATCATATGCTCGTACTCTAAAAGCGCGATGAGTCCCCGGATATTTCACTATTGCGACAAAAACTCCACAAAATTACAGATTCAATGATCCCTACCGCATGACTCTACCCCCGCTCCGAATCACATCAAGTATTTATACGTGTTAGATGATTCTCTTGGCAATTTTAATGGATTGGTTTACTCTTGCCCTCTCCATTTCGAACACTAGCTGACAATAATCAACCAGGTTTCCTCACGATGTTTTCCTTCACAGAAAGCAAGTGGTGGTCGATGAAAACTAACGTGCCAGACTGGTATACAAACTCATGCAGCACGAGCAGGCTTCGAACCTGGGACCGTTGCAGCCACAGGCGGGCGCCCTACCACTCGGTCACCACCGCTTCTTTTCTTTCGATTAGAAGGTAAGGATATATTGAAACTTATCAAGTTAGCAATAGTTTAGTTCATGTAATATGTTAGGCTATAGAGCATTTCCATTTGAATTGATTAGGTTATACATATATGTTTCAAAAGGTAGTAAATTATTTTCTACAAAGGGATAATATTGGCCGAAAGCCTAATTTCCCGTATCTTGATCTAGTATATACTAACAGAAGAAGGCGACAGGACGGATTTGTTGTATAATGGCGTGAGACAATTAATTCTCACATATAACATTATTATACAATATTATTACACATTTTTTTAACAATGGATATTTAATTAAAGTAAAGGTTAGGTAAAGTAAAGGTTTATTGAAACCCATAATTTGAAAATAGTACAATATGATACAAGTGTGCAAAGTTGCTCATTACGCACAAAAGGCGCTATTGGCTAATAAAGCCGAGTGAGCGTAATGAATGTCCAACTGCCCACGAGTATCATATCACGTTTTTCTGTTGAAAAGTATACTTAGTAAGTACAAGTCGTAAGTGTGTTCACTTGCGAGAAAAAGAATGTCATGTGGTCTTAACATTTAATTATTGAAACAATTAGTAAAAGTACATTTCTCAAAGTGATACTGAACAGATGTTATAGTGTTCCAGGTACTCTTTATCTGGGGCTCCTTTTAAAAACATTTCAACTTCTATATTCTAAGCGCACGACAGAAAAGTAAAGTAATAATTTATAATTCTACACCTTCGTAACTTAGAGGCGTAATATATGGGCCTAAAAGCGAGGTACTAAGACCCATTTTACGAGCAAGTGTGTAGAAAACAAAATTTACCAATTCACCCTCTGCTCCAATATAAAATTTAAAATTACTAAGCTTAATATTGAAATTTTAATTTTTCCTTTAGTAAAATTAATTTAGTTGTTTGTTTGTTTGTTTGTAGTATCTTTATATGTACTAAGGATACATAGTGAACTTAACATAACTAAAAAGGTAAATATACAAAGGCGGACTTATCCCATGAAGGGATCTCTTCCAGTCAACCAGCGATAGATTCAGAGGATATATTTACTCAGTAAAAGGGTAGAAGTAAGTACGCACAAACAGAAGAAAAGGGTAAAGAGAATTAGTGTATATACATAAATATGATACAAAAATAATATAATAATACTTACTAATAATATAATAATACATATACAATACATATGACTATTTATGTGAAAATCAGAAAAGGAATGAAGAAAAAACTACCTAGCTTAAATGTTCGAAGTAACATGCGAAGATATTAAAAGTTTTGATTTGAAAGAAAATAGGAAGGAGCCATTTTAATATCTTTAGTAAGTGTCACGTGTCATGTGTAAGTGTCATTCCACAGCTTAGCTGCTGAAACTGCAAATGATTTTGAATACGTCAGGGATGAACTAGGAGGAATATTCAACATAGGGCTATTGGAATTACGCAAAAGATTGGTATTTGGCAAAAAGGAGAATTTGGATTCGAGGTAATTTGGGGATGAGGGATTAAAAAGAAAGGAGAGAAAGGATGTAGTTGTTTCGACGAAGCCTGATTGGTAGCCAGTTAAGCTTGGTTTTGGAGGCCAAAGACCAATCTAATGCATAGATTTTTCAGGCGTTTGAGTTTCTCAAGATGCTCCTCAGTGGTGTCGAGGTAAGCCACATCAGCATAGTCCAGAAGAGGGATCAGTAATGAACGGGCTAACAACGCTTTCCTGTTTAGGGGTAGGAAGTTTTGCAAACGCCGCTGTGAGTGGAGTGACACATAGATTGTACGACTCACCTCGCCTATTTGAGCAGCCCAGGAGAGCGTTTCATCAAACACTACACCCAAATAATTACACACTTGCTCGTAAAATGAGTCGTATTACCTTGGTTTTAGGGCCATATATTACGTTTTTAAGTTACGAAGGTGTACGATTATAAATTACTAGCTGTCGCGGCTTCGCCCGCGTGAATTTCGCTTAGATGAAAAATCTCCCTTGGAGCTTTTCATTAGATGTTCCAGATCTTCAATTTTTATACGTCAGCAGAAAATGCTCATCAGGTTGAACGACTTTTACTAAGGCGCCATTTCCATATATGTTATAGTGTAGCTGGTCTCTTGGAGTTATTCATCCGAAGTTTCCAGATCCTCAATTTTTATACGTCAGCAGAATATTCTGCTGACGTATAAAAATTGAGGATCTGGAACAAACAAAACCTTAACAAAAGTCTTTCAACCTGATGAGCATATGCTCATCAGTTTGAAAGACTTTTGTTAAGGCACCATTTCCATATATCTTATAGTTTAACTGTTCTGTTTTGGTTCTTCACTAAGTGCTCCAGTTTTCAAAATCAATTTTAGCCTAAATGTTGCCTAGGCTAATAGCTATACAACAAAAAAAAAATAATTCAAATCGGTTCAGTACTTTCGGAGATTAGCGTGATCATAAATACAGACAGACAGACAAAAAATTCAAAAATTTTTTTTGCTTTCTATTATTCTTTTTAAGTATCCCTCTATCCATTTCAGTCAAAAATACTAAATGAGACACTCAGTATCAGACAAAATATTTTTACTGTTTTATTATATGTATATATAACTTTACTTTTCTGTCGTGCGCTTAGAATATTAAAGTTTAAAAGTTTAAAAGAAGCCCCAGATTACCTGGAACACCAATAACATAAACTGTAACAAGCTAATTATTAAAAATAAAAAACACGACTGACAAGTTTTTACACAAAAAGTACATACAAACATATAAGTTATATACATTTTTGAAATCGCCTTTAAAAGCCCTTCAATTTGATACTCTACTCGATAAGATTGATCAAATTTTATTTTTTTGGTCTGCTATTTATCGCATATATAATCCGCCATTTTGTTTTTATGATGACGTCATATAGCCTATGTCACTCGGAGGAATGCAAGGAATCTAAAAATACCTCTCACATCAAAATCTGTTAAGCCGTTCAGGACTTATGGTGGAATAAAGAAACTTACATACATACATACATACTTACATACATACATACTTACATACATACATACATACATGAACCTTGAAAACATAACACTCCTTTTTTGGTCAGTCGTGTAAAAATGTCGACAAAATCTGTTCAGTATCACTTTGAGAATTGTACTTTTACTAATTGTTTTAAAATTAAATGTTAAGATCACATGATTTTCTTTTTCTCGCAAGTGAACACACTTACTATTGTACTTACTAAGTATACTTTTTAACAGAAAAACGTCGTATGATACACGTGGGCATTTGAACATTCATTACGCACACTGCTTTATTAGCCAATAGCGCCTCTTGTGCGTAATGACCAACTAAGCACACTTGTATCATAATGTATTATTTTCAACTTATGGGTTTCAATAAACCTTTACTATCCATTGTTAGAACAATGTATAATAATATTGTGTAATAATGTTGTATGTGAGGTGAGAATCGATTGTCTCACGCCATTATAAAACACATCCATCCTGTCGCCGTCTTACAAAATATATATTTAACAGTGTAGTGTAGGCGTAATAATGTGCAAGTATATACGGTGCTACGGCTACTGGTGAAAAATATTCATTGAAGTTAGATTCTCATTTCATTAATATGCAATCCGCTGGCAAACAACATAACAAATATTGTAGGAACAATATCAACAAAAAACCATACTTTTGGAGCAAACTTTTGATATTCCTATGTATACTAGCAATAGTACGAGTATTTTATATGTATTATAGTCAATCTTCATTTGAGCAGAGCTATAGTTGGAAGTGGCTTGTGGATGTGCCGATATTGAATGATAATTCTGTCGAAAATCACATAGAACATATTTTAGTAAAGAGAGACAGTGATAGTGAAAGTAAGGAAGGGTTAGCTAAGGAAGGAAATAATGTTAATGTTACAAGTTCTCAAGCTAATAAAATAATACTTGACAAAATTAAGGATGATCAAGTAACTACCATTACCTATATCGAACCATTACAAACTAAAAATTATAGTAAGAGAACAGTAACTAAAGAAGACTTGAAGGTACGAACTATTTTGCAGTGGTCTACTGCGAGAAAATCTCCGTTTTATCATATGGGAAAACAAAATACAAAGTTCATTGAATTATCATGCCCTTACGTTAACTGCTTTGTGACTGACAACAAAACTTATTTTAAAGACATTACCGAATATGACGCCATTATTTTTAACGGAAATGCTGTGGTAGACAACGATAAAGAAGATTTGCCTCAACACCGTTCCCAAGAACAAATATATGTCTTTGGGGCAACAGAATCTGCTCACTACAAACCAGCTCGTAAACCAGTTTTAGATAAATTTTTCAACTGGACATATACGTATAGATTAGATTCAGATGTTCGTTGGTCTTATATAGTCATATATGACATGAATGGTATTGAGGTTGGTCCAAAGTCTGACATGGTATGGCCTGAAAAAATGGATCCAATCGATGAAGAAACTAAAGCTATACTAGATGGCAAATCGAAGACTGCAGCTTGGTTTGTCTCACGTTGTGCTAGTTATGGTAAACGAGAAGTCTTTGCTAAAGAGTTAATAAACCAATTAAAGAAGTTAAGTATGCCAGTAGATATATACGGAAAATGTGGAAATTTTACTTGCTCTTTAAAGACCAAAGAAAAATGCTTTAGCTTGATAAAGAGAGACTACCATTTCTACTTCTCGTTCGAGAATTCACTTGCACCAGATTACGTGACGGAGAAGCTCTTAATAGCGTTGAATAACTTCGCAGTCCCTGTTGTGTTCGGCGGAGCTGATTACTCTAGGTATTTATAAATATATATTATTACAGAGTGTAGAGGAAGCAAGAGAGATCTGTAAGATAATATGAATGTATGTATATATTATTACCAATCACTTTGATAACAACTATACTTTCTTTAATTTAGTCAACGTCTCAGTAGACGTCTCAGTAGATCATCATCGGATCTTATAGGTCAGTACCTATAAGATCCGAAGATGATATGAACGTAGGAGACGTTCAAAGAACAAAGGAGGATGTGTCTAAGACTAACTGGGTGCCTACTACGAACTAACCTCCTTCCTACGCACAACCATAAGAGGTTTATTTCTATAATTGGGTTATCCTAACTAATATTATGAATGCGAAAGTGAGTTTGTTTGTTTGTTTATTTGTTTGTTTGTTACCTCTTCACGCTTTATCTACTGAACCAATCTTCCTGAAATTTCGCATACACATAGCTGAAAGTACGGAGAAGGACATAGGGTACCTTTCATCCCGGGAAAAAGCACAGTTCCTGTGCGTGGGAAATTCACGCGGGCAAAGCCGAGGGCAAAAGCTAGTTCCCTATAAAAAAAATAAGTACTCCATTATTTTGCTCTTGAAAAAATAAGAATCTCGTATTCCTGAGTTACTCCATGAAATTATTATTATTTAAAAATAGATTAAAATTTATTACTTTAGTTCCCATTCTGCTCCATAGGTATCTTGAATTATTCTCAATATAGTCCACTGAATATTTGTTATCAGTTCTCAAACGATTTAAATATTTATAAAATGTTTCCTTATGTACAATCAGTCACAAAATCGTTATAACAATATTGTTCTGATTAATGTTTCTATAAATAAGGTAAGAAAAGTGTATGGTTTTGAATTAAAAAGAAAAAAATGGAAAGCAAGCTTGAATTGGGGATGTGAGCATATCCGCTTGTTATAATGGTTGTACTAACGAATGTAAGTCGCACTCGCAACCCAATCGCTAAAACGGCAATTAGATGTAAATATTTTTAGTTTTTTCCAAGAATATAATTTTACTAGCTGCTGCCCGCGGCTTCGCCCGCTTTTTGTGTTCCAAACTGTAGTAACCTAAACTCCAGTACTCAAAATTTCAGCTATTTGGTTATCCCGTGTCCCGCGGGAATATATTAGGTACTCGTAGTACAGTCGCGGTGTTAAAATGAATCAAAAGTGATATTTCATTCAATAAACGATCTTCGTCTGCTCGTTATCTACAATTTCCCGTGTACCACCACTACCACCCAGAGTCCCTCTTTATCCTATCCCGTGTCCTGTCTATTTATACGTCAGTAGAAAATGCTCATCAGGTTGAACGACTTTTGCTAAGGCCCCATTTCCATTTTTTATAGAGTAGCTGGTCTCTTGGAGTTCTTCATCAGATGTTGCATAAACTTAAATTTTTATACGTCAGCAGAAAATGCTCATCAGGTTAAACGACTTTTGCTAAGGCGCCATTTCCATATATGTAATAGTGTAGCTGGTCCCTTGGAATTCTTCATCAGATGATCCTGATCTTCGATTTTTATACGTCAACAGAAAATGCTCGTCAGATTGATAAACTTTTCCAAAGGTACCATTTCCATATTTCTTATAGTTTAGCTGTTATTGGCTGTTTTCTATAAGCTGCTGTTTAAAGAATTGAAGAGTTTTCGCCCTGAAATTTCTGATATGTATTGTAGAACGTATATATGTTTAAAGGGAGGACTGTTTCCAAAACACGATGGGAAAAATTTTGCTCGATAGAAAAAAATCGTGAAGTTACCTCTATTTCATATGAATACAGATAACATCCGTGTTTTATAATAAAAAAATGTTTTAAAATCACCAACACAAAGGTATTTTACCTTTTCGATTTCGTGACTGATTTAAATTTTTGAAAAACTAAACATTTCTATTAACTTTTTGATAAAAAAAAAAAATTCGAATGGCGCGCAACCGGGACGTCCCCCCCCGCTTCAGCCGCTTCATATGAATTTTCGCTGACCGCCTAACCCCCCTTAAGGTTCTTCATCAGGTGTTCCAGTTTTCAAAATCACTTATAGCCTATATGTTGCCCAGGCTTAATAGCTATACATCAAAAAAAGTTCTATCAAATCCGTCCAGCAGATATTGCGTGAAACGCGTACATACATATACAGATGGACGGACAGACAGACAGACAAAAAATTCCAAAAAAATGTTTTTGCTTTCTGTTATTCTTTTTAAGTGTCCCTCTATCCATTTCAGTCAAAAATACTAAATGTACTGTACAGACAAAATATCTTTACTGTTTTATTATTATACCCACGACCCCTAAGCACGAAGTAGAAATCACCAAAATTGCGCAGCGCCATCTATTGAAAATATTGAGAAATAATTTCAGCTTACATTTCTCATTTTATCAACGCCATCTATTGGATATTATTTTGCTTGGCACAATCAGTAGATGACCGGAAATAAATTTACAAATGAATTTATTCGTTTCTTTTCAAAATTAAAAAAAAAGTAAGAAATTAATTCTAGAAAACAAATAAAAAACGAAAACAGAAAATTATTGTTAGTGGCAGGATTCGATCCAGCTACTTCCAGTTACTTTCTTGAAATATTTCTTTACTAAAATATTTAAAAAAATATAGAATTCTAAAAAACTAATACAAAACGCAAAAAAAATTGGAAAAAAAAGTCACATCCGGCAGGATTCGAACCCTGTACTTAAAAAAATAACCCGCGGCTTCTACCAATAGGCCAACATGCATTGCTTGTAATTGGCGAAATTTCAAATGGGATTTGTCTAAAGGTACGCAAATTCACCCCTTTTTTTGGACTGCAAGGGTTGAAATTGTGAACAACCCTTTCTTATATGGGCAGTATATTGTATATGAAGACACTTACCAAATTTCATGTTTATAGCTTTTATAGTTTCGGTTTTGTGATGATAAATTAGTTTACCTCCCCTTTTTTACCCCTTTAGAGGTTGAATTTCAAAAAACGCTGAAACACGCCATTGGTTATTTTTGTTGAGAAGCATTCTTGCCAAGTTTCAAGTAAATCAGTGAAGATTTTAATTTTTTTTCATACAAACTTTGCCCTCAATTTTAACCCCCTTAGGGGTCTAATTTTGAAAAATCCTTTCTTATCTGAGCACTACGTATTAACATAAAACTTCGGTCCAAATTTCAAGTTTATAGCTTTTATGGTTTAGGCTGGGCGTTGATTTACCAATCACCCTTGTTCTTTTATATATATAGATAAGTTACTTCTTGAGTTTCTCTCAAGCCGAATTCCTACAATTACATAATAATACACATAAAACTTTTTTCCAAAAAAGTGAACCGACTTCCATAATAAAACTTAAAATCATGAAATAACAATAAAGAAAAATGTATTAGCATGCTACCTACTGAATGAGGTGAAGTCGGTGCCAAGTGCAGGACTATGTAATTGTTTAGCTAGGCATTTTGTATATGTACCTACATGATTCTAATGTTAATTTATATTATTTAATATTAAATTTGGCACCGACTTCACCTCATTCAGTAGGTAGCATGCTAATACATTTTTCTTTATTGTTATTTCATGATTTTAAGTTTTATTATGGAAGTCGGTTCACTTTTTTGGAAAAAAGTTTTATTTTATCATTTTTAGTGCTTCTACACCTTTTCATTTTCTTTAATAAAAACTTAAACTTTTCTTTCACTGGTGGCCGAAAATAAAGAATTAAGAATTCGAAACTTTTTATGTCAGTTTGATTTGAAATGTCAGAACATGTCAAATTGTCTATTATTTTTGGCACATAAATAGACCGTGAGCACGCGACGACCAAACCTTCCTTATTTTAAAAATGCTGAATATTTCTCTGCGTGGTATATACGAGTAAAAATATTAGCGACTAGGTATGAAGTTTGGATCTTAGTTGCTTATGCAGGTAATATGGATAGCAAGGATGATTTTTATAGGTATAAAAAGCACCCTTGGGGCCTTCCAAAGTAATACATATTAAATTCAGCTTTTATAATAAAACAAATAATTTAGTAAAGTTACAATGTCTAGCAGGGGTTTATATCTGCACCAATTGCCTGATAATGGATGGCGTGATTTCTTATATTATTAGGAATAAAATCTTTAAAAATCTTTACTTTAAGGAAATTGAGTTACCACTTTAAATGTTATTGCTACAAATAATCTGCCTAAGTAATCATGATCCAACTTTTATAGTCACTAAATGTTTGGAACATACACAGAAAATCTTTAGTTTTAATAAAATAAGGAAGGGCATGCTATCGCGGGCTTTTGCTCTATAATGCAATGTTGGTATTTTTATATTTTGTTAGGTATCTTTAAAATTACCGAACAGATTCTGACTTGGTTAAAATGGGACCAACTTGGGTATATATCATTACGAATAAAAAAACAATTTCGGAAATCAGTCCACTGTAGGCGGAGAAATCGGCGAACATACATAAAAAAAAAACATACATACATCGAAACATATAACCTCCTCCTTTTTTGGGAAGTCGGTTGAAAAGGTCCCAGATGTCAAACATTATATCGGTAAATCTATTTCGTTATATGGTTTACATCACTCATTGTAAATCTTTGAGTTAGTATTAGTGTCCCATAACACAAGTCTCGAACTTGGGTGACCTTTCGATTCGTTTAAAATTTTTGTTCCTAACTTCGCCAAACTAAGTGATGTTTTTGCACAATTTAGCCTAATAATTGTCAGCTGCAAATTTAGAATTTCTATTAATAGATGTCCTAAAATTTTTTGGCGTTTGTTACTTTAGATTAGACGTAGCGATAACCTCGTATGATGTTTGAGATCATTATTACTTATATAATCACTCCTAATAATTATAACTTGTTGGCCACGTCTAATGCACTACTAATAATAATTCCTAAAAATCTTAATAAGTCGCAGATCTGACTTAGTCACGAAAACGGGAAGCCGCGTGCCGGGTGCGCGCCCGGCGCGCGTTTACCGTGACCTGAAAATGGCCTTTTTTTCTATTTCATATATGAATTTTTCAGTATTAAACATGATTACCGAACAAAACGAGCGCCCCGTCCGCTTACTATGTGTCGTCAAATTGAATTTTGTGCAAACTTGCATACGAGCGTCTCGGGCGCAAGAAGGACGCGCGTTTCTTTCGCGGCCGCGCCTCGAATGCTTGCTATATTTCGTTACATACTAATCCATACAATTTAACTTAGCACCACGCGCGCGCGCCCCGCTCGCGCCTTGGACGCGCGCCCCGGGCGCTTGCTATGTTTTATGCCTTAGAGCACCCCGGCTCAACACGGTTGAAGTTTGCCTTATATTAGAGTGTTATTCCCGGAACCAGAAGCTCGCGAAGAAGTTCCTGAGAGAAATGAGGGCACGAGGCAGAAGCACAGCGTGGGGGCGAGGGAGCGAGCGAAGCGAGCCGGCAACCTCTCGAGCGGAGAATTCGAGTGCAAGAATGAATCGAAGGGCCGACGGCGAGTCGGAGCGAGTCGTCTGGTGGAGACACCCAGAAATACTTGCATGCTGCATGCTTGCTTGCAAGTTACATCACTTTTGTGCTTAATGTTTTGTGCGAAATATTAATTGGTTGAAGAATATTAGAAATTATTAATTGTCTACTATGGGGAATCAAAATTAGGCTATACTAAATAAGGATTAATAAAAATGTACAAAAAATGTTGTACTAAAAGTTTGTGCAACAACCTAAATTAGAAATACAAAAAATTAGGGGAACCAATAGAGACCCCGTACTTTGGGGCTAACTCAATCTGTGTAATTTGTCCGTAAAAAAACCCTTGTAGTGCTATTTAGTTTGTACGCCTTGAGCTAACAATAGCGTGTGAACGAGATAGTGTGATAGGCGAAACTGATTCAGGGTGCTGATTAGTGTTTGTTTTCTCATGTTGTTGAATTTCCCACGACAGGGTTTTTTCCGGGATGAAAGGTACCCTTTATTCTTCCCAGTACATCTAACTATGTGTAATTTCAGAAAGATTGATACAGTAGATAAAGCGTGAAGAGGTAACAAACTCACTTTTGCATTTATTGGCCAAGCGAGCAAAGCGTCTTAGTTTCGGCTGGCCGAAAATTCTTTTTTCAGTCTGTCTGTCTGTTCTCACTTACAGGTCGCCTTTCTTAACCGATTCTCATGAAAACATTTTTTGGAGTGCTAGGCACTTTGGAAATAACTCTATAATCTGCTACTTAAGTGATTTCTTGTAGGTATCTAATATTAAATCTTGCACCCATAGCAAATCATCTGTCACTAAAATGATAAGTAATTAATTTACTGAAAGGATCGTCGTAGGATCGCAATGTTCTTAAATAATCTAGTCAGCATACCAACTCAATAAATATCACAGTAAGATAAACTTCCTATGACACTTTTTCTCTACATTTACAGGTATATGCCTCCAGGCAGTTATCTTAATGGTCCAGAGCTGGGCCCCAAAAATCTAGCATTTACCATGATGGATATCATCTACAACAGAACCCGGTATCACGACTTCTTCCGCTGGCGAAATCACTTTAAATACAAACGGGTATGTTAGTTTTGCTGTAATGGCAAATGATACAGAATTGACTTCTTTTCTACAAAATAAATTTTAGTTACTCACTAAGCAGGTGTCTGATTTTTTATTAGATATAATCTATTTTGCACCCCTTTCACCCCCTTTTCTTACTCATTCAAGATTCTTCGTTTACGGTTTTGGCCCTATTGTCCTAGCAGCGTCCTCTATTATATATCTACATCTTTCTTGTTCTTTTGCAGCTTAATATATCCCCTGCAGGATATAAGCCCCCTCCAATGCACGCCAAGCTTCTTGGTCTTAAATTATATTTGGTGTATTAAGATAAAAAAAGCCCTCCTAGGAACACGCAAGGGTAGTGCCAATTCATTATCTTGCGTCACTGCGTGCGTGGTGAACTTTATTATCGATGGGCGCGCGCTCGTTCGTACATACATTCAGCCCATACTCGAATCCCGACACGTAGGGACATGCCCTTCGATCTCTCCTGCGTCGACAGCCCGAGCGAACGTATTTCATGCGCTGGTGGACTGCTCCCGCGCCGCCATTTGTATCTTATATCTTTTGTGTGTTACCAAGTTGCTAACCTTAAGTTTTAGTTATTCTGTGACGAATGCACTGGTTGTTTAGAAAATGTCCAATAAACATCGTCAGTGAAGCTGTGCCTGTTTCATTCCACGTCGTCCCTATCGAAGCTAGCCAAATCCACGCAAAATTTTTAAAAAGTCCTGATTTTATTAGATTTTGTACAGAGTGCATAGTAGATATACCCATCTATATCTATCAAAACCTGATTAAGGTATCCCGGGACCGACGGGCTGGCAGCATCTTTGCCATTGCTATATTGGCAATGCACGTTGACGTGGGCCAACGCTCTTGAGGGGCTTTGAAATTAGATTTTTTTTAGTTTTTGGTTTATTTTTATTTTAGTTAAAGGCTTTGGTTAGATGAACGTATAGTTTATGAAAAAAAAAAGAAATCTGAATATATTTTTTAGATTTTGAATGACTTTTCCAGGGGGAAAACGACACAGAAGTCTGCAACATCTGCACGGCGCTGAATGATCCAATAAAAGTCAGGACACCTACCTGGTATGAATATTTCAGGTGCTGGTGGAATACATGGTGCTAATCGGATATTTATGCCTGAAACCATTTAGTTGACCAAGACTACTGGGTTATGTTATATGTGACCTTTGGCCGCGGGCGACAGGGAGTTCAGTACTTTCTTCAATAAATCTTTTAACGCCTCAGATCATATAAATATTTTATACTATAACTAATTATACGAGTATAGAGTATAAATAAGTAGAATCTATCTATGCTTAAGCATACTTTTACAAAGGACTTACGGGAGAATTCTTCACCCAAGAAAGACGCAATGAAATGCAACGTTAATTACAAAGTTTTTTTTTCTTATAATATGAAAATAATAAGAAAGTTGAATATGTGGTAAGTCTTAGGAACATTTATCATGGCAAGAATGTAGAATTAAAAAACTAAGTACAGCAAGCACTAGGTTCCGTAGACGCCTCGGAATCTGTTGTCGAGGCTGCCGTACGTGGGCCTGTATTTTGGCGTGCGCTGACTCCACGGGCTTCGTCGGTTCTTGTAGCTGGAGCACGCGATGAGACTGTTCATGGCTGGAGGACGCGCCTGCCCCACGCTGATACCGCAGCGGTGGCTGTAATAGTAGAAAAAAAGAAGATCATTTACAAATTAATAATACTAGTGGTAGACCGCGAACTTAGACCTCGCGTAAATAATAAAAATGCGTAGGTACCTTATCTCAAAAACGGCAGAACCGATTTTGTTGCGTAACGAACTTAAAATTCTATGGATATATAGTTGCTACACGTATTCTTAATATCATCGAAATTAATTCAACGGTTCGAGAGTTATCGCGGAACAAACATACATACATGATACATACGTACATATATACATCATGGCAGAACGCTCATAGGACTAGAGGAAGATCAGAACTACTAGCATCTGCAAGTTTAGTATAAGAGGCAAACTTACCTCTTGACCCTCATTGGTGGGTTGTACTTGTCTCCGATCAACACACTCTCATCTAGAGTGCCGTCCAGCTGCAGCAGGTCTCCAGCAGATACTGCCACGTCCATCTTGGCCGAACGCTCATAGGGCTAGAGGAAGATCAGAACTACTAGCATCTGCAAGTTTAGTAGAAGAGGCAAACTTACCTCTTGACCCTCATTGGTGGGTTGTACTTGTCTCCGATCAACACACTCTCATCTAGAGTGCCGTCCAGCTGCAGCAGGTCTCCAGCAGATACTGACACGTCCATCTTGGCAGAACGCTCGCATGACCACAGGAAGATCAGAACTACTAGCATCTGCAAGAATTTCATCAAACTTGTATGTTTGTTGGCATTTATAATATTAGTTGGTTATTGGTTATTAATAATTTAGGAATATTAAAATAATTTCGCACAACACTCATTGAAAATGTACTGAACTCCTTGGGCATCCACCCAGAGATTTCTTTATTATCAAGTTTAAAAAAATCCTAATGTACCAAATGAACGCAATAAAGAGATTGAGATGGAGATTGAAAATCCCAAAAAAGTGAAACAAAAGCTTGCTAAGTGCTTACCACGACGATATGCAGTAGGACTATGAAGACAGTGGAATTAGGGAACCCTATGGAGTCGAACAGAACCCCCGAGACCGTGGGGCCGATGAAAGCTCCTAGAGCGAAGGTGGACGTCCACATCGCCGACACCAGCCCATACGTCTCTATTGTATTGGGGAGACCATTGACGCTGAAAATTTAGGATATAGTCAATCAATTAATCAATCAATATATATTTGCAAGAATACAGAGAAAGCATATTCTACAATAATTAATAATTGTTAGAAGAGAAGTATCACGTCCTTGAAAAATTTATGAAACATTCAATTTAACAAGTCAATCAATTAATCAATCAATATATATTTGCAAGAATACAGATAAGGCAGATGTTACGATAATTAATAATTGTTATAAGAGAAGTATCATGTCCTTGAAAAATTTATGAAACAATCAATTTACATTGATATTGAAATTTCGCATATTGCCAGTTCTGCAATTTAGGGGCCTTGCTGCTCTGGAGAAAGGCTGACTAATTTGAAAAAAAAAACATTATAATTCTATTAGACCTTCGAGCAACTAGGACTTCCGCGTGCGGAAGGAGTCCGTGTTGCTCTATGGACCCTTGTTCTTGCCGCACTAAAGAAGTTATTTTTTTTAAGTATTTCGTGCTTTGCAATTTTAACTGCAGTCGAATTTGCGTGAAACAATAGGTGGGTAAATAAGTATGGAAATTATAGCGTAACGAGGTGCAGTAAATTTTTAAAGAGAGGAGACGCAAAAAAAGGCTCTTTTGTGTTTAAAATGTTTATAGAAACACTTGTTTTTTTTTTAATGAAAAGACAAAGACAGTTCCATCCATATAGTTCGCAGGCTGAGATAAACTGAGCCATCCCTTACAAACAAATCAACTTACATAGCAGTGTTAAGAGCATCAGAGAACGAGGCGACGAGCTGGCTGCCCATGCCCAGACCATGCAGCACCAGTCCACAGACGATCACCCATTTCAACCTAGAGATCATTGTCATGTTAATTTTTGAAACAAAATAAAGAACCTTAAATTAATGGCAGTTTCGATTAAAATTAAAACAAAGCCTAGCGACTCTTTATTAGGTTAAATCATAGCAAATTAAAAAAAAAAAAAATACTGTTAGTTGTACTTCAATTAGTGCAAGTTAGGTCACAGAATTAATATAAGTATGGTTAGGTGTTAAATTTTATTTTTGTGATCAATGTTTGCTGATTTTTTGTGATCAAATCAGGCCCACAAAGAAAAGGAACATAAAAACAATATAATTTCATCTTCCTTCTTGTGCATATGTCTAAAAGGTGGGATTCTTCCACTTTGATCGATCACTCATTTCACTTGACACACATTGTTTTTCACACCATCCATTTCAGCTCATAGATAACTTACGAAGGTAAATTCAAGAATGGTGCCGGGCCAATGAGGAGGAAGCCAGCGGAGACGCACACGCAGCCAATCACAGTGACGTATTTCTGCTTGACGGCGGGGTGGTCGCACAGCCACCCCCACCCGGGTGCAGAGATGGCGTACACCCCGCCGTTGATCACGAACATCAGCCCCAGGATTATCGGCGAGAATTGGAACTGGTAAAGAAAAAGCAAATTTTACTGCAGGCGTTTTTGCTCATTGTAAAGTTACTTTCGAAAAGTAGGTTAAAACTTACAATATAATAAGTGGAAACTTCTAAGAAACTACTTACTTAATTCTCCTGGAATCCACTTAAGAGAGGTCATCTGAATTAATATTGTCTTTGCTTTTGACGTTATTGGCTCATTTCAAACCTTCAACTTCAGTTCCATGCGCGGAAGACCTTGTTGCTTGAAGATTACCTGACAGCAGCGTTGCCATCCTTTATTCAAATTACCAACTAGTAATAATGAAACGTACCTGTCGCAAATGAGGCTCGAGCGTCGCCTGTAGGAAACTGATGCTCAAACTGGTCGCCATGATACTGAACGCTGAGAGCAGTACGCCGGGGATCTTCAGCAACGTCCACATGGTCGCTGTAAGCGTAAGATGTGAGAATAAGCAGATTTAATACATGTTTTTTTATTTATTTAACTTCTTTACAAAAACATGTCAATGGCGGACTAAAAGCGGAGGCTTTTTCTACCGGTCAACCAAAAAAAGAAAAGAAAACATTTTGGAGTGAGTGCAAATGAGCGAGAGGAATAAAAACACTAAAAGAGACATAAAACAGAACATTAAGGCATGTTTTGATAGATGTCGTTAGGGAATAGATTTGGAGTGTGGACCTTGGAATAATCAATTATCGTCATCATCATCATCTCTCGAGTCAAAATGGCAAAATTAGATTTTGACCAATATTTGGCCATTTCTACCCTATCGATCTCAATGAGGCCATCATTGAGATCTTCCAAGGTACAGGAGGAAGTGCAGTCAACTGATAGAAACTAGACGCTTGTATTTTTTTAATTTACTAGCCGCTCCCCGAGGCTTCGCTCCCGTGGGAATTTCGGGATAAAAGGTACCCTATGTGCTATTCCCGGTATTTTTCTACCTGTGTGCCAAATTTCATCGAAATCCCTCTAGTAGATTTTGCGTGATTAAGTAACAAACATCCTCACAAACTCACATCCAAACTTTCGCAGATTTAATATTAGTAGGATTAGTAGGATAGTAGGATATGCTTGGTGTTAGTCATAATGGTGAAAAATAACTTACGTCCAATGGCCTTGACGTCCTCGTCGTCATGCGACTTGGGCAGCACCACGCAGCTCATGACAGCGGCGCAGAACAGCGCGGAGCCCAGCACTGCGAACGGGAGGCTGTAGCCCCCCAGGGAGTAGAGGGTGCCCCCCAGCATCGGACCCACGATCAGACCCAGACCGAAAAAGGTTTCTAGGGAAGCCTGTTAGCAACCAACAATATCTTGACATACTATGTTGTAATGGTTGTATTACATACATACATGTTAACACGCCTTTTTCCTGTGGGGGTAGGCAAAGACTAGCGATTTGCACGTGCTTGATGTTTTGTAATTTGTAAAACCCTACACATTTTATTTGTTTATGAATCAATTTTAAAATTCTTAATAAATAGGGCTTTAAAGCATGGCTTGTTTACTGTTGAGAATAGAATATGTTTATTTCTTAGATATAAAACACAACACATAAAAAAAAAAAATACAAAAAAGAATGGAAACATGTCGACAACAACATAAATACTCTGCAAAATGGGGGTACACGGAAATGTGCGTCAGTTTGTGCTGTGTAGGTATCCAAGAAAAGGGATCCACTCAGCATTTACCGTCGAGCCCACAAATTGCTGGCTCGTCAATCCTAGGTGAAGTACTAAACCGGAATCCTAGGTGAGTGTCGCAGTTGGTAACCAGACACCATCTAGGATTCCGGACCAGCGCGACAAGGGCGGTGGTGTAGGTTTTAAAAGTGGCATATCTGTACGAACCTTTCATACTAATAAACTAACCCTTTCGTTGATCAAATATGGCTCTCAGTTTCAGACCATGGCAGGAAAATAGTTGTCGCGAACCTATTTAGGTTTACAACCTTTTTGGCGACGATTTAATTTGTTTTTTTGTATTTTATGTCAATTCAAAGTCACATGAAAAAAATGAGTAGCAGGAAATAAAACAGATATTATCTCTACGAGTTTATTATTTATTTTGTGTAGAGCAAGGGTTGCGCTGCAGCCTGCTGTTTATTGCTGTTAGTATTTCAAACCTGATGAGATCATTTTTCGTGTCATATGGCGACCGAGGAAGGCGACACTATCCTATTATGTGTGAAAATTTAACTTCTCTTAACTCAAAGCAAGAGGAAACAAAAGACGATCAAGCGGTTTTGAACCACACACCGTTTTACTGCAAACATTGATGGTTAACGTTATAAATGGGGACAAAAAGGTGATGGTACGAGCATTGTTAGATTCGGCGGCTCAGCGATCATTTATTAAATAAAGTGTCGCGGATCAATTAAAATTAAAAACTGTTGGTCACAGAGAGATGAATCACACATTATTTGGTGGAGTGGTTACACAGAGGAAAAAACATAATTTGTATGAGTTGACTATTGGCAACATTGATGGAAGTAACCAAATTGGAATACATGTCTTTGAACAAGATAACATCTGCGGCATCTGCGGTCATTTACCTAAAGTTAAGTGTGGTAGTCATTTATTGTTAAAGTTGCAGCAGAAGGGTATAAAATTAACTGATCATATTAATGATGTAAATGAGGTCAGTTTATTAATAGGTTCTGATTTTTTAGGTAAATTTTGGATTCCGATGGGACGGTCAGAACAAATTGATGATTTGCTTGCAATGGAGACTAAGCTGGGTTGGACTATCCAGGGCCCTACAAAAGAGGTACACCACTGTAGTTCCCATGAACAACAGGTAAGTGCACAGTTTTGTACGTTCGATGTTGAGAATGAATGTTGGATTCGGAATATTGATTGGGATATAACGTTACCTGCAGATTTAGTTGATCGAGTTAGTAAGTGGCTTAAGAACCTTAAATGTCTAAGAGACTGTACATTACTACGGCGGCTTAGCTTTAATGACATTGCAAAGAGTAACAATTCTTTACATATATTTAGCGATGCAAGTCAAGCAGCTTATTCAGCTTGCGTTTACTTACGCTCTGAGTTAAACTCCATTGTTTCAGTACAATTAGTTATTGCTAAGTCACGTGTTACACCAACGAAATCCATATCAATGCCTAGGTTGGAATTGATTGCAGCGCTATTAGGTTCAAGGCTAGTTTCAGAGGCTAAGGAAGCACTTAATTTAAATAATTGTAAGGAATATTTCTGGACTGACTCGAGCATAGTTTTGGCATGGATTAAAAAAGGAGTTGGGTTGAATATATTTGTCCATAATAGAGTTACTGAAATAATAAGGAAAACAAGGGTTGATGATTGGTGTCACGTGCCAGGTGACATGAATCCAGCTGACCTGCCCTCACGAGGTTGTGATGCAAGGCAGTTGTTAACAACGAGGTGGGAAGGTCCTGACTGGCTTAAACAGTTGCCAGCAAATTGGCCTATTTCGAACCCCACACCTGATGCAGACGAGGTTAAAAAAGAGCTTAAAAAAAGTATACTTACCGTACAAGATAATGTAAATTTTTCTGATCGTCTACTTTATTTCAGTAAGTATTCCAAAATAGTAAGAACTCTTTCTTGGTGTTTAAGATTCATTAAAAATTGTAGGCCAGATGTAAAGAATAGAAAGAAAATAGATATAAACGGTAGGGAATATGAATGTGCAGAAAAGACACTATTAGCTTTAATACAACGGGAGAATCAAGACGCATTGAAGAATTTAAATTTAGAAAAGGTTATAAATACTCGATAATTTAATGTGCGTGAAAACTCGTTTGACTCTTGCTGATGATTCGAGTAATTTTAAGTTTCCGGCTATATTACCAAGTAAGAATGTTATTGTGGAGAGGCTAGTATGGCAGCGGCATATCACGTTACTTCATGCAGGTTCACAAACGCTTATTAATAATTTGAGAGAAGAATATTGGATTATTGGCATTAGGAGACTTGCTAAGATGATCGTGAGGAGATGTGTTACTTGTCGACGTCATAGTGCTAAACCAGGTGATGCGCCGTTGCCTCCGCTTCCTCTAGAAAGAATAACTTGTGGTAATGCGTTCGAAGTTACGGGAGTTGATTTAGCTGGTCCCTTGTATCTTCGTACCGGTGAAAAGTGCTGGGTGGTACTATTTACTTGCGCCACTTATAGAGCGGTACACTTAGAGTTGACGTTATCTTTGTCAACTGAAGATTTTTTAATGGCTTTAAAGCGGTTTGTAGCTAGAAGAGGGAACGTTAAATGTTTGTTTAGCGATAATGGCACGAACTTTCGCGGGGCAAAGACTATTTTAGATTATATAGATTGGGAGGAAGTAGTTACAAAAACCAGTGTAAATAAACTTGAATGGCGTTTTATACCTCCGCAAGCGCCATGGTGGGGAGGATTTTGGGAGCGTATGGTAGGGCTTCTTAAAAGTCTTTTGCGTCGCATGTTAGGTAAGGCGTGTTTGAGTATAATGGAAATGCACACTATTTTATGTGAAGCAGAAGCGGTGATTAATTCTCGGCCTATTACTTACGTATCTGATAACACTGAAAATTTAAAACCACTTACCCCATCAATGTTTGTACAGAATCAATTAGAAACTGGTAACAGTCTTGCTTATTTAAACTCAGAGAAGTTGACTGTTAGATGGCGGTACATTCAAAAGCTTACTAATGATTTAAAGGTTCGCTTTAGAAATGAATATCTGTCAGCGCTAATCGAAAAAAGAAATAATAGTAAGTGTAGAGAGGTTAATGAGGAGATATTGTTTTGATTGGGTCAGACGGAATCAAAAGAATAAATTGGCCTCTGGGTTTGGTTTTAAAAGTTTTTAAAGGAGTCGATGGGTTTTCTCGTGTTGGTCAAATTAGAACCGCTAAGGGAGAAATTACTAGGGCAATACAAAGGTTATATCCATTAGAGGTCACAACATCGGACGAACAAGCAGTTGTATCGAATACTGATGCGGGTCCTGGGCAGTCCACTATCCCAGAATCTCAGACATGTCAGAGGTTTTCTCGAGCTGGACGACCCATCCGAATCCCACATAAATTAAATTTGTAAGTTTTTTAGTTTGTAATTTGTTATGAGTTGCATTGCAGATGTAAGTAACATTTTTGAGGTTTAACCCTTCATCTGCAACGGCGGGAGTATGTCGCGAACCTATTTAGGTTTACAACCTTTTTGGCGACGATTTAATTTGTTTTTTTTGTATTATATGTCAATTCAAAGTCACATGAAAAAAATGAGTAGCAGGAAATAAAACAGATATTATCTCTACGAGTTTATTATTTATTTTGTGTAGAGCAAGGGTTGCGCTGCAGCCTGCTGTTTATTGCTGTTAGTATTTCAAACCTGAAGAGATCATTTTTCGTGTCAATAGTCATAGTCGCAGTCGGTAATCAGACACTGACGGAGCTATCCCTTCGTTCCTCCCTTTTAACCATGTTTCATTAATTGCTTTAATATCTACATCATGACGGTCTATTGCTATGCAAAATTCATCGTGACCGGTACCTAATGAGCCTGCATTCCATAGCCCTAACTTAATTCGTTTTTAACAAGCCCTGCTTTAAAGTTGAAATAAATTTAGAGCAACATCATCCAGTTGATTTTGCTCTATTATTAGAGAGAATCCGTCAAACCTCCAATTGGATGATATGAACGCCTTAAGTTATCAACAAGCAAAACCACACGATTAAATTTGCTATGTACCTCGTGTGTTCATAAGTTTTGAGACGAAATTCTAACCACAATTTAAAAATAAAATAAAACTGGCAGCCTACTTTTATCTTTTTTGATATGAAATTTAGAATGTTACGAATGCATAAATAGCAGTTTTGTATTATATTTTCATTCTTTTTGAAAATAGCGCCTACTTAAAATTTGCGTGCGACCCTAATTTCCCTGTTTAAAGCTGGAAAAAAACCCAATGGAAATCTTTGATGAAACCTAAAGTTTTGGATGTAGCCGAAACTTTGTTTATTACACCAAACAGATGTATAAGGAGATCAGTTCTTTTAAAGACCGTGCTAGATGTGGGCGACCGCGGTCTGTAAGGACGCCCGCCAATAGCAAAATTATTAGAGAGCAATTTCGTTGAAACCCTTGTCGGACTTAAAAGAAATTGACTCTTCATACGAACATTTCGCGAATATCTGTGAACAGGATACTTAAATATGATCTTAAAGTGTTGGCCTACAGTCGAAGAAAAGTGCACTATTTAAACAAGCGACTTCGTTAATTGCGGCTGATTCGATGTAGTAACCTTTTTAAGAGACACGATCCAAAAAATATCCTGTTCACTGATGAGAAGACCTTCACGGTGGAAGAAATGTTTAACCGGTAGAACAATAAAATTTACGCCAGAAGTTCGAAGGAGGTCCAGCCTTATGCAGGCAGTATTCAACACACTCATCGTCCGGCAAGTGTGATTGTTGTGTGGGGTGTTTCTTACGATGGGGCCACTTTGCTTCATTTTTGCCAACAAGGTGTCAAAGTCAAAACACAAAATTGTCAGAACGACATTTTGAAAGCGGTGGTAAAACCGTTAAGTGATATGCTATTCGCCAGGAAATACTGGGTTTTCCAACAGGATTCTGTTCCAAGCCACAAGGGTTAGTCTACTCAGCGTTGGTTGGACACCAATTTACCAGGCTTTCTTCGCAGGGAAGATTGGCCGTCATCGAGTCCAGACTTGAATCCCTTGGATTATTCTTTGTGAACATAATTAGAACTAAGGATATGCAGAAAGCCTTATCTAAACCTGGAATCTCTCAAGCGAACCCTTGTCAAGGAATCCATACGGATTCCTATTGAAAAGATTCGTGCCGCCATAGACAAATGGCCCACGCATTTAAAGGCCTGTATAAAAAACAAGGGGTGTCATTTCGGGAGAACGGTTTTTTATTTTTGGTCATAGATATTACTACGTCTAATATAAATATAAACAACAAAAATAATATTTTACATTTAACCAAAAAAATTTAAGTTTTATTTCGTCTCAAAACTTATGACCACACGAGGTAAGTTAAGATTCAGTATTAAAAAAAATATCTTTCATAATTGCAGTAAAAACAATGTGAAGATAACGAATATTACTTTACAAATACTAGACAAGACAAGACAAGAAAATACTTTATTAGCACACAAGATCACATTTCCAGATACACAAAGTAACTTATAACTAAAAAAAGAAAGGAAGATGCGCAAAAGGCGGCCTTATAGCTGAAAGCAATACTAAGGTATACTTACAAACATACTGGCAACATTATTAGGAAACTCTTTGGCAATGATGGCGAAGGAAGCTGTCAGGAAGGCAGCGTTCCCCATAGCCTCGATGATCCGAATCAGGAAACTTAGGGCGATGAACGGCACATGCCCCTCCACCTTGTCTAAAAGCCTGTGAAAAATATAAGTTGATGACAGCTGTAATTTGGGATGCGTTATCGTAAGTACCTACTCTGATGCTAAGTTGCATCTACTTTTAAATAAGGCATTTTTTGGGAAAAAGAGTAGAAACAAGCTAGAGCAAAAAACAAAAAACACGACTGACAATTCACATAACCTATGTCACTCGGAGGAATGCAAGGAATCTTAAAAGACCTCTCTCATCAATATCTGTTCAGCCGTTCAGGACTTATGGTGGAATAAAGAAACATACATACTTACATGAACCCTCAAAACATAACTCATTTTTTAGTCAGTCGTGTAAAAAAGCTTATGGGGTTTGAGTCGTCTGACACTACGAAGATTGCCACCGTAGCGTTAGTGGCATAAGACTCTTTTTAAAATGGCCTACTATAAATTTTGGAAAATTATGAACTAATAAAAATTAAGGCTTTGAATAATTTAAGATGTCAATCAGCAAGAATCATTGAAGTCTTACCCAAATAGAATGGCACATGTGCCAGTGGTGAGGATGCCACCGTTGAAGAGGACCTTAGGGCCAAACTTGTTGAGGTGCGCCCCGTATATGGGGCTGACTAGAAACACCACCAGCTCAAAGACACCGAACACCAGCCCATATTCTGTTGCCGTGCAGCCTTTTTTTTCTGCCTGTAAATAGAAAATATTCACTCTAAATGATGGTTTAAGCTGAATTAATTTTGTTCCATATAAATATGGGTAGGTCTTTCACCAAGGCCGTTATTCCGCGGATATTATTAGATTAAGGGAAATAAAATCTGTGCAAGAACCTTCTATTTTAGAACCACTTAAAAGTTTTATTTGGCTTTCACCCAGTGTCTTCATATGATAAAAATAGCTATAAAAGGAGACGAAATACTGATACTACACTGATCATGTATCATGGAAAATATGCGATCTTTTTTTTACGCGCTCATAATTTAACTGACAGCTAAATTAAAAAGAAAAAAAATCACCTAACAGTTTCACAGTTGCATAAATCACAATATTGATAATTTTTAGATGTTTTTTTACTTAGTTTTTTTTTTTTAATGCCAATCCCGTGAATTTTTGCTTTTTGTATGGAACTTTTTCTCTCGCCTTTGCTTAAGCGCCATGTATGAAGTCATCTGGAACTATATATTTTTTTTTATTTGTGTCTCGGAAAATCCCTCATTGCACAAATCACAATATTGATACATACTTTTTAGATGTTTTTATTAGGTTTTTTTAATGCCAATCCGTACATTTTTGCTTTTTGAATAGTCTCGCCTTTTACTAAGCGCCCCCTAAGAATTCATCTGGAACTATTTATTTTTTAAATTTGGGTCTCGGAATATCCCTCATTACCAAAGTTGTTAGAGGCGAAGAAGGTTAGTTCCGCTTAGATTCGATAAATTTAGTGACATGTTGCTATCAATGTGGCTTAAGAGGTCAATAACATCCGGTGATAAAATTGTGACCATGCTCTTAGGTGTAGACTCGGCCTTAGCTTAGGGCAAGGCAAATAAATAAATACTCGATAAGAATTATAACAGCACGTTTCATATCTATCAATAAAATATAGTCAGCATGGCAAACCCACATGAAAAAAATGAAAAATGTTTAAGTTTTCTTCAGGTCTGCAGTAGTGGTACAAAAAATTCAAGTATTTTGTGACCTTCTATTAAATGAATAAACACCTAAATCAGAAGGCCACGCTCTTCCATAATCATATTCTATTATAGTACCAAATCTTAAATCTAGTTACAATTAAGATAAAATTAAAATAAGTGAGTGTTAGTGTGTGTGTCTGTAGTGCGTGATTCCTTTTCTTATTTTACTTATAGCTACTTACTGATAAATAATGAGACAGTCTGTGAATTGATTCTTAAACTATTAATTATGAGGTCAAGTCAGTCTATCTTAAGTAGTGATTATCATATACGTAATTTAATACAGAAATTACAAAGATCTATCCTTATGTAAGAAAGCTGAAGAGTTTATTGTATGAACGCGCTGATATGATTTATTTATTTATTCAAATATATGTATATATATGTTACTGTAAAAGCTCGAAATACGGTAAATCCTAAGATTTTTGAGTAAAACCTAAGATTTACCAACTCTTAATGGTAAAAGCCCGAACAGTTTTGCGATTCGCACTTTTACCACCATTCGCTTGGTAAGTCTCAGGATTTACATTAAGGGCACGGTAAATGACTGATAGATAAGATTTAGGTTATTTTTTTATGACCCCTCGGAAAGACTTTGAGGGCGGAAAAGAAGGTAGGTTCAGGTTATTTTTTTTTATGACCACCCTGAAAGACTTGAGGGAAGAATTACCAACATTTACCAGCCGTCAGTGGTAAAACCTAGCATGTACAAAATTCTATTAGTAAAAGCCCGAAATAATCGTCCCATTTTTATAAATGCTTACATTTACCAAATTATGTCGGTAAATCCTAAGACTTACTCCTAAATCTTAGAATTTACCGTAGTTCGAGCTTTTACAGTAACATATATATTTATTTGATATGAAATCCCGAAGTACCCACGGAAGCGGAGCCATCTAGATTTTATTTAGGGAACTTAATTATGTTAGAAAAGTCGAAATCACTACTAGTATTATAAATTCGAAAGTTTGGATGTGAGTTTGTTAGGATATTTGTTGTACTCAATTACACAAAATCTACTGGACGGATTTGGATGAAATTTGGTATACGGGTAGAAAAATACCGGGAATAGCACATAGGGTACTTTTTATCCCAAAATTCCCACGGGAGTGAAGCCCTGGGGCGTGGCTAGTTATTATATACAAGCTGCGCTGGGATACAAACTATCCTATGTGCTATTCCCAGTATTTTATACCATCTATCCAATTCCATCATCAACACTCTTCTAGTAGATTTTGCGTGATTGAGTAACAAATATACTCGCAAACTCACATCCAAACTATCAAAATCAATATCAAAAATTCTTTAAAGATATTTGGCCTTAAAAAAGGCTTATTTTCATGACAAAAACTAATTATTTAATCATAATATATTATGTCCCAAAGCTACAAACTACTAGCATTTCGGTGATATCGCGGTAGAATACCTGTGTTTTAGGATCCTTCATACCATATTTAATACGGTGTTATCTTCCATAACTAATTGATTAACATTATTAATATTATCACAAAAAAAACTTTGTATGAAAATATTTTGTCACAATTTGTTTGGTTAAATTGTACTATGCATATCGGATTCTTCATCCCGCTTTCTCTATTCTTCAATGCCTTGCTTCGATACTATTTTTTTTTGCAATATAATTTCCTTACCTCCAAGGGATAGAATGGGGCTTGTAACGCGACACAGATCGCGTTGCAAAAATCCGCTATCGAGATAACTATGATGGTCAGCCACTGCCTTCTGGAGAAATCGAGACCCATCTCAAAAGTTCAATAACACTTTTATCTCTAATTCTATTCACACACCTCTTTATTAATTATCTCATAAACATTATCGTTTCATAAAGAAAATATATTGTTTTTCAATCACGAATGTTAGTAACACAGCCACAATTAAATTTAGTTCAAAATTATTATTAAATCAATGCGTTTATATTTCTTCAAGTCAACGAGAGCACTGCTTGCACCACGTTCTGGTGCGTAAATTATTTCATTATAATAAAGATAAATCTGTCACTAATTATTATTATCAAGTGAACTTTAATCTTTATTGTGTAAATAGCAATACATCGACGAGTGTTTAGTCGAACTTTTGACTGTACTTCGGGGAGAGCTAGCGATGGATAATGTACTTAAAAAAATCTTATGAATACTACGACATAATGTTGGAATGGACACGAAGTAATGACCGCTAAGAGTATAAACAATAGTCTGGGAGCAAAAGGAGATATTATAATTGTATTTTTTTATATTTTTAAATAGGATTGAAGATATTCCGAACGTAATATCTTCCATCGAAAAAAATTACATTCTTTATAAATGGCGACAGCTCTATAAATACCGACTAATCACTTTATTTATTTTTCTGACTGCCCGATGCCCTAAAAAGATAAATCTAATGTTGCGGAGGGTTACTGCCCTACAACTATTACTGCTTAACAATTTTTTGCGGATTTATTATAAAAAAATAGGAATAAAAATCTTATCTGTGTCAGAATTGGGCATTAGTCCGAAAACAGATGTAAACGGGACTTACAAAAATACACCTATGCTAACCGTATCGCAACGTCGCCGTTAATAAAATTAAAGTTCAACTAAGTGCGACTTATTCTTGTCAATAAGTAAAATTGATTATAAATTGTATCAAGAACAAACAATAGTAGAGTAATTACTATTTGCACAAAATAGAGTAAAATTGTTTAGAGAGTATGAGTATTGCATCGCATTATTTTCTCTCCCCAACGTGTAGGTATATTGGAGAGCCGCGAATTATATGTTTCACTCATTTCAATCCTTTAGGGTGGAATTTCCAAAATTCTTAATGTAATTCTCTTCTTCTTACTCGTATCCTCATGACTGAGGGTCGTGATCACCAGTAGCGATAGCTCTCGTGGCTAGGGCCTTCCAGGCAATGCGGTCCTGTGCCTGTCTTAGGGTCAGATGGAGTGTACTATCACGATGGTAGGATATATCGTGACATAAATCGTATTCAGGTACCGTTAATCTTTCATTTAAGTTTAGTTTCAATATAATAACTGTATTCCTGAATTGATGTCTCGATTTGAGGATCTAGACCGAACTCTTTTCAACTGTCTCGCTTTTAATATACTTTTTAGATACCTAATTTAAAATACTAAATTCTTACTAGAATGCCGAACTGGCCAGCGCTCGAAACATCAAGCATCTACAGTACTTACTATAGTGTAGTTATTAGTGTACTTAAACTATATAAATATATATAAAAAACAACGTCTTAGCAAAATTGTTCAGCGGTATCGGCTCTCTTAGAAGATCTCATAGTAGATAAATATTAATAGAACATTAATTAATTTAAAGTTATTTAGTTTATTTCCAAATAAATAGTATTAATTACTATACTGAGATAAAACCTTGACCTGATCAATTGTTCCAGAACTGTCTGGACGCCGATAACGACCTTAAACTAGGGTTCTATCGCGAGAGCAATCGAGAAAAATCACTATCAATGATAAGTTTGTGTTCGTTTGGAAATCTCTAGTCGTGCGTGATAGACATACTACAGTCTACACAAGTACTCTCATATAAATTAGATAAGTATGGTGAAAAAATTCCATGCGAACAGGACTTGAACCCGCAACCCCGGTCTTTATACGGCCTTGCTCTTCCAACTGAGCTATCGCATTTCAATCCTGCACATCGAAAATCTTCACCATATCCAATTTCTATTGAAACGCATTAGGCATGCGCCACCTAACGTGTACTTGAGTACTAATTGCGTCTGAAGTGCTCAAAAATCCAAAAATAAATAGTAGTATTTATGCGAATTTGCAATAATTTTAAGTAGACTGTAGTCTACTTAAAATTATTGCAAATTCGCATATATGTACAGAGACCAAACCCTATAAAATCGAAAAAAGCCACTGCCAAGGCTACGGGATTAATTAATTTATCAATACCTAAGTATAAAATGAATGAACAATTTTGCACGCCAAGATGTGATTCAAGATGAACCGTTTCGTACGTAAAGTAAGTCGAATGTTTTTATAGTACATTGTGATATAAGTGCGGTAAGTTGAAAATTACAGCCGAGGCGATATTGCTAGCCCGAGCCGTAGGCGAGGGCTACAAGAAAGGCAGAGGCTGTAATTTTCAAAGCGCACGTATGTCATACGACGTTTTATAACATATTTGCGAGGAAATATTTAAATAAAACTCGGAAAACGACAATACCAAAGAAAAAGTGTGCGGTATAATTTTACTTGTTCACATATTACCGATGCGCGCGCATCAGCGCTTTTTTTAAGGCAAATGCACAAAAAACAGCCAGTATTACTTTAGTATTAATTATATTATCTGTGGTATTACCAATATAGTAAATTAATATTTTTGTGTTTTGTTGCAGATCAATGGTTGTAATTTATTGTCAAAATTAATTTAAAGATTTAAATGTTTATTTATTTTATCTCCAAAAGTTAATTTTATTCATAAAATTTTGACCACTTTTCTGACATAAAAACTCTTTGCTAAGATTTAAAAAAGTATCGTTCGTTTTAGACGGAGCGTGCGTTTTACTTTACAATAACGCACAAGTGCGTAATGAGATACAATACAATATTGATATTGGTGAAATAAGTGACACTTTACGAGCAAATATGTTATAAAATTTTAAATATGTAAATATAATGTAAAATAAGAATTCTCGAGATTTCTATCCTTATTCGCTAAGGTGAAAGGATTATATCCAATTACGCACAATAGTGTGACTTTCCGCATACAGAGCTACTATACTTATCGTAATTATATGTAACGCTTCTGGTATTGCAGTGCTCCCAAGTGTGACCAGTCTGCTAACCATATGCCTACCAAGATTCCTTCGCCGCGTCGCGTCGTTCCATATGAAAATATCTCGTCGTATCTATGTCGCAGCCGGATTGTATAATCCGCCGCCGTATTACATTACGGCTAGCCGTTTTACAAAACAGCGCCGTTTTGTAACACAGCGGTTCAACGATTAGCCGGATTGAATGTGGCTGAATGAAGATCCGCCGGAATGAATTCGGCACCATGCGTTCTTTACACCCCGGGGCTTCGCTCTTGTGAGGCTTTCGGGAGAAACAGTACTCTGTGTACCATTTTAGGTTATTTGCAATTCGTGTACCAAATTTCATCGAAATCCGTCAAGTGTAGTGTTTATGATTGAGTAACTAGATTCCACACACGCATACAAACTTTCGCATTTATAATATTAGTTGGTTAGTGGGATTTTGCAGTTCATTCACACATGCTACGAGCATGTCTGTATGTAAGTACTGTCCTAGCTAAAATAATAATCTCTGCATTTATTTTTCACTAGCTTAGCTAGTGCCCGCCAAACTTCGTCTGCGCGTAATTTACTGCTGCTTATATGTCAGGTTCTAAGTGTCGTATCAAGGTGAAACCTACGCCAGATTTTAAGTTAGACCTTTAACAATATACCTAACAGTGAAAACCGCATCAAATTTAGTCCAGTGGTTTTTGCGTGATGCGCGTACAAACAGACAGAAAGACAGACAAAAAATCGTTTTCTTCTATTGGCCCTATAAAGACCTCCCATAGTTTTTTTTCCTAACTATCTCTTAAGTACAGACACATACCTGTTACAGTTTTATTATATGTATTGATTGATGTTGAATTTTCTTTAGTGAGACAAGAGAGTGCACTCTAAAGATAGGTATTGTAATGTATTCGTAACAAATAGTGTATAATGGTGGACAGAAATGATATGGTGGTGCAAAGCAAATAGTAGCAAATTTACCACAATTTTTTTTATCGAAGTACCGAATTTACTTTGAATCTTTGAGCTTTGAATGTATGGAATATGAATTAGGTACCGAATTAACTCTAGGGACGAATTTACAATAACTCGTGCAAATGACGTTACATACTTTACTTGTAATGTTGGCGACCACCCATTGGGACCTAGCGGTGATAAATACTGATAGAATATAATAATGTTATATATATACATCGTATATTAATATATTATATAATAGAAGATTTGCAGATGCGCAAATAAATTTATAATTATTTTGATAAAAACCTTATCTTAACACGTTTCTCTGCATGTTTCCCGTTTTATAAGTCAACGATAAATTAACACCCGGTCCACACCGTTTAGTTCACTATCGACCCTCGGATTTTAATACATTATATTAGCCGTTAGTACTTTTATCTACACTCATGTCAAAATATTCGAATTACGAATTTGAAGATGGTTTTATAAATACGTACTTTATAAACGCACATATATAAATTAAAAAATAAAAGTCATTATAGTACTGCCAGCAGTATCATAATAGTAGTTTGATATATAATGATTAATGAGAGGCATTAAAACATGAGTGTGGTTTTATGAAACGAGCCGAAGGCGAAAACCACACTCATGTTTTAATGCCTCTAAGTTGGCCTCTCATTATGTAGGTATCAGTTGCATAAACTACTATTAGTATACTATAGGTGATGTTACAGATAACAGCATATCAAATCAATACAAAATGTAAAGTCGCGTCCTGCGTATGTCTACACAATTGATTTTGATGCGGTTTCCACAATATTTATAAATATACTGTAATGTTATATTATCGGGGCGGGGTAACAAAAGTAGGGTAAGGAAAGGTATATTGGTGATAAAAATGAAACACAGACATTTTATAAATGAACAACAACAATACTAGAAATTAATTTTATTTTATTACTTTACTTACTATTTGAAGTAACTACCTTTATGAATTACCTTCACAAAAATCTAATACTTTTTATAATAAATGACAATAAAAAAATATAAGTAATCTTAGGCAAATTGGCGATATAGTCTGGTAGATTGGTGATAGTAGGTAGGAAATTTGGTGATATTATGGAAATAGTTAGGTATTAAGAATACAACGATCACATCTATAATAAAGCTGTTCCTCGGGGTCAGTATCTTCAATAGATGCGCATTTCTCGTGGTAATGGCATCAAACAATATAAGCACTGGATCCATTTGGCTCCATTCTTTTTTTTATCACCAAATTGCCTGTACAAGATTTTTATTTATCACCAAATAACCTATATTATTTATACCTGTAGGTTGGCAATGGAAAAAACAAGTAAATACAGAAAATATAATCAGCAGCAAGTTCAAAAAGCTGTTGGATTAGTTCCTCAAAAGAATATCTTTCAATTACTTTATTAGACTTTACTTGTTTATTTTCAGTACCTATATGAGAAAATACCGTCTAAAGATAACCTCTAAAATCGTATCCATTTTTTTTGTCCAAAACACTAAGAAACAACGGTCTCAAATTAAGGAATAAAAACTTAGCTTGACTGAATCACAACTTTACTGTAGCTTTATCTTAATGATTATTAGTTTATTAATTGATTTTGCAAAGGTTTACCACAAAAACTGCATTTATTATATACTAATTTTAACCAAATACGTAAACGCAACCCGCGTCCTCAAAACAATGGCGCCACAGACGCGCGATTGTCGACAAGTCCATTCACATTACGCTGCGGCGATGTAGCGGAGCGCGTGAAATGTAACTATCCCCCTTACACTTGTGACAATTCGCTAGCGCTGTCTCACGAACGTGCTAGCATAGGTAAGTTTGTAGCATTCGGTTAAAAAACTGTCACCAAATTACTTATATCACCAACTTACCTCCCCTCACCCTATATCTTTTTGTTAAAAGAGACCATCCTAAATTGAAAGGGTCTCTCTTACATAAGAGCTTTTAACTTTTTTTCATTTATTCTATTCTTTTTTTTTTTTGTCTATCTATTTTTTTTGTTTTTTTTACAACCTCTTTGGCTTTTGAGATACAACTGATGCACAATAAAGTAGCAGATAGAAACCGGACGTGACGTAAGTCTTTAGGAGAGGTCTATGTCCTAAAACTTTTCAGAAACTTTTTTATTCTATTTTAAGCTACTAATAAATCTGTCGTTTTTGTACTACATTGTAAACCGGCATCGATAGAGGGTGATATTGGATCTCAAGTCTCCGAGGCGCCCGGCTGACCCCTGACCTTAATCGTCTACGTACGTTGTATAATCTATGGTCATGGTCACATAATATATGTAGACAATGTTGGGAAACGTAACAATTTTGGAGCAATTTGTCAACCTTCTTGAGGGTTGCAAATTGACAAAACGATTAAAACATAATGTTTTCCGTTTATTATGTCATTAGATACAATGTCACTACTCATGGACGTGTGCCAGATATGTACCTAGTATGATGAAATTATAAAAAAATATTCAGCTAAGCGTGGCCTACGAGTCTCACGACTCTTTCTACCCCGTAAGGGATAAAGACGTGATTCTGAAAAGCAGTGACTCATAAATATTATTAATCTCAGGGTAATAGTAGTTTTATTGATAAAACATAAGAATAAGACCCTGTAAGGGTCTTATTATGTAATTATAATATTTTAAAACAGTGGCTCTTCACAATTGAAGGTAACTTATATAAACTGGATAGCGATAGAAACTGGGTCAAGAATGACATCCAAAAATGCAGAATAGAATCAATACAGTTTAAATTTGTGACAGATGAGATAGGTATGAATGTGCCAGCGCACGCAAAATAGGTCGAAAGAGTGACAACGCGTTGCCGCGTTAAAATTCTATGTATGTATATAAAAATACGGGATTTATTTCGGGGCCCAACCCTGAGTAAATTAGTAAAGTATTCTCTCTCTCTCTCTCTCAGCCGAAAGACGTCCACTGCTAGACAAAGGCCTCCCCCAAGGATTTCATTATCCATACGGGGGTTTTGCCGTAATCGCCACGCTTGGCAGGCGGGTTGGCGATCGCAGTGTGATGGCATAGTACGCGGAAAGATGCTGCTGCCCATCCTCCGGTGTTTTAAATCCCTTAGTCGCCTCTTACGACACCCACGGGAAGAGATGGGTTGGTGCTATTCTAGGGCCACACCACTGGCCACAGTAAAGTATTATATTATCTGTGGTATAATCTAACTGCCTTCAGTCTTGTTATCTTATCTTCCTAGGCGTTCGAACTCTATTATACAATTTATCGTAATTCTGTTCTACTAATATAACTAGTCGTATTACTCTATGGTAATATATACATAGTGCACCAACCCATAATTTATCGAAATTTTTATGAATGCTGTGCCTGATTATAATTATGTGTATATTTTTTGCACTAACAATATATCGACCAATATAGGTATTTCGAAATAAACTAACCTTCAAATTGAAAGTGACAAGATCAAAACATTTTTAAAAGTTACAAATTTATGTACGCCTTCTTAAATTTGCGAAAATAGGTAAATGCATATAAATTACACATTTTAAATTTTGAGCAACCATGACGAATTCTTAGTCTACATATAATAACAATACTACAAGTATCGTATGTAAATAAGTATAGAGTTAGTTATGTTTTGTACTAAAATAGGTACTGTAAAAGTTATAATTGAATATTAAAAAAAAAAACAAAAAAAAATGAACCGACTTCCATCATAACACTTAAAATCATGAAATAAAAAAAAGGCAGATTTATCAAAAAGAAAAATGTATTGGCATGCTACCTACTGAACGAGGTGAAGTCGGTGCCATGTGCAGGAGTAAGGATATTTTGTAATTATTGTTTAGTTAGGCCTTTTATTGATACTACATAATTCTAATGTATATTTTTTTAATTTGGCACCGACTTCACCTCGTTCAGTAGGTAGCATGAAAATACATTTTTTTTTTTTGATAAATCTGCCTTTATTTTATTTCATGATTTTAAGTGTTATGATGGAAGTCGGTTCATTTTTTTTTTGTTTTTTTTTTTATCATTTTTAGTGCACCTGTAATACCTATTTTCATTAATTTTGTTGTCATGAAAACTTAAACCTATTTTATCACTAGCCGAAAATTAAGAAATCGAAACTTTTTACGTCAGTTTGATTTGAAATGTCAAAACATGTCAGAATTCCATTATTTTTGGCACATAAATAGACCAAGAGTACGCGACGACCAAACCTTTCTTATTTTGAAAATGCTAAATGTTTCTCTGTGTGGGATATACGGGTAAAATAAATTAGCGACTAGGCATGAAGTTTGGATCTTAGTTGCTTATGCAGGTAATATGGATAGCAAAAGTGATTTTTATAGGTATAAAAAGCACCCTGGGGACCTCTCAAAGTAACATTAAATTCAGCTTTTATAATAAAACAAATATAACTATAATTTAGTAAAGTTACAATGTATGGCAGGGGTTTATATCTGCACGAATTGCTAGGCAATGGATGGCATGATTTTTAATATTATTCGGAATAAAATCTTTAAAAAACTTTTACTTTGAGGAAATTGAGCTTCCACTTCAAATACAATTGCTATGAATTATCTGCCTGAGTAATCTTGATGCAACTATTATAGTCGATAATAGCTGTGTTGGGTGGGGACATGCAAAGAGAATCTTGAGTTTTGATAAAATAACGATGGGCATGCTGTCGCGGGCTTTTGCTCTATAATCCAATGTTTGCATTTTAATATTTTGTTAGGTATCTTTAAAATTACCGAACAGATTCTGACGTGGTTAAAATGGGACCAACTTGGGAATAGACTGTTTCGAATAAAAAAATAATTTCGCAAATCAGTCCACCAGAGGCGGAGAAATCGGCGAACATACATAAAAAAAAACATACATACATCGAAACATATAACCTCCTCCTTTTTTGGGAAGTCGGTTAAAAACATCCGACAAGTGCGTATTGGGACATGCGTGATATAGTGCCCAGCATAAATCATTCACATTTTTCTTATGTTTTTTTTTTGTTTTGTTTTTGGTAACAAGGTAAATTTGTTTTATAATTTAACCACCTAGCCTCCTCTTTTGGTACCAGCTGAAAATCAGCGCTTTGGCTTTTGCCTTGGCACCATGCTGAGCTGGTCGCCATTTTGACGAATTTAGTTAAATTTAGTGTTAATTTAGTAAATATGTTAATTTAGTGTAAAATTTGACGAATAAAGAAATTTTCTTTCTTTCTTTCTTACCAGTTTTATACAGCTTTATTATTATTATTTGTCTAAATTACTAGCTGCGCCCCGGGGCTCCGCTGCTGTGGGAATTTTAGGATATAAAGTACCTACCCTATGTCCCTCTCTGTACTTCTAACTGAGTGTATACGAAATTTCAGGAAGATTGGTTTAGTAAGCGTAAAGAAAAGCTCCCCTACAGAAGGCTTCCCTAAGGAAACTATATGCCAAATTTCAGCTTTCTCAATGCCCAAATTGACAGACAACGCACAGCTAAATGGCGGGACAACGCACAGCTAAATGGCTGTGCGTTGTCTGTCAGTTTTTTTTTCTGCTCTGTACTCCTATCTGTGTGTATACGAAATTTCAGGAAGATTAGTTAAATAGATAAAGCGTGAAGAAAAGCTCCCCTACAGAAGGCTTTCCTAAGGAAAATACCAAATTTCAGCTTCCTTAATGCCCAAACTGACAGACAACGCACAGCTAAATGGCTGTGCGTTGTCTGTCAGTCACTCAGTATCGAAAGAATTGTATACATTATTATATTAAAAAAAATGAAATTAACTTGAGTAGGTATTGTATCACCGGAGGATGGGCAGCAGCATCTTTCCGCGTACTATGCCATCACACTGCGATCGCCAACCCGCCTGCCAAGCGTGGCGATTACGGCAAAACCCCCCACGGATAAAATCCTTGGGGAGGCCTTTGTCCAGCAGTGGACGTCTTTAGGCTGAGAGAGAGGTATTGTATCAAACTTAAACTTAAGAACCCCGTTCTTGTTGGTGGATTATTTTCCATTTCTGTCAGTCTTCTGCCATCGATAGATTGACGTCCAATTGTAAATTTCCTTTACGCAAATGTGACGACTTTCATAATTGCCTAAGGTGTAAAAGTTATTTCTAAATCACATTAAGTATTTAATGAATACACGACAACAATAATGATATCATCATTTCCGAATTGTAAACACATGCTGACTAAATATTTACTCGATTCTTCGACGTCTGCACCATCGTCATCAGGGGTCTCAGTTGGCACGTCTATTCGTGACGTAAAAATGTAATTTATTTTTCTCCAAGTACACTTAGTTACAACACATAATAGGATACATCGTTTAATGTCAAAGTCGGCATTCGTCACACCTACTCGATACTTTTTTGTGATGACTAATTAACTATTATGACGAATCTATAGAGACCTGTCATCAGATAATTTGAGTTGAATCCTGCAGTGAGCCCAGTGATGTGAGGACTGAAAAATATGAAAGGGTTATTGTAAATTCGTCCAATACATTACGCTTTTAAAAACTATTTTCAAAAATTATTGCCAAGAAAGACGTTCTGTGTGTTTTATTCCAAATTCTGTATACAGCTCTCGAAAGATTAGATAAACATGAATATTGAAATCTTGATTACTATTGACGACCTCCGTGGTCACAACGGTCATCACGCCGAACTGCCACACCCGGGTTCGATCCCCGTTCGGTCCCGGGTTCGATCCCCGGTCGGGTCAAGATGGAAATTAATCTTTTTAGATTGGCCTGGGTCTTGGATGTTTATCTATATATGTATTTGTTATAAATTATAGTATCGTTGAGTTAGTATCCCATAACACAAATCTCGAACTTACTTTGGGGCTAATTCAATCTGTGTGATTTGTCCGTATATATTTATTTATTTAATGACAGGTCAAAGCTCAAACTCATAACATGTCTTTAATTATTAATCCATAATCGCCATAAAATTATTCACACTATAATATACTTGCAATTAAGGCAATTGCATGAACAAAGGGGCAGAATGGATTAGCCAAGATGCCCTCATTGTTCTGGTCGGAGCACTTGCGTGATATGACATAATGGTCAGCAGAGATTAACAGGCTCGGCACCATGAAATTTTATGGAAAAAAAATTGTCCTATGATTCTTTGATCCACACGTGGCCAGTCTGCCGAAGTGGGGAGCAGTTGAGGGATGACGAAAATGGCACTTGAATAAAACTCATCGCGTCTTGCTTTCACTTCAAACAATATGAAACGCGCGCCCGTCTCGCGGCCCTGCTTCGCGCCTATTGCCAACTGATTCTGCCGTCCTCCGGACGCGGCTTAATTCAAATTTTCGAATACTCAAAAAAAAACGAATTTTAATTCTTATTTTTAATTTAACGACAATAGAAATAGTGAAAATAGGGTTGTGTTAATCGAAAGTTATGGATTGTTGCTATTGAACAAAAGCAAACGTTTTGTATTTTTTCATAGCGAAAAGTATAAAAAAGTTGTTTTTACGAAAATGGCCAACCGGTGCATCGTTTCCCTCCTGGTTTTATGCCTGGCAGTGATCTGTCGCAACGGCCAAGCTGCTGAAAACGATATCATTCTCACAACACGTAAGTATTTTTTGTTTTTAATTAATCGCAGTATGCTTAAATTTTCATGAAAAAATTTAGAAGGAAGGTTAATGTTTTATTTTTTAAATTAATTGCGAATCGAAGGTGGAAGATTGTACATGTGAAGTAGATTACCTATAGCTACTTTAAAAAGTTTTCATAGCAAACTTAGAACGTGCTTTGCTTAAGGGTCAGAAAGCGTGAATAAGAAAGTTAGATTTCACCCCCGACCCCCCTGTAAACTACCAGGGCGCCCCTCAGAGGAACTAAATAGTAAAATTTTGCTCCATCTATCTCATAATCTCTAAACCATCTAACAAACTGTTTTTTTATTTCAACCTTGTTCAACAAATTTGTTCTTGAAATACTTAGGTATTTAAAAATGAAAATCAAGAAAACTCAAATTAATGAATGCAAAATTAAGGAAAAGTATACAAAAAATGTGTTTTAGTCAGTGTTTTCGTAAAGCCACTTACGTAGTAAGTAATACATGTATAGTACGTTGAAATATGTAATGTAACATTTCGACAGTGATGTCATATTAGCGTTTGGCCAAACGGTTAAGTTGATGAAGTTAGATTAGGAGAGTGCTAGGTTCAAATCCTTGCTGTTATTTGGGAATTCAGTTTTCTTTTTTTAAACATAATTTTATGGTGAAAGTGATTTTGTTTTTTTGTTAGTTTTATGTACCTACTGAACCAATCTTCCTGAAATTTCAAATACACATACCTAGTTAGAAGGACGGAGAAGGACATACCTTTAGCCCGATCAAAACGAGAAAGACTTCAAATCTCCTCCGTGATATTTTTTTTTGATTTTTTAAAATTCTAATACATTATTTTATATTTTATTTTACATACAACATTTAATTATATACCGACTACGTCGGCACGTGGGAGATATATAAGAAGAAAAAATATAAACACAGTCTGTCAAGAAAGTCGTGTCGTGGGTAAAAAGTGAACAAACATTATCCGATACATAAACGGTACAAATTAGAAAAAGAGGCGCCCTCTTGTCTGTCGGCTTTCTTATCGCAGTATAATTTTATTAGAACTTCAGAGAAAAATTCGCAGTTTCGATTCCCAGTACAATTTTTTTTACTTTGTTTTTTATTTTTTATTTGGTAATTATTTTTATTAATCGACCGAGCGAGCGCAGCGAGCGAAGCGTCTCAGTTTCCACTAGCCGAAAATTCTTTTGTCTGTCCGGATGTTATCGCCTACAGGTCGCATTTCTAAACCGATTCTTATGAAATTTTGTAAGCAGGTTCGTTAATTTTATAGAATTTTTTAGTCGAGCCAGTTTTTCGAAATTTTATAAAATGGCGATAATATATAAAAAAAAACCTTATATCTCAGCTATTTAAAAAAAAATCAAAAATGTCATTAGATATTTTTGTTATCCTTATTAAGACGCAACTTTTTTGTATGAACAATATAGTGAAATTTAATAAAACCGCTATAAATCCATATATTAAATTCTTATACGATAGTTCACAAAAAAATCAATAGATGGCGCAGCAAAGCTTTTAATACTCGCAAATTCATTTAAGAGTGACTTGATTTATTGATTAAAATGAGATTGTTTGAATTGCGTGTATAACTGAGTGCGTTTGACCTCTATCTTGCCTGATGAGAAGCATAGATGAGATCTAGGGTGGTACACGCAAACTGAAAAAAACTCAAGTATTTATTTGGTTAATGGTATTGTATTGAACAGCAGTCTTTATGTGGTAAGCCAATAATTAAAAAGTTACAATGACGTCTGTCAGTCTGACTTGTCATTCATTTCATTCCCGCCAATTCACAGCTGAGAAAAAGGGCAAAAATTGTTGCTTGTAATTTCTGTTAAATATAGTTTGTTAAAGATTCACCACTACAGTTTTATTTATTGTGACCCTGACGTGGTCATATGTTCCTTCTGTTGCCGGATATTGGCCAGCAAGTGTTGGCAGGTTGTAGTGGTGCACTTTGTTCGCTTGATTGTTAATACCATCTATCCACGCTGGTCGGCTTCCGACCGCCTGAAGATTCAGAGGATTGTAAAGGAAAGATCGTGACGAAAATCGAGCGATACAGAGTGAGGTGCACGGCGGGCCGGGAGTTGATATCCCGGAGGAATCAAACAGTCAACAACTCGGATTTACATAGCTACTACGCAACAAGGCCGAGCTGTTTTAGAGGAGAAAACGATCATCGTTTGGTTTGGTCGTGATCGTGAGCGGAGGTTGGAGCTAGCTAAAAAGCAGTGAGTGAGTGCCAGTGAAATATTGTAAGTACATTTAACCTGTATCTACTATAAAGGAAGTCCAAGTTGTGCAATTCTATGTGGTGTTTCGGATTTTGAACAGTGATTCTCCATAAATATTAACTTTTGGACTTTAGTATATATATCTGGATATCTACACTAGTTGCATATGATGTTTTGTATGATATTTTGTATAGATTAGGCGTCATACATAACATAACCTACTTGTTAATTTGTACCTACATTTATTATTTGGTGTACTGTTCTTTGTGTGTGTATTTCTGCTAATGTTGCGAATTTATTTCAAGTATTTAAGTTAATTTGTATATTTGGCCAGTTTCTTTGTAAACATGGAGTCCTTACTGGCCCTTCAAGATGACATTAAACAAAAAATCTGCAGGGGCAGAAATAACTATGTAGAAAGACCTAAGGACCGTATCACCGTGTCTTACTTAGAAATTAAGTTAGAACAATTAGAACAGCAGTGGGCATTATTCAACAACACACATACTAAATTGATAACAACAATAAGTAAGAAAGAGTTAGAAAGTTCTGAGTACTATACAAAGGGTCTGTATGACGAGGTGGAAGATGTGTACATTGAATACAAAACTGAATTAAAACAGGTATTGTTTCAATTAACAAGTGAAACAGTTGCCCAGCCAGGGGCTGGCAGTGGTAGCTCAGCTCCACAGGTAAAACTTAAGTTGCCAGAAATAAAAATTCCTATTTTTAGTGGAAAGTACACGGAGTGGCAGACCTTCCGTGACCTCTTTCTGGGCCTGGTGCACAATAATAAATCTTTGAATGACGCCCAGAAATTTTACTATTTGAAAGGCCATTTGACGGGGGAAGCGGAACAGCTGCTGCGCCATGTACATGTTACTTCTGATAGCTACTCTGGCAGTTGGAAAAAATTGGAATGTATGTATAATAATAAAAAATATCTAGTCACTGGAATATTAACTCGTTTATTGAATCAAAAAACATTATCTAATGAATCGGCTTCTGATATTAAGGGTTTAGTCAGTACGACATCTGATTGTTTGGAGGCAATGAAAAACTTAGATGTAGATGTCTCTAAGTGGGACATATTGATTGTACATATTATTAGCTCCAAACTTGATAAGAATACTCGGAAAGCATGGGAATTAAAGGTATCATCAGATTCTTCTGATGAGCTACCTACCTACAACCAATTTGTTGAATTTTTAACCAGCCGATTTAGAGGTTTAGAATCATTAGAGTTTAAGTCTAAACATCAAAATGTTCATAAAGTCACATCTCTTCATGTAAGAGAAGTGAAGGAGTTTATTTGTCCATATTGTACCGAGAACCACAAGTTAAATGTTTGTACAAAGTTTTGTAAACAGCCCCCCGACTTTCGTCGTAACCTTGTCAAAGAAAAGGGGTTGTGTTACATGTGTTTAAGCTCAAACCATACAGCTCGCTTATGTAAATACCTTACAAAATGTAAGATTTGTAAACGACGCCACCATACTTTACTTCACCCTAGCGGTGGTTCTGGGTCTATCGGTAGAGACCAAAGTAGGGGTATGGGGGTAGGAAAGTCGCAAATAGAATTTAATAATACAGTCCATAATGAAGATGTGGTTAATAGTAGTCATTCTGAGGCTAAATTGGTTAAGCCTATGATATCTTGCCTTTCGACAAGGGACTGTAATAAAACAGTATTATTAAGCACAGCTGTAGTAAAGGCTGTGTCGGAGGCAGGTAGTCATAGTTTAGTCAGATGTCTGCTAGATCAAGGATCACAGGGATCATTCTTGACAGAAAGGATGGTACGATCTTTAGGTTTAAAGAAAACATATTCTAAACACCTCCTCACGGGTGTAGGTGGGGACAGTAAAGTCCAATCAAAGTGTACAGTGACACTTAGGTTACAGTCTAGGACTAATCCTAGTTATGAACTGGCGGTCAAGGCACACGTGCTTAGGTCGATCACATCATTTATCCCACAACAAATGGTAGCAAAAGTTAATTGGGAAAATGTAGTCGAAAATAATCTGGCCGACCCTAGTTATCACAACCCTAATGAAGTAGATATGTTATTAGGTGCTGAGGTGTACAGTAAAATATTGAGGATGGGATTAAAGAGGGATCCTACAGGATCGCTGGTTGCTCAACACACATTGTTTGGATGGATTATTTCGGGAATTGCTGATACAGTTAATCAACATAGTCACACTCACACATCGGTGTTGGATTCAAAATTGAGTTTAGACAAGTCGGTCCAGTGCAGTTTATTATGTGAATTACAACGTGTTGAGAGCAGCCCAGCGTTCCGTCTACCTTGTCAGGTTACTGGCCAAGGCTGTGAATTTGGTAAATATTGTAGTGCAAATAGATGTGTTGATTGTTTTAGTTATAACTTTAGAAACTATAATAAGAAATTGTGTACTAATAGGATAAATGGGATAAATAAAACATGAATTGCAATTGTTTGTTGGATAGTTACTAGATTCATATTATTATGACCTGTGGCATATTATATACAAAGGTTGTATTTGTTGTTAAAATTGGTGTTTCATGCATTTAATTGCACATCATGCATATTTTTTCATATTCCTGCATGATGGGCGGTGATGAAGGACATTCCCTCAGCATGTCCTTGGTGGGCGGTATGAACAGCAGTCTTTATGTGGTAAGCCAATAATTAAAAAGTTACAATGACGTCTGTCAGTCTGACTTGTCATTCATTCCCCCCAATTCACAGCTGAGAAAAAGGGCAAAAATTGTTGCTTGTAATTTCTGTTATTAGAAAAATATAGTTTGTTAAAGATTCACCACTACAGTTTTATTTATTGTGACCCTGACGTGGTCATGTATTGTGGATTGCTTTGCTTGGTGGAATTATCTTGATCACTTGAAATAAATCTGATATCAAAAAACTTAGTTGTATGATTAGAATCCTATTAAAAAAAGTAATATATACGTATATGTATATAATAGGTTCTATTTCAAATTGAACTTTCCTTTTTTGAACTTTAATTTTGTTGCGCAAATTACATAAATATACATACCTATATAACCAATAGGTCAAACCATGCATTTCTGACGACTGACGACCTCCGTGGCCTAACGGTCATCACGCCAGACGGCCACACCAGAGGTCCCGGGTTCGATCCCCGGTCGGGTCAAGATGGAAAATAATCTTTTTCAGATTGACGTGGGTTTTGGATATTTATCTATACATATATGTATTTGTTATAAAATATAGTATTGTTAAATTTGCATCCCGTAAAGTCTTGAACTTACTCAATCTGTGTGATTTGTCCGTATATATTTATTAATATTATTTATATTATTTCGAGGCGGAAAAAGCAGGTCTCAGTCAATTTTTTTGTGGTATTGACCAACCACAAGAACTTTTTACTTTCTTTCCAGCATTGGTAGGTTGGTTTCAAAACTCTTCTAAGCCAGGGACACGGTAAAATATCGGTTATTTCGTGGAAGGGCTCGCGAGGTCTACTGTTCTCATAGAACCACTAGTAATATTGTTGACCATTAATGAGTGTATTAAAAATGCATTTATTCAAGAATAAGCAAGTCTGATTTTCGTGATTCACGTCGCAAAGCAGCATCGTGCTGTTTTGACGACTTTTTGAGAGCGCCATCTAGTTCTTGATTTGTATAACAACCCCCATGTTAATATATTTTACGTAAGTAAATTTGCGGAGCAATTTGACATGCGTCTGCCTTGTCTAAATGCCACCGGCAGTCTGAGGACAGAGAGGTAAGACGAGTTGCCATATGAACGACAAGGAAGGTATGATGTTTCCCAATGTTTCCATTAAAAATTGCGATGGACGTAGGTGAATAATGTTATAATTTAAGATTGTGTAGAAATAAATAACTTGTTTTAATAAATTCTTTAATTAAAAATTCAGTAATCATATGAACTACATTAATGTGAAATATTTTTTTAAATATCATCGTACTACAGAGTTTTTTGGTAATATAGGGAAAATGTTTAGGATTATTTTTTATCGAGCAAACTTAGTCAAATCATGTTTTCGGTTCTTGCACTGTGTTGCTAATTTCCTAATCTATTATTAGCAAAAATTTCAGAACTGTACAGTAAGTGCAAGTAAAGTAATTTGGTAGGCAAAACGCGAAATTCTGAGCCTTAATTCGAAAATTCTTCAGTGTAATTTTAAATACAGAATTCTTGTCGACCAGTTTCTAACCCCAGAAATCTAAAAAAAAAAGGTTGAATGATGTCTTTACTTTTATGCGATTAATCGCCATGATAAATATATAATGGTTACTACTTACCATGATATTTAATGCAATTTTGACCTAATTATAACTATGTTGCAAAAGGACATAAAAGTTAAATTTTGTCAGAATGTTTGGATTTTGATGTTTGGTAAGAAGACAATATGGAATACTAAGTACATGGATAATACATATATGGTGCCTTTACGGGTTAATCTACGGTCAAAGATATGACCATAAATGTAGCAAATTTTCGCAAAGGTACCTATTTTGTAGAATTTTAGAAGGGAATCAAGACCTATGCGGTACTTGCCATTGACATAGAATCATGAAATTTGGCAAAAAGCAAGGTCATACTTTACAGGAATAAATATGAAAACTCTAAATATTGACTTTGTACTGTTTGACTCGCTCTTGACCGGTATTTTACCCAATTGCAATAAAAGGGTTATTTTTAGTTGTTTTTTTAATTATTATAAGAGAAGAAGAAGATGCAGGGATGGTATTAAGATACCTAATAAACTTTTTTGTTTAGGGCAGAAAAGGTTCTCAACAAAGGAGATTTAATGTATAAATAAATGCAGTTAACTAAACATTTATTAATTTATTTCTCCTTTGCTGTTAAAAAGTCAATATAAAGATTGTTCAAACAACCTTTATACAAATATTTGACATTCAATTTATTTAAAATGATTGCATTGTCTGGTGAGACAGGTATATCTGAAATGATTGACACATATACCTAGAGTATGATAATGATCTATTTAAAAGTAACAAGCTAATTATTAAAAATAAAAAACACGACTGACAAGTTTTTACACAAAAAGTACAAACAAACATATAAGTTATATACATTTTGAAATCGCCTTTTGAAGCCCTTCAATTTGATAACCCACTCGATAAGATTGATCAAATTTTATTTTTTTCGTCTGCTATTTATCGCATATATAATCCGCCATTTTGTTTTTATGATGACGTCATATAGCCTATGTCACTCTTAGGAATGCAAGGAATCTAAAAATACCTCTCACATCAAAATCTGTTAAGCCGTTCAGGACTTATGGTGGAATAAAGAAACCTACATACTTACATACATACATGAACCCTGAAAACATAACACTCCTTTTTTGGTCAGTCGTGTAAACTCCTTTTTTGGTCAGTCGTGTAAAAATAACTTTCGGCTAATGTGACATCCACAAATCTCTCAAATTCCGTCTACTACGTTTTATTATAAGTAACAGAACGGTGTGTGTACTGATACAAAGATTAATAATTAGTTATTTTTGATAGTTTTATATTATTGCAAAATTTGATGACGATACGCACAACAGTAACTGCTAAAGTACTCTCATATATGTAAAAATGAGATGTGGTGAAAAAATGCTTGCCATACTACCTTACTCGTATAGTGGTAGTGGGTATAGGTGTTAGGTGACGCATGCCTATTATGCCTAATGCGTTTCAATAGAAATTGGATATGGTGAAGATTTTCGATGTGCAGGATTGAAATGCGATAGCTCAGTTGGAAGAGCAAGGTCGTGTAAAGACGGTCACGAGTTCAAGTCCTGCTTGCATTGAATTTTTTCACCATATCTAATTTCTATACGTGAGTACTTTAGTACAAATTGCATCTGAGATGCTCAAAAATCCAAATAAACAGTAACTGCTAATGGCATTATTTAAGTCTTAAGTATTGGGAGATCTTAAAAGTGTGTATAATATTTAAAAAATCCGTGAAGGATGGCACTACACGGTGTGAAGTCATAAGGACTCTTCTTGAATTGGGCGTTTGTAACCACTATCCATTCTAGTGGTTCCAATCGACCAATAAAGAAATCAGTTCTTGGCGACTCATTGTTATGTTAATGGACATTGTCATTTAAAATTAAGAATGGGATGTCCATAAAATATCTTTGATTATGATCACCGGATATTCCAAGGTTAACATATTACAGAGTAATCTCCTCTGCCATGGTAATGTTCATAATTGTCCACATTTTTGTAGGTCAGGTTTCCTCCCAGCTATGTATTTAATGTACCAATTATAGTCAAGTCAAGTAATAGCGACTAATCTTCTATTTGTTTATTTCTTAAAAAACAGAAACTCACTGCACTGACAGTTGCCCAAGGCGTGCAGTGAGCTATTGTTGTTAACGTGTCTCTGATTAATTAAACCTGTGTCGTACCGTATTCATCCTCTGACGTCTCCTCCTACGCATTATATTTTCTTCACTTACTCAGCCCGCAGCAAAAAAAATATATTGAATTCCTTATATATCCCAATAAATATTCCTAGCTCAACCTATTGTTAAACCACCTAAAAAAGGGTGGGATTTTTGGTTAAAAAAAAGGATTATTTTAGAAATACTCTTTTAAAGCTCAAACAGGAGCACATTAAATATACATCGTCCCAGATTCCTTTACGTTTTTAATACAATTTATGTCATGTGGATCCGTTCAAACCAGATCCGCGGGACCAGTTTACGGATTGTTATTCCAAGTGTTTCACTACCCGATCAGCAAATTTCATCATAATCTGTTCTCTAGTTGAAACATGCATTTATAATATTGGTAAAAGTCAGATTATTTTATGCCAAGGCTTTGGATTTTGTTAACTGTGTGCTGTTTGTTCCGTCGTCGTCTGTCGAAATTGTCGAGCCCATATTACAAACAAGTTGTGTGTATATGGACAAAAGGTTTATTTGTTGAAATGTATTGCTTTGCATACATGTGACTGGTTACAAGTTTGTGTCAGTGGAAATCATAGAGCTAGGATATTTTTTTTATTTTTTTTATGTCTATGGTGGAAATTACATGCCAGAATGTTAATTTTGGTAACATTTTGACTTTTTTTTTTCGGAGATGCGCTAGTCTAGATAAAGCTTTGATTATTTAGAGATTTATAGCGTAATATTCAGACAAGCTTTGTTTTTGCTTCGAGCAGCAAGGAAGGACTTCCGCGCGCGGAAGGAGTCCGTGTTGCACTATGGTATTTTGCGAGTTTCTGCAAGATCTTCTTTTTCTGGTCGGGTATGATGAAAAGCCACAGTTACTTAATTCCTTCCTGAAAAAATGCCCAAAAAATGATCCCGTCCTTATATTGACGGGATCATTTTTTGAGCGTCTGCCCGATGAACCCAATTATTTTGTCCAACATGAACGATGAAAACAATAAAGATGATTCATTCATAGTAGACTTCATCTTCTAAAAATGCACTTGAATAAAATTATAAAAAAAAACGTCAGCTCATATGACCAATATTCGATCTTCTATACTTACCATAATGTATATTTATACGCTATTCATGATATATCTCAAAATAGATGGGCGAAGAGATAGCTAGGGTCATATCGGCAATGCCACTACCTGATATGAATATTCAGTGGCACTCATTGGACAGTTTTTCGGCCTTGTCTGGCCTTTTGTGTTGTTCTTTTATTATAAAATGACCACGTCGTACGTGAGGAGAATGTGGAGCCAGTATTGAGAAACAATAAGGTGCTTCACATATGACATATGGATGCAAATCTTCTTTCTACTAAGTACGGATTTGTTACTTTGTTACTATTGAAACAAAAATCTTTTTGTTACGAATTTGATTGATTTGGGTTTGTCAATGTATGATTGGTAAGCCTCAATCCTTTACATAAGAAAAGCAGTGCATTGCCGCATGATGCCAGACGTACAACCAATTTTCTCTCTTGTACTTCCTATAATAAATATAAATAAATAAATATAGTGCCACATGGCAAATCTATCCCCTTATGGGAGTTGCCCGCGACTTGCCATGGGCAAAAAAAATGATAATAATATTATTATGAAATGGTGTGAAAACAATAACTTTACCTTGAGCTGCTGATGAGGGGTGATAAAGGTTGTAGATAAATAATATCCTGGTTGAGACACAATAAAAATAAGGTTTATTTTATAACTTACAACACACTAGTACACACATATGCCCTCTTGTTAAAACTAGCCACAGTAGACCAAGCTGGGTCGCTATAGGTTCTATGTACTATACTAGATAAACCATAGGATACTGTTACCAAATTACATCAAATAAGGTTAATTTTTGTGTCACCATGGAAATGCTAGACTTAAATTTACATAAGAATTATCTTCGCTGAGACGATGCTAAGTTAAATATTTCTAATAAGATAAAGGCTACCTGGAGGTCTCTTATGCAGGATACCTGGGTGTTCCTTTTATATGAAATCCAATTCTTCGACTCGACGGCTTCGGGGAAGATCAATAAAAATTTGGTTCCATCACAAAAGGATGAAAACCTATCCCGTACAAATTAAATTGTACAGATCCAAAATAATATAATAATAATGACGAAGTAAGGTTATCAAAATTAAAACAACAAATTCAAAATAATCCCGTCCGCTGAAACAACAAAATTGGTTTGATTAAAACACATGGCATTAAATTTTCTAACCTATTCCAAATTTAGTCAGGAATGCTTACCGGCTCTGACCAGGACTTCGTCAGAAACTCGCAGTACATCCCTCCACCCATTTAGAATATATAAAAAAAATTAGGAACTGCTGACACGCGGTCCTCTGAAGATCATCAGTTTATCATCAGAGCCCGCCAGCCATGTGCTCCCAACCAGGGAATTTCCAGGAGCTTCCAAAATGCCATCGTACCGGACTACGACATTCAAGCTAATGATGTTTGACAGATGACAGAACACAACCTCGATTTGACGTTGACGTTTGGAAACGTTTTGTTACAACAAACATCGATGTCTTGCGTTCAGAAAAAAATAAAATTAATAAGGAAAATTTTACAACGTGACAATAGGTATACTGCCCAATTACACATATTGAGTTAGCCCCCAAGTAAGTTCGAAACTTGTGTCATGGGAAACTAACTCAACGATACTATATTTATAACAAATACATATATAGATAAACCTACAAGATCCAGGCCAATCTAAAAAATATCATTTTCTATCTTGACCCTACCGGGGATCGAAACCGGGACCTTCGAAGTGACGAGTCAAGTCGTCAAAATAAATAAAAGCTTTTATCAGTTATTTAGATAATGTCAATGATATATTATAATACAGATATGTTACGTTCATAGTAATTTGCGTTTTAGGTCTGTTCCGAGCAATCCAAAACTACACACATCGACAAGTTTTACTGATAAGTAAGACAAAAGATACAAAAGAGCATGCGAATGAAAGAGATAGCAATAGTTTTCAATGATTCCTCGTCAAATGTTTCTTATGCATAGAGTAACATTTTTTGTTGTAGAGAGGACACTTATTTGAAAAGAAACTACATGGGTAAGAAATAAAACATCTTATAAAAGTAAATCATATATATTGAAATATTTAACAATTCAGTGTCGGAAAAAACTCGGAAACCTATTTGATAAAAAGAAAAACAATAGTAATCCTCAATTATCAGTATAATGTATTATAATAGTAGAAAATCGAATTCAGTGAAACTATTTTAATGTTTATTAAATTAGTCCATTACACACATTAGATAGCTATTATAATAACGAACAATAATAAAAAACAACTGAACATTAATTTTAGGCATTGAAGTCACCATCAGTATTCGATTCTGCACTAACTAATCTATGTCCGCAGCGCACGCATCCTTGTCGCTCTCACGTCAAAACTAGAATCTCTCTTTCTTTGTCTGAACATGGCGTCAGTGATTAGATTATTTGAAAAAATAATTCGAATTATACTAAACAATCAAACTATTTTTGCATACACACATGTGATAAGAGATCCCTTGTACTTTGTTTACTTTAGAATCATAATTGGTACACTTTCGAAACACACACGATGGAATTTTTAATATATTTTGGTAAGGACACAGGAACTTACGACGCGGTACACTCGACGAGGCGCTGGGCGCAGACTGATTACAAGACGTTCCAATTGGGTCGTATTCGAGTCTTCACAGCGCGCGCGCCTATAACAGATCTGCCTCTTGTTTATATAGTATATCATTGGATAATGTTAAATGCCCCATTTATAAATTGGTATATATGTACCCAAATGTCAGGGTTTTTGTTGAAACTTTTTCTTATATGGGTATGTAAGAGAATACTCGATGATTACTGAACTTTAATTATATTGTGTATTCATCAGTTAGCTTCACAAACTTGTGCAAGGACTAGTCTTTGCAATTTCCTCTATCTCTCCCATGATGAGTCATCATGGAAGAGTTGAGGAAATTGTTTGATTTTCCGCGTAGAGTGCCAGTATCACATGCTAATGCACTACTAATAGAATTCTAGGGATCCTTAATTCGACTTTATTATAGTGTATTGTTTGATTGGTTTCATTGTTTTAACATTTAAGTGACACACAACACAACACACAACTTAGGTATATGAAATTATTCTCGGAATACCTACATTAAATTATGTCAAACTGGAATAAAAAAATTGTATGTATTTAAAATCTGTTTATTATATTTTTTTGGTATTCAGTTTAAGAATGTTTTAATGACAAAGCGAATACCATAGTTTGAAAATCTTTTTTTTAAGTTTTGTATAATTTAAAAAAAGTCTATTTTCGATGAGTAGAACATTCGTTTTATATTTCCATTTATCTATATGGATGATTCTATTCCTCTCTCGTAATTAAAATTGCAATGAATGTAATTATTCAGAAACACAGGAAAATATGGGAACAACTTGTTTTCCTGTACAGTATCTTGCATGAAGAAGATAAAACTATTTTTTTTAACAAATGGTTTCAAATCTTTATTTTCCCAAACACTTGAGATGTACATTTTCTTAGAATTGGGGGACACATAAACGGATATTTTCGAATGCCAACTTCAGTACAATACAACACCAAAATGCTTTGTCCAGAAAACAATATTTTATTACGTATGTAATCAAACATAATACATACATAGAATCACGTCTTTATCCTTTACGGGGTAGATAGAGCCAATAGACTCGTGAGACTCGAAGGCCACGCTTAGCTGAATAGTGGGCTCTCTGATGGAATGGAGATTCAGGTATAGTGACAGGTTGCTAGCCGATGGGCGATGGCCTATGAATGGAGGAATCCCCAGTTTAAATCCCTTTCCATCGATTGACTTTTACAATCTGCGCGGGAAGAGAAGCTGCTGGCACATTCTGTTTTTTCTTCGCTCCCAGACCAGGCATTTTATTATATATTCAAAAATACAATTTTGTCAGAATTGACGGCGATTCGATTTGTATTACTTCTTGTTTGGACAAAGTTAACGAAGCTTAAGTTCGCGGAACAGCAATATATACATACATACCTAAAAGTAAGAAAATAACACTGTCAGAGGTTTTAGTGGTATCGCTTTTCCGAATAGGCTCTGCAGGTTTGGACATAAACTAAACAAAGTTTGTTTTATCGTCTGTTTATATTGGGCATGCGCATATAATGGTCGATTGTCCCGCCGGCGTTACTGCGCTTTTAAGGTTTTGCAGGAAACCAAGACACACATAGCTGGCCTTCAACCTAGAGTCAATTTAGGAAATTCTTAGTACATTTAGAGGTAATAACATTTCCTGTGTATTTAATTTTTCTAATAACGAAGTTTTTTCCACTTCTTTTGAGGCATGGAATCATAATAATGGTCACAAATAATTTATGCCATAAGTTTTTGTATGGCCCGACCCTAGGCGATGTCCCTAGTTGTCATTTATATTAGGCGTCATAGTCCTACTACTGATTTCGTCGGCTACTACTACTAGGGTATAAAATAGTCAAGAAAAGCATTACACAATCCTAAACTTGAATTTAGAACAAGTGACACCGCCATTTAAAAGGCGAATTAAATAAAAACCCGAGTCTGAAATCATGCCAGTACCTTGACACCATCTTTTCGGCGTTTGCGACGATAGATGTTGCGACATTTCAGTTAGTCAGCTCACGACGAAATTAGTTTCTGGGAGCACTAATTAGTCACTTAATAGTTTTAAGGTTGTAATTTGTAGAGAAGGTCGAATATTTGAAAGAAAACGTTAAAGACACCGATGGTCCAATGGTGCCAGTTTTTTTCAATTTCGATTTATTCCGATCCAATACCACGAACGAATACCACTGGTATTACTTTGAATTTTTGATTATTTTCTAATCCAAACGGATAAACCACTGTTTAAACCAATACCAAAATAAGTTCAAAGGTACAGTCAGTAAAAATGCTTTGTATGTAATTCTTCTTCTTCTCTTCTCTCAGCCGAAAGACGTCCACTGCTGGACAAAGGCCTCCCCCAAGGATTTCCACAACGACCGGTCCTGCGCTGCCCGCATCCATGCGCATCCCGCGACCTTCACCAGGTCGTCGGTCCACCGAGTGGGAGGCCTGCCAACACTACGTTTTCCGGTTCGTGGTCGCCACTCGAGAACTTTTCTGCCCCAATGGCTATCTGTTCTACGAGCTATGTGCCCCGCCCACTGCCACTTAAGTTTCGCGATTTTGCGGGCTATGTCGGTTACTTTAGTTCTCCTACGGATCTCCTCATTTCTGATTCGATCACGCAGGGAAACTCCGAGCATAGCGCGCTCCATCGCCCCTTGGGTGACCTTGAGCCTTCTTATGAGGCCCATAGTAAGCGACCACGTCTCTGTTCCGTATGTCATTACTGGCAACACACACTGGTCAAAGACCTTAGTCTTGAGACACTGCGGTATTTTGGACGAGAAGATATCGCGAAGCTTCCCGAACCCTAATGGCTGATTATACTCCTCAGTCTTCTGTATAATCTGCCGCAGCGTATGTAAGTGGTCTACGGTACTAAAGCCTTTTCGGAAACCGGCTTGTTCGGGAGGCTGGAAGTCGTCAAACCTGCGAGCGAGACGATTCGTAATGACTCTCAAAAACAGTTTGTAGACATGGCTCAGAAGTGAGATAGGCTTATAATTCTTCAATAAGGTTTTGTCGCCTTTTTTGAAGAAAAGTACCACCACACTTCTGTGCCATGCCGTAGGCGTTTGTCCCTCGAGTATGACGGAATCGAATAGCTTCTGAAGAGCTTTTAATACCGGTATGTAACAACATTTTTATTTGCAGAAAAAATCTGTCATTTCAAAATAAACAATTTGAAGACTGAGCTGACTGTACCAAATTCAAGTTTTGGTATTCGTTTAGACATAAAATTTAATCATTTAAAGAGTGGTTCGGTATAGAAAATAATTAAAAATTCAAAGTAATACCAGTGGTAGGTATTCATTCGTGGTATTGGATCGGAATAAATCGAAATTGAAAAAAAAACCGGCACCATTGGATCATCGGTGTCTTTAACGTTTTCTTTCAAATACAATAATGGAATAAATCTCAATTTGGTTTGGTTTAGTGCTTATAATTTTGGAGATGTTTTTTCGTTTTTGTTTCAAAACGGAGAAAACTGTGGCGAGTAACATATTTTCAATAAAAAGGGGGAAGGGAGTGGGTGGGGGTTATTGGTCTGATACCGGGCAAAATCGAGCTCGGCAGGGTGGAATTAGTGTAAAAATCCTCTACGAAGTATAAAATAGGTAGTTTATGGGGGTTAATTGTTGTTCAATGTTTGCAAGTTTGGCGCTGTAAGTTGTCAAAAACAAAAACTCGTACAACTGTTAATGGGGTCTTGTTTTGTAGGTTAATACATCAAGATTGATTAGTGCATACATTGCTTTGTTCTAAATTCAGCGGTTTCCCTAAAAAACGGCGAAAATATAGTCAAAATTAAAAAAAAAATGTTAACTTTGAAATTTGGGTAGATGTTACTCAAAAACTATTAGACCTATAAAAATAAAATTTATACCATGTGGTAGGTAATTTAATGCAGATTAATTTTGTCATTGACAGTTTTCTTCTAGATTCAACAGTTTTTGTACAAAACGAAGAAAACCGTGGCGAGGGACATATTTTCAATGAAGAGAGGGGAAGGGGGGGCGGGTAAACTGGTCTGACACCGAGCAAAATCGTGCTCAGCAGGGTCGAATTAGTCTAAAAACATCCGGTGTCAAGCTGTTACATTCCATGCCGTTCAAAGTCGTAATTTTCAAAAATTCTTCTAGTCTATATTCCTTTCCACAATTTTTATCTAATCATAACTCTCCAGGTAATTACATTTATAACTGTAATTAATATTCACATTTTTTTAAGTATTTTTGTTTTTAAGTATTAGATAAGATCCCGAATTCTTAAACTATTTTTTAATTTTTATTCATTCATATTGTTTACTTGTAGATGATATAGGTCCCCCGCCCGGCCATACTTTGATTACGGTGTAGGTAGAGTTTTTGAAATTAGGGCTTATAGAGTGTTGCGTGTAGAGCTTGGTGTGCGCAGAGAATCCGGGACAAACGAAGTGGCGGGAAGATTCTGTACCGGAAAAGACCGGGTCTTAAAAACAGACCGGATCTTAAAATGGCGGTAAATCGAAATAACGGTAAGAACCTGACACGGCACTACGTCTGTCCGACTAGAGCCTAAAACCTAACCTATACGCAGCCTGCTACCACTATAGCTTATAAAGGGAGCTATAGGGCCCTATATAATAACCTAACTTAATAACTACAATTGCAAACCACTTACCAAACTAAATCTTCTTTCTCTTCGGATCCAAACTTGAGTGTCTTCGGGAAGGGGGATCCCTAATCACCCTACCTAACCCATGAGATCTCAATTCCCCAGAACAAATAAATAGATTTCTTCCCGAAGTTGGCTCGGCAACAGATAGATGTGAGCGACCAGCCACGCGTCACATCTCACAGGAAAAGGTCACAATAACGGGTTACACAAACACAAACTTAATAGTTATTTAACAAACAGGAAATTCACAAATATAACTCAAACTAATTAACAATCAAAAGACGCGGGACCTCTCCGCGTATTAAATCAAACCGATATAGCACAGGACAATGGCGGCCGTCCGCGACCCATTGACGAGCAGTGTGAGAACCCCGCGGCCGCCTAGCGGCAGCAATGCGAAAACGCCCGCGTTTCGTTCCAAGCAATTATATTACAAACATCCCCCGTCCCGGTCTGAGAAGCAGACCGCTAGCTTACTCTACGGGAAGGCGGGCGAGAGAGGTCACACCTCTCCTTAAAATCGAACCGTCGACCAACACCTCAGCCACACGCGGAGTGCCATCTCCGCCAAGAATCAAACGTAATATGCGAGCTCGTCGCCAAAGCAATGAGGGCAAATTTGCCTCTTTTAACAATACTAAATCACCCTCCCTGGGAGGCTCAGTCCTGTCTGTCCACTTCACTCTTTGCTGCAGCAAATGCAAATATTCAAGCGACCAGCGACGCCAAAAGTCCTGGCTCATTTGCTGCAACATTTGAAAACGCGACAACCGATATACGCGTTCGTCCTTCCACGGGTATTCGGGCAGGGCATTTAAAGGCCCTCCCACCAAAAAATGACCAGGGGTGAGAGCTTCCAAGTCATTTGGATCTGGAGATAGCGGACAGAGAGGACGAGAGTTGAGGACCGCCTCAACTTTACAAAACACTGTGGCCAGCTCTTCAAAAGTTAGAGCCGTTTCTCCGATAATGCGGCGGAGGTGGGTCTTTGCGGATTTCACAGCCGCTTCAAAAATCCCTCCCCAATGGGGGCAACTTGGGGGACTAAACTTCCAGGTTATTCCCCTTTGGGCAGCAATTTGACTTAAACTAGTACAATTTTTATCAATAAACACAGAAACATCCTTAAGATAATTTACAGTTCCTTTATAGTTTGTGCCATTATCAGACCTAATAAGGGAAGGTAGACCTCGACGCGAAACAAAGCGATCCAACGCGGCGACGAAGGCCTCCGTAGTCAGAGCCGATACCACCTCCAAATGGACAGCCTTGGTGGCCAAACAAACAAATACACACAAATAGCCCTTCACAATACGGGCATTACGAAAGGGACCGGCAAAATCGGTTCCAACGCCGTCAAACGGTCTCGAAGGTCGGATTCGATCAGCGGGCAAATCACCCATCTGTGGTTGCATCGTGGATGCCTTCAACCTATAACATGCAATACATCGAAACAGAACACTACGGATTGCTCTTCGGGCAGACAAAATCCAAAATTCGCGTTGCAAAATAGCCAGCAAAGCATTGCACCCAGCATGGGCGTTACGAATGTGTCGATCAGACACCAAAAGCTGCACCAAGGGTCCGCCCTTGGGCAACAACAGAGGATGGCGAGTCTCATATGGAAGATCCGCCTTCCGGAGCCTGCCTCCAACCCGAAGAAGCCCATCCGAGTCGATGTACGGGTTCAAACGAGCGACCGCGCCCTTCAACTTAGCGCGTGCGTCGCGCAAAATATGAAGCTCTGACTCAAACCGTCCGGTCTGCACGACACGGACCCAATGCAACAATGCGCTCCGGCGCTCTTCTGCACCTGCAATCGGCTCCAACCGCTTTGCCTGTGGGTTTCTACAATTATGTATGAAACGCTTAATTCAACTGGTAACACCCAGAAGCTTATCCAAGCTGCTATACCGAGCAAGTAGCCAATCCGGCTCCGACGTCGTCTCAGCGACTACAGCATGTACACGGAGCCCAGTCAAACTCAAAGAAGTAACATCTGTCTGACAGACAGGCCAAGAAATTTCTGATCCCATCAGCCACTCTGGACCCCACCAGAGCGGGTGTGACACCAATTCTGGTGCCGTACAACCTCGGGAAGCACAGTCCGCTGGGTTAAGCTCTCCCGGCACATGTCTCCATGTTATATCAATTCCGATATTCTGGATTTGGGAAACCCGATTTCCCACAAAAACCTCCAAGGTATGTGGGGCCGCGCGCAACCATGCAAGCGCGACCTGGCTATCCGACCAGGCGAAGATGTCTCGTATCTCGACCGTGGCCGCCAGCTCACATGCAACGTGATGCAACAATTTAGAGAGAAGGTGAGCTCCACTCAACTCAAGCTTGGGAATAGTCAGCCTAGTCCTGATGGGGGCGACCTTGCTCTTCCCTAACAAAAGCGAGACATTGACCCGGCCATCGGCGTCAACTGTCCGCATATAGACTGACGCGGCGTAGCCTCGCTCCGACGCGTCACAAAAGCCATGCAGGCTGGCTCGATATTTCCCGGGTGGCAATATTCGACGAGGCAAGGCAATCCGATTGACTTCCTTAATCGATGAAAACAACTCGAGCCAATCATCCAATGGAGAGCCAAACAGCGGCTCGTCCCACGAGAACGCCCAAAGTCCAAAGTCTCTGAAGAAGACACTTCGCAGAGAATATCACTGGACTGATCCAACCGCTTGGATCAAACATACGAGCTATTACGGACAACACCGTTCTCTTAGTCCAGACTTTTGGTATTTCCAAGTCCACTTGGAATGTGAAAATATCGGTTAGCGGCTGGTACTGCATGCCCAGCACCGCTATCCTGTTGGGATCATCCACATCCTCAAACAGGTGAGGGTTCTGTTGGTGATCCTCCGGGATCCCTTCTAGAACTTTAGGCTCATTGGACAACCACTTACGTAGCTCATAGCCACCCGTTTTCAATATTTCAATCAATTCATCCCGCAGTAGGAGGGCCTCCTCAATACTTTGGGCTCCGGTGCACACGTCATCAACATACAAGTCACGTGACAGCACGGAAGCCCCACGGGGAAAGCGGATCCGTTCCCGCTCTGCCAATTCAAGCAATGATCTGATGGCGATATAGGGACTAGATTTCAAACCATACGTGTTTGTGTTGAGTTCATACACCGTCACAGGATCCTCAGGGCGCTCACGCCAGAGTATCAACTGGAATCGCCTGTCCTCAGGATGTATGACTGTCTGGCGGAACATCATCCGGATGTCCGCACCAAAAACCACTTGATGTCTTCTAAAGTTCAAGATGATGTCAATTATGTCCCTATGCAATTTGGGACCCGAATGCAAACACAGATTCAACGAAACCCCGTTCGAAGTGGGTGCGGACCCATCGAAGACGGTCCTCAATTTGCCCGTTGAGGCCTTCACCACCGCGTGGTGGGGCAAGAAATAATGCTCAGTTGAGCTCCAATCAACTCGAGCCGGAGACATGTGACCCAAATCCTCGTACTCGCGCATAAATTCAATATATTTATCGCGAAGTACGTGGTCACGCTGCATACGTCGCTCCATGGACAGCAGTCGTTTCTCCGCAAGCGCCCTACTTTGCCCTAGGCTAGGACGAGAGGCAACAAAAGGTAACCTAGTTACAAACCGACCGGAGGGCAACCTCTCCGTGGTCGATCGAAAAAGGGCTTCGCACTCAGCGTGTTCCGGATCCATCCTGGAACTCATAGGTGGCTCCTCCACCTCCCAAAACCTTTGCATGGTCTTGGCCAAGGACGCAGATGCGACGACCGGTGGCTCCTCCACGGTGCTATTATCAAACACAGGGCCCATCAGGGCGAAACCAAAGATAGTAGACACTGCCATCAGTGAAGACGAACCCAGAGCTTTCTGGGTACCCAACAAAATCCAACCCAATACGTCCGAGCCCAGGAGCAAGTCCACTGGGCCGGGATGAAAGACAAAGGGGTCGGCCAAATCCAGACCCGAAACCAAAGACAACACACCCGGCGGTATGTCTGTCGAGGAGTGCCAACCCGCAATGGTATCCATTACCATAGCCGAAGTCGTGATCCTCATTGTGGAGGACTTCAGCGAAGAAAAGGTGACAAGTGTCTGGCCCGTCAGACACTTCACTTGTATGCCACCAACTCCAAGAAGTGGCACAGGCGAGTCTTCCACGACTAAACCTAACTGGTGTGCCACTCGAGTGGTAACCAAACTGCTTTGAGCCCCTGAGTCCAACAGAGCTCTCAAATTAATGGCTTCCCCCACGACCCCATACGCGGACCACCGCGGTAGGGAGCAGAACCGTCCGCGGCTCTGTCCCAGCAAGGGAGCAAGCTAGTTACGGGCTCCCCACTCTCTCCAAACCAGGGGGGCGCCACTGACCCGGATAGTATGGCGGGCGAGTGCACATCCCTACCTGAGGGGGGGCATAGCCCGCGGCCCTGCCATACCTATAGTATGGCGGGTGGTACTCCAGCCGTGGGTACTCGTGCAGCGGCGGAGAAAACCGCTGCGGCTGCATGTGTTGGGTATTGGTAACCCGCGTGGAGGGGGGTGTCCCCACTCTCACGTCCGATCTAGGGCCCCCGCCCATGGGGGCCCTATCCGGGGCCTGGCCAGCCACATACTGGCCATGACCTTGAGGCGCGTGGTCCCGGTCCGCCAAGACCCGCGCAGGTACGCGACCCCCCTCCCGAGGGGGGTGCGACGAGCGAAGCCACGTCCTCCGTCCGGTGGTGGAGGGCTTCGCGCAGGAGCGCCCCCGCCCATAGGGGACCCCTGCCTCAACATCCGGGGGCCATCCCCGTTCCGGTTCATGCAGAGCATCGCGTGGTGCAGCCCACGGCATGCACTGCATGGTATGGCACTGGGACAGTCACGTGCATAGTGACCGCCCAAACAATAAAAGCAAAGTTCATGCCGCTTTGCCATGCGGCGCCTATCTTGTACTGGCAGTCTCTGCCAGTCCCTGCATTGTAGCAGGCTGTGGCCCATCCGGCCACATTGCAGGCAGTCCGCGTCCCTCGCGACTGCTGCCGTGTGTGCAACCCGCACACCAGCTCCACGCGGTGGCGGTTGCCGTCCCTGTTGGGGCTTCCTCGCCATGAGGGTTCCAAGGGCCTACGTTCAGGCGCTCTGGATGGCGCTGAGTCCGTCATGGTATTCTCAGCAGCCCGTGCCTCAAACTCCAAAAACTTCACCAAGTCAGTGAATGTTGGTAGGGTGGTGCTATCCCGCTCCGCATTTTCGCGCTCAAATCGCGCGCGGATGTCATTGGGTAATTTGCCCAATACAATGTGCACCAGCAAAAAGGACCATTGGTCCACCGGCAGCCCCAGTGTGCGGAGCGCGTTACAGGCCACTGAAACGGGCGTGAGCAACTGCAGGCGCAACTGTGCCCTGTTGGCCACCTTGGGCAGGGCCATCAACTGTGCGGCGTGCGCATCCGCTAACAAACGTAAATTTTGGTAGCGGGAGTTCAATAACTCCCAAGCCGTATCGTACTGGTCGTCCTCCACCCGGAGGTGCTGGATGAGCGACCGCGCTTCATCCTCCAGAGTGGAGAGGAGGTAGGCCATCTTCTGGGCCTTCGACAAATCCTGTCGTGCTACGACCAGGGACTCAAACATATTTTTGTAGGCTACCCACTCCTCCATCCTACCCCCAAAGTGGGACAGCTGAAGGGTGGGGAGCCGACCAGTAACCGCTGGTCCTTCCTGTCTAACAGGTGTGCGAGGGGCTGGTCCGCCAGCCTGTCTCGCCCTTATTGCGGTCGCCGCCTCCGCGATATCATCGTGCAGACTCAGGATCTGGTCCATGTCCGCCATGTGACCTGCGTAGACCTCCGGGGCAAGTTCGGCTTCGGTAAGCACCACCATGGCCGCTTCCGCGCTAATCAATCGTGAGTGGAGGTGATCCGCTCTTAGCAGTATGGCGCCCTCCCTGTCCTTCCGGGACAGGAGTCCTCCGGCCGTCACAAACCATCTTAATTCGTTGGCGAGTGTCGCCCTAGCATTGGAGACCTTCGCCATCGCGTCAAGTCACAAACAAAAAATAACAAAAGGTAAATAAAAAACAACAAAATCAAACAACTACACGAAGAACCGCGGTAGGTATGAGAATGGCACAAACCCGGAACGCACGGTACAAACCGCAAACAAATACAAAAAGGTTACAAATATTCTTATACAAACAAACTAAGAAAAATCTAATAATTTTTACAAACAATTAATTATTTTTTACAAACGAACAAATAGAGGGTAGATAAACTACGCTCTGCTACCAGAAAATGTGCGCAGAGAATCCGGGACAAACGAAGTGGCGGGAAGATTCTGTACCGGAAAAGACCGGGTCTTAAAAACAGACCGGATCTTAAAATGGCGGTAAATCGAAATAACGGTAAGAACCTGACACGGCACTACGTCTGTCCGACTAGAGCCTAAAACCTAACCTATACGCAGCCTGCTACCACTATAGCTTATAAAGGGAGCTATAGGGCCCTATATAATAACCTAACTTAATAACTACAATTGCAAACCACTTACCAAACTAAATCTTCTTTCTCTTCGGATCCAAACTTGAGTGTCTTCGGGAAGGGGGGATCCCTAATCACCCTACCTAACCCATGAGATCTCAATTCCCAAGAACAAATAAATAGATTTCTTCCCGAAGTTGGCTCGGCAACAGATAGATGTGAGCGACCAGCCACGCGTCACATCTCACAGGAAAAGGTCACAATAACGGGTTACACAAACACAAACTTAATAGTTATTTAACAAACAGGAAATTCACAAATATAACTCAAACTAATTAACAATCAAAAGACGCGGGACCTCTCCGCGTATTAAATCAAACCGATATAGCACAGGACAATGGCGGCCGTCCGCGACCCATTCACGAGCAGTGTGAGAACCCCGCGGCCGCCTAGCGGCAGCAATGCGAAACGCCCGCGTTTCGTTCCAAGCAATTATATTACAAACACTTGGCTTTAGCTTAGAAGCTTGGATCATGAGATCTGATAACTTTATGATTTTGACTTTTTGGGGACGCCAGCGCAAGCACCAGACGGGTGATGTGATCAGTCCTCATATGCTGGGACCATTTCACCCAATATAATAATAATAACTTTATGATAGTGCGAGTCCTATGGTATAGCCTTCTTCTTTTTATCGAGTGTGTTATTACTAACACTGGTGTCAGATTTTATTCAAGTCGCCTAAAGGCATCTGACATGACTTTTACGACTACCGCCATCTAGTGGCAGTAGCCGTATACACACTAGCAAACTAAACAGTCAGCCAATGTGCAGGTTTCCTCACGATGTTATAGCCTTAGTAACATTTTACATAAAAATGTTTTTGGTGGGACGATACCTATTTTTAAATGGAGAAGGAGAGCCAATAGAACATACCAGTATACTGCTACCTGTCTGTGCTATACCACGGCCCGGTGGCCATCGTTCAAGGCTGTGCAACACCGTGACGGATGCTTCCTTGCAAAACTGTTATGTAGACGTTACGGGCAACGTTATTTCGGATTGCAACTCGTTATGAATGAAACATGCGATATCAACCGCTGAGATAATATTTTTTCTGGGGAAACAAAGCAATGCAATATAGACTAACCAAGCACATCAACGGGTAGATATGTCCAACTGTCCATCTACTAACTCTACATTATCATTCGGAACAAATATATCAAAGTGGATATTGCTGTATCGTGAAAAAATATTGCCATTGTACATGAAAATTACTACTGTACTGTAAACCATCATGAATGAAAGATTTTTTGATGAGGTTGAGATAAGGCTGCCAGGAATAAGTTACTCTGGAGACATGTTTGCAAGATAATAAAGTCTATGATGATCTCCAACAAATGATTTTCCAAAAAAACACGACTGCAGTAATCTAGACATCACATAGCCAATGTTACCATACAGGAACCCTAGAGCAATAACACTCTTTTCATAAGCAGTCGTGTCATAAGGAGTTCACAATATACAGCCGAATTGGAGAAAGAATTATTAATCGATGCTCGCGTAATAAAATGCAATAGGCGTGTTCAGCGTGCGCATACTTTTGATTAGTTTGTTTCAAAATAAAAACAGAACAGAAGGAAAGTATAACGACTTGCCCTAACGTATTAGAGTTCACCGTTACAGAATAAAAAATGGTAATATGGTCTTTGAAAGTTATCGGATAGAGTAAATTGCAAAAATAGATTTTATTGGAAATTATGGTAAATACACAGAAAACACTAAAAATGGTATTTGAAAATGGTTAAAATAAATAGAAATGGTATAATGTCGATCAGCCGCTGGTTAGATGCGAAGATGAAGCCGTGGTGGCCTCGTGGCGCCCTCCTGTGGATACAAAATCCCAAGTTCGAATCCTGCCCGGGCTACATGAGTTTGTATACCAATCTGACTCATGTTAGTTTTCATCGACCACCACTTGCTTCCGGTGAAGGAAAACATCGTGAGGAAACCTGCACTCTGGTTGATGATTATCAGCTAGTGTGTGAAATGGAGAAGACAATGGCAAACCACTCCATTAAAATTGCCATGAGAGTCGTTGTGTGTGTTTCATTCCATATAATGACCACGACCCTCAGTCATGAGGAAATACGACTAAAGAAGAGATGCGAACTGTTTCATGTGTGACGAATATATGTAAAAATGCTGATCGGCATAAAACTGTTCGATTTCGTAAACTCGAACAGAAAGACTTCTCCTTCTGGACTTTTCTAATTTGATAATGTAAGGCATAAGCCTAGAAGAAAGTTGGGAATCGCCTACTATAAATACTATCTTGTTTAATGTTTTGTAAATCCGTAGTCTTTTTTATGGCTACATTTATTTATTTACAAACAAAATCTTTCAGTAACATTATTGTTTTCAGCAACAAAATGTATGAATGTTACTTTTATCAAGGAAACAAATCGGCTTTTTATTACGAACTATCGTATTACTTGATAAAGGTAACATTCCTGGCTTCAGACTTACCACACGATGTCAGCAATATAAATGAGTTTTACGAAAGACTATGAGATCGTCTATTTAGCCGGGTTTCCCTAATAGTTAGTTTCGTAAAGTAGAAAGTGGTACGAGCCTCAATAGTATGAAGCAAGTAAGCAAATTGAGAATATGAACATGAGATTTACAACGGCGAAATTAATTTTTCTTTCACAATTGAACAACGTAATATAGAAATAGATAAGTACATGATTTATATATTTCTTACTACAAATTTGGGCACACGTTCATACTAAAAGTTAACGAAGGTTTTAGTTAATAGGTCTTTTTCTCTCTTTTCAATATTTGACCTTAAAAGAACGAGAAAAAACATGTTTTAACTTCTTCTTCTTCTCTCAGCCGAAAGACGTACACTGCTGGACAAAGGCCTCCCCCAAGGATTTCCACAACGACCGGTCCTGCGCTGCCCGCATCCATGCGCAACCCGCGACCTTCACCAGGTCGTCGGTCCACCGAGTGGGAGGCCTGCCAACACTACGTTTTCCGGTTCGTGGTCGCCACTCGAGAACTTTTCTGCCCCAACGGCTATCTGTTCTGCGAGCTATGTGCCCCGCCCATTGCCACTTAAGTTTGGCGATTCTGCGGGCTATGTCGGTTACTTTAGTTCTCCTACGGATCTCCTCATTTTTGATTCGATCACGCAGGGAAACTCCGAGCATAGCGCGCTCCATCGCCCTTTGGGTGACCTTGAGCCTTCTTATGAGGCCCATAGTAAGCGACCACGTCTCTGTTCCGTATGTCATTACTGGCAACACACACTGGTCAAAGACCTTAGTCTTGAGACACTGCGGTATTTTGGACGAGAAGATATCGCGAAGCTTCCCGAACGCTGCCCAGCCGGTTTCGACGATTGACCTCTTTCTCGAAGTTGGACTTACCTAACTGAACTGTTTGTCCCAGGTATCCATAATTGTCAACAACTTCGAGTGTAGAGTCTCCAACCTTTAGAGGAGTGGGTGCGACACGGATATTAAACATAATTTTCGTCTTGTCTATGTTCATTTTTAGACCCACTTGTTGAGAGGCTCTACAGAGGCCATCGAGCATTGTGCCTAAGTCTTCCAAGGTCTCAGCCATGACTACGATATCGTCAGCGAATCGAAGGTGACTGAGGTACTCGCCGTTGATATTGATACCGACCCGCTCCAGTCCAGAAGCTTGAAGACATCTTCCAGGGCGACGGTGAACAGTTTCGGAGATATAACGTCTCCCTGTCTCACCCCTCGCTGCAACTGGATAGGTTTCGAGCCTTGATCCTGGAGACGGACCGACATGGTGGCGTTTTCGTACAAACACTTCAGCGCTTCGATATATCGATAGTCAATTTGGCACCGTTGGAGAGACTGTAGCACAGCCCAGGTCTCGATCGAATCGAAGGCTTTCTCGTAGTTCACAAACGCCAAGCATAAGGGCTGATTATACTCCTCAGTCTTCTGTATAATCTGCCGCAGCGTATGATGATGATGATGATGATGAAGTGGTCTACGGTACTAAAGCCTTTTCGGAAACCGGCTTGTTCGGGAGGCTGGAAGTCGTCAAACCTGCGAGCGAGACGATTCGTAATGACTCTCGAAAACAGTTTGTAGACATGGCTCAGAAGTGAGATAGGCCTATAATTCTTCAATAAGGTTTTGTCGCCTTTTTTGAAGAAGAGTACCACAACACTTCTGTGCCATGCCGTAGGCGTTCGTCCCTCGAGTATGACGGAATCAAATAGCTTCTGGAGAGCTATTAATACCGGCGTTCCACCTGCTTTCAGAAGCTCAGCCGTGATTCCATCGTCACCCGTTGCCTTATTGTTTTTTAACTGTTTGAGAGCCATTCTAATCTCGTATATGATGTATGTATAATGTTTTAACTAAAATGGAATAATTATCCTAACTAACGTTATTAATGTGAAAGTGAGTTTGTTTGTTTGTTACCTCTTCACGCTTTATCTACGGAACCAATCTTCCTGAAATTTCGCATACACATAGTTACCGTACGGAGAAGGACATAGGGTTTCCGTGGGAAATTTACGCGGGCGAAGCCGCGGGAAAAAGCTAGTATTATATGATTTATCATTTACGTCTTATAAACGTCATTTTACAGAGCCAGAATCCTTTAAAGCAAAGGAACTTTTCTTTCGAAAACTTAACTCTGTATTCTTCGTCTTCTCGAGGGAAAGCCGAAAACTCAGAAGAAGAAGACCAAAAATATGAAGATACAATTCGTTCCTTCAAATTCAACAATCAAACTTCAATTCCTAAAACATTTCCAAATCTGTGTCACTTATTTCATAAACTTTTGTTTAGATTAGAATATTCCCACAGCATTTCAAGATGGGATTTTTCCCCAGAGGTTAGGTTTAATTGTTTCGTCATAGCCCTGAGAAACTTTTTATGCATAGATAAATATTCTACACAGTAAATATTGCTCCATTTTCCTTTTGTGTATCTTTTTGCCTGCAAGTTTGTATGGGAATGATATTGAGATACGATTCTTAGGATCGTCGACTTGAATCAAACTTCAACGATATTTTATAAGTTACAGATAATATTATCACGCCTTTTCCTCGTGGGCGATTTCAAGCGATTTTTACTTGTTACGATTCTTACAGATCTTTCTCGCTTCCTCTAGAATCACTCTCTGCATACATGCTGGTCGTTTATGGGTGTTCCTAATATCTCCCTTTTTATGGAGGACCGCAATCTGGTTGTAAGACATTTAGTGCTAACTGCACATAATGGGATAGGGTAAGGAAGATGATTTACAAAAGTAAGATGACTCGTGGGGCAAGACTCCGGAGCAATTCTAAAAAGCTTCACTAGGGACTCTATGTTGGAATTTTTGTGAATGCTACTGCCATTAGAAGACATTAGCACTTATGAAGGTCCGTAAGTAAAAAATGGTAAGAAATTTCTTAAAAAAAGGCTAGCCTGAAACAATTGTGGTTCTGGTTTACCTAAGCTCTAATAGGCCAGAGTTACAACAAATAGCAAAGAATAACAAAAAAAAAATACAATTCTTTCCTCTGAATATATTTATTAAAAAATGTGTGTGCTTCCCATTTTCATAGCACAAATGCATTTTGGGAATAGCTCAAATACAATGTCCTCATATCTGCACTTCATCGATCGAGCTGTACTCAACTAAAAATGGGCTAATCTAATATTAAATTGATTTTGTAAGGCAAATTAAGGTCAGTATCTTACGATAATGACCTAGGTCATTCGTATTAATAAAGCCTTAGTCAATTTTAGCTTCATATCACATTATCATTATTTAATTCCTCCTTCAGAACGCGTAAATTCGATGCATTAAATAAATAGGCTTAAATTTAAATCATGACAGGTAGCTTGAAAATCCTAAATATTGACCACAATTAGTTCCAAATTTTATTGTCAACATTGAACTATCTATTTATAACAATGAACCTCATAACGCGATGAGATTTTTTACTTATTTTATGTATTGAACCTGTTCAACGACTTATTGCAATATAAACACGCCAATTTCAATATTGAATGTTTGATTTATTTTTTATAGTAATTTATTGTTTACTTCACATGTTGTTTCAAAGACTGTTGATATAAGCTTCCAATGAATGTTGACCTTTACTATTATTAATTTCCTGGAATTAAATAGATAACACAACAACAGTCTGGGGGGCTTCTTTCTTCTCCTTCTCCCGTGCGCCCCCTCCCCCCCTCATTTGATATGCACTGTCATGGAATCTCCCTCCACAGTAGGTACACAAAAAAGCAGTCAGGGAGGGCACGTGCCCCCGTGCCCCCAACCCCTAAATCCGCTACTGATCGGGTGGCCCTTGACCGAGAGTTGTGAAAGAAGAAAGGGGAGACCTTTGCCCAACAGTGGGGCACAGAACCAGGCTAAAAAAATACAATAGGTAATTCGAAAAATAATATCTCAGCTACAAAGATTTTTTTTTAATTTTTGGTCATTCGCATAAATTCCCTGATTTCATTAACAAACGCAAGAGAACGTTGAACTTGAACGAGTGGTTGAATCGTTCTTGCACAAGGTCACCGATTATGTAACGGTTATGTAACGATGCAATAGCCGACAGCGTGACATACAAACCCACTTTGCAGACTTTGGCTGATTTGTGCACTTTAAATCGTATGAGTACTTCTTATCTTTTGTTTATTTCTGAAATAGGATCAGTCTATTTTAAACTGATATAAAATCATCGAAATAAGTACATAATATCTCGATGCATAAAATACACGTATTTAATTATTTTACAGCTGTAAAAACTATTTAGTGACAAATAGAACAACAATTTTGACTTGTAATTGCTGAAGTAGTTGTTTTTGTAATAAATTTTAAAAAAAGTGTTTTCTTAACAATAAACTTTAATAATAAATAAACTAAAATAAAAACTCAAACTAACTGAAAAATAAACTAAAACTTAACTAAAAAATAAAACCTAATAAACTAAAACTATAAGTAGAAAATATTCCGCAGGTCATTGCCCCGTGGAAGCGTGCCCAGGAGGCTGGCAGCATTGCTATGCTGGATGGCAATGCTTATTCTTTGAGAAAAGAACTCACCAACTCACTGCTGTGGTCACTTGTAATTACCAAATTTACTCAATAAAATTAATCATTTGAAACTCAATGGTCTACCGTCAAACAAAATGAAAATTCTGACACAAGTGTTAATAACTATAACCACAATAAATATAATACTATGGCTCGATAAGAAAGAGAGAATTTATCTAATTAAATCTGTAATGTCTGACTTCTCAAAACTTTTAAATTCGTATTGGTACACGTTGCTCTCTATATTTGGTATACAAGATTATGTCATGCATTGAACTCTTTATACGTAGGTATCTTTTATCGTATCTAGTATTCAATGTAGTAGTGGCATCTGGCGAATACGTCGACTGTAGTTAGAGTTAACAGCACACCGATTATCACGAGACCGCCTTTAAGCCGCAAGAGTCTGCACGCGACTACACTGAGTTGTAGTGATAATGTGTGTGATATATCTGTCTCTTTTTAGCACAGCATTTAGTGCATATGAAGAAAGAGTACATCCAATATGTCAACAGTTCAACTTATAGCGGCGTTAATCAAAGTGCTGCAGGGTGCTGTCGAGTGTAGCTGGTCGCTGAGACCGGCGGCACCTTGCAGCACCTTGATAGACGCCGGCTTAGGGATGTATGCAAACACGAAAACAAAACATCGATATATCGATATTTTGTCTTTCTTGGCAGGTACTTACAAACTAGGGACAACCCGTCTGTCTGCTCGCGATAAACTCAAAAACTACTGAACAGATGTTTATGCGGTTTATACTAATGGACTGGGTGGGTCATGTCATAATAAAGGAAAGCTTTGATGTACAATTTTCTCGGGCAAAGCCGTGGGTATAAGCTAGTCGATATATTAATATGTAATTCTATTGCGTTGCATTAAAATGATTTTCTAAAAACCGCATCAAAATTGGTACAGCTAAACGCCAGATAATCGCGGACAAACATACATACAAAAATCCAGGTCAAACTGAGAACCTCCTTTTTTTGAAGTCGGTTAAAAGTAGCATTTTTAATAATGTTTTTGGTTTTTTATAAGATGTTGTGTATACGTTTATCTTTTTATAGTAACGTATTTAAAGTATATTTTATAGATTTTCTAAGGTTTCTAGATTGATGGAAATACACTCCTTGAAACTACTACAAAAACAAATTTAACCTACCAAAAAATAAAATAAAAGCTTCTATATAACTAATAATAAACATCGATGTTTTACTACACCCCTAAGTCTCGGTATAGTTAACGGAGGCCGCAGGTCGCAGCGGCTAACGCCGTCTGCTGCTAGCTTAAGGGGATGTAATCCATGGTTACCTAATATTTTATTTCATCGTATTGTTTGGTTTATTATTTTATTTAGGTGAAGTTTATATCACTGATTACAAAATAACACATTAATTTGTTTTTAAAACTGGTATTGTCTTTTGCAACACACTAATCGTCATTATTATGGATTCTTAGCCATTACCATCTCTCTCTTTAGTCGTATTTCCTCATGACTGAGGGTTGTGGTCATTATATGGAATGAAACACACACAACGACTCTCTTTGCAATTTTAATGGAGTGGTTTGCCATTGCCTTCTCCATTTCACACACTAGCTGATTATCATCAACCAGAGTGCAGGTTTCCTCACGATGTTTTCCTTCACCGGAAGCAAGTGGTGGTCGATGAAAACTAACATGAGTCAGATTGGTATACAAAGCCATGTAGCCCGGGCAGGATTCGAACCTGGGATTTTGCATCCACAGGCGGGCGCCCCACCAGTCGGCCACCACCGTTTCAGCCATTACCATAAGTATTAAAAAATAGAATACTATTAGCCTGATGCGATTACCACCAGTAATTATTGTTTAAATCAAATATCACCTAATTTCTTTCGATATTTTTAACTTTGCACGCATTCCAGATGATTTAAAAAAGGCTTCAAAATAAATCAGAAATAATCCAAAACGCGGCCCCTTAAGTTTGCGACAGTCTGCGTTCCTTTGTAGAAAGCCGCTTTTCGTAATAACTTTTTTGTGAATTTATTTTTGTGGAGTTGTTGTGACAATATGTCTATCTCTTTTTAGCTCTTTTAAGATGAAAGAGTTCAACCAATTTGTTAACAGTTTGACCTAAAATCTGTCGAGAATCCCAGACGACGCAAAGCCACTCCCCACTCGCCGCTCTTTCCCCTCAACGTTACGCTGGTATCGACGTTACAAGAGACCATTCTCAACGGTTGTCATATAATTTTGTGTCCGATGTGACGCTGCGTAAACGCGAGAACGCGGCTTAAGCTAGCAACAACGACCTCCGACTGACGACCTCCGTGGCCTAACGGTTATCACGCCAGATGCCACACCGGAGCGGAGGTCGGGTTCGATCCCCGGTCAGGTCAGGATGGAAAATGATCTTTTTCAGATTGGCCTGGGTCTTGGATGTTTATCTATATGTATTTGTCATAAAATATAGTATCGTTGAGTTAGTATCCCATAACACAAGTCTCGAACTTACTTTGGGGCTAACTCAATCTGTGTGAGTTGTCCGTATATATATATTTATTTATTTATATTTATAGTAGGGTATCCCATAGAACAAGATAACTTAATTCGGGACTGGCTCAATTGTGTCATTTGTTTGTATATATTTATCATGAAAGTAATGAGTACTTTCTCAAAGTACTTATTTCTTCCACGATATTTTTTTATATATTACCTTAAAGCCATGCTGGTCTGGGAGCGATAATGAATAGAATGTGCCAGCTACTTCTCTTCCCGCGCAGATTGTAAAAGTAAATGGATGGAAAGGGCTTCAAACCTTTCACCTGTCACTATAAGAGATGGGCAAATTTTTATTCGAATAATCATCCGAATAAATTTTTATCCGTGAATAAATCATCCGCGGATATATTGGCCACGAATAAATTATCCGTGATATCATCCGTCATTTGAATAACGAATAAATTACGTCATCATTTTCATACAATCGTTTTAGGTATGTAAGGCTTGCTTGTTTTTGATGTAAAACATCTGTCCTTTCGCTTTGGACAATCTGTGGGAGTGATTTCGTAATGACAAACTTACACTTAAGGAAGCGGGCACCTTTTGATTAAACCAAAACGGTCGGTCAAATTTCAGAAGTTGTACATGAACCTGGGACTTGGCGGCAAGTCCCAGGTTCAGGTGGCCTACCACTCAGCCAACTGAATGGACTGGACCGAATAGACTGATTGGGCTGGACTGAATGGGCCAAATGGACTGGACTGAATCGTGAGCCACAAAAAGATGATTACCTAGATCGCAACCGAATAGACTGATTGGGCTGGACCGGTTGGGCTGGACTGAATGGGCTGGACTGAATGGGCTGGACTGAATGGGCTGGACTGAATGGGCTGGACTGAATGGGCCGAATGAACTGGACTGAATCGTGAGCCACAAAAAGATGATTACCTAGATCGCAACCGAATGGGCCAAATGGACTGGACTGAATCGTGAGTCACAAAAAGAAGATTAGGAACATATTTCAGGTCCCAATAAGATTATCAGATCGCAATCCACAAATCATTATGTATAACATAATAATAAGCTCAGGGAGGGTTAGATGTCAGATGTTTTACATCAGGATATATAGATGAAGAATGGTAGTACACATCAAAATGAGCAAGCCCATAATTAGTCAAAACGGCTGCGCGCGGTTCCCAAAGTCAAATTTGACACTACGAAATCACTCCTACAGATTGTCAGAAGCGAGAGGACTGATGTTTTACATCAAAAACGACCGAGACTTACATACCTAAAACGATTGTATGAAAATGATGACGTAATTTATTCGTTATTCAAATGACGGATAATATCACTGATAATTTATTCGTGGCCAATTCATCCGCGGATAATTTATTCATGAATAAATCATCCGCGGATGAATTTCCACGGATAAAATTTTATTCGGATGATTATTCAAATAAAAATTTATTCGAATAATGCCCATCTCTGGATACCTGAATCTCCATTCCATCAGAGAGCCCACTATTCAGTTAAGCGTGGCCTTCGAGTCCCACGACTCTTGGCTCTGTCTACCCCGTAAGGGATAAGTGATTCTTTGTATATACCTTAAAGTACTTGTCTTAAAATTTCCATGGAAGCCGTTCCCCAAGCACTCTACTAACGGAAATTAAATAGTAGATATTTATTTATTGGAATAATTTAAAATTTTGCATTACTCATTGTAATCGAATCCTCTGAGCTTAACCTTTGAATTGTTATATAACTTCTTATTATTTATTCATTACATACCTCAGCAACCGGTCTTGTATAATATTAGTTTAGTACTGTTGATGAAGGATAACTATTTGATTTAATACTGATTAACCAATAAAGGATTATGTCTCGTAATAATGAAAAATAAAATATGCTAACCAGCACTTTGACAGTTCTAACTTTAATTCATGTTTATTTAATTCCAATAAACAGACGTATTCTTATACAAAATGTACGAGTATTATTATTGTTACATAGCATCGAAGCAATTACAATCCTATCTTATATAATAAATGCGAAAGTGAGTTTGTTACCGCTTCAATTTTATGTACTGAACCGATCTTCCTGAAATTTCGCATACACATAGTTAGAAGTACTGAGAAGGACATAGGGTACCTTTCATTCGAGGAAAAAGCAATGCTCCCGTGGGATTTTCACGCGGCCAAAGCCGCAGGTACACAATACTAGTAGATTACTTTACTAGGTCGGATGACATCAATAGCATTCAAGGTGTTTAGACGCCCGAGCGCATCGAGGGCGGCTATAGTCCGAGTATGCATTGATGTCGTTCACCCGTAGTAAGCACTCTACTTTTCATTTCGATTATAAGGAAAGTAAAGTAAAAACACTATAAAATAGGCTTTTAACAATAAAAACCGAGATTTTGGATTTCGATACAATTTATGAAATAAATATCCGTAGTCTTTTTTAAATTTTGAACATGGAATCACCGATATATTCTACTCTGTTCACCTGGGTGAAAAGAGTAGACTTTTTAGTATCTTCATTTCATTGTACTCACTTCACCTCGTACTCATTTCACCCAGAAAATTTCATCAGGTGAATTGATTCGACAAAATTAGTGTCATTTATTCACCTTGGACTTAATTCACCCAAGTGATAATTGGCCACTTTTTTAATCAATTTAGTTGACTTGTATCACCCACGTACAACTTAGAAATAACTCTCAAATTAAAAGCCCAGTTACTTTATTTATTAACTTAAACCTTATAAGAATTACAGAAGTGATTGTTACGGTTAAGAAAATAAAATAATGTAATAATTTCCTTTAGTGCAATATAGTATTTTCTTGTTCGGAATGGTAACACGGTAAGTAATATAAAAGTTGTAGGTAGGTGGGTAGACTGTTTCAGTAGCCTATTTTCTGGAAAAATTACTTTGATTTTTATTTTTTTAAATTATTTTAAAATTATTATTGTTGATGATTATTATAAAACAAATTTTTACACACTCATGAGTAACCCTGATGTACTGCTTGTCGTAATAATTTTTATCAACATAAAAATGATTAAAATATTAACTTGACTTTGATTTAAGAGTTGTTTCTGAGATGTTGTATGAAGGTGATAAAAGTATACTAAATTGCCTAAAAAAGTGGCCTATTATCACCTGGGTGAATAAAGGCGAAAGTGAACAAATGACACCAATTTTGTCGAATGAAATCACCTGGGTGATATCACCTGGGTGAAATGAGTGAAGACACTAAAAAGTCTACTCTTTTTACCCAAGTGATATCACCCAGGTGAACAGAGTGGAATATACCGGAATTACCAGGCGGCCAGTAGCGAGACATCGCCGCCGCTTCTACGTTCTAGGTTTTTTTTATTTTATTTTTTTTATAACATAGGGCGGCAAACGAGCAAGCGGGTCACCTGATGGTAAGCGATCACCGCTGCCCATGGACTACTGCAACACCAGGGGTATCACAAGAGTGTTGCCGGCCTTTCAAGAAGATGTAGACTCGTTTTTTGAAGGTTCCAATGTCGTATCGGTTCGGGAATACCGCCGCAGGAAGTTGGTTCCACAGTTTGGTCGTACGTGGCACGAAGTGTCTTTTAAAACGTACGGTGGTTGACAGCCAGTCATCCAGATGGTATGGATGAAACTTCAGCCTGTGACGGATGGTACGGTGGTGAAATTCTGCGGCAGGTATTACGTCGAACAATTCATCAGAGCACTCCCCATGATACATTCGGTAAAGAATGCACAAGGATGCGACATCCCTACGCAGAGCCAGAGGATCGAGACGGCTGACAAGATTCTCGTCATCGACGATGCGAATCGCACGACGTTGAACGCGGTCTAAAGGGAGAAGTTGGTATTGAGGTGCCCCAGCCCACAGATGGGAACAGTATTCCATATGCGGCCTAACTTGTGCCTTGTATAGCTGAAGGCGATGCGCCGATGTGAAATACTGCCTTGCTCTGCCTAGGACACCCAGTTTTTTGGAGGCCAACTTAGCCTTTTCCTTAAGATGACCGCGAAATTGAACGTCGCACGAAATCTCGACGCCTAGAATTTCGATCTTCGGCCGCGTATCTAGTGAAGCGCCCTGGAACGAAGGAGATACGACGAAGGGGCTTTTTTCGCGGTGAACGCACAAACTTGTGTTTTTTGGGGTTAAATTGGACCAAGTTGCAGTGACCCCAATTTGAAACCTGGTGTAATGAAGTTTCAACCTCAGACACAAGTTTTGTTCGACACTCGGAGACGCGCGCCCGAGAAATGTTAGCTTGACCGGTATAAGAGGTTGGACACCTCTTATACCGGTCAAGCTAACATTTCTCGTGCTATCATCCGCATAACAATGAATGCTGCTGGATTGAAGCATATCATTGATATGCAAAAGAAAGAGCGTCGGCGACAGAACACAGCCTTGAGGGACACCAGCATTCACGGGCTTGTATTCGGAGCATGAACCGTCAACAACGACTTTAATGCTGCGCCCTGTGAGGAAACTGGTAACCCATTGGCATAATTTCTCGGGCAACCCGTAGGAAGGAAGCTTCGATAGAAGGGCTTTGTGCCAGACCCGATCGAAGGCTTTCGCCATGTCCAAACTGGCCGTCAGGGCTTCCCCCTTACTCTCAACCGCTTTCGCCCATTTATGGGTCAGGAATACCAAAAGATCGCCAGCAGACCGTCCATGACGAAATCCGTACTGGCGATCGCTTATAAGCTGGTGCTCCTCGAGGTACAACAGGAGCTGGCGGTTTATAATGGACTCCATTATTTTGGAGAGCAAGGAGGTAATGGCAATGGGCCTGTAATTGCCAGGGTCAGAGCGATCACCTTTTTGGGTATTGGGTGGACTAAAGCAATCTTCCATGCAGACGGGACGACGCCTAAAGAGTAGGAGTGTCGAAAAAGACGCGTCAAGACCGGAGCCAACTCAGGAGCGCAAGTTTTGAGCACAACGGCAGGGATTCCATCGGGTCCATTAGACTTGTGGACTTCGAGGGAGAGAAGTGATTTGCGAACAGTTTTTTGAGTAAACCGGATGTCCGGCATAGTACTCGCGCAACGTGGTATAGTCGGAGGAGGCTTCCCACCGTCGTCCAAAGTAGAGTTAGATGCAAAAAAGGTGCCCAGGAGATCGGCTTTCTCTCTTGCATCATGGATCAACGTGTCATTTGCCGTGCGCAATGGTGGAAAGGATGGCTGACAAAAATTGCCCTGGACAGCTTTGGCAAGAGACCAAAATGAGCGTGTACCCGAGGGTAGTTTGGCCAGCTTCTCACCAATTCGTCCGATGTGTTTCGCCTTTGCCGTAGCCACAGTTTTTTTTAAAGATCTAGAGGCAAAGTTATACTCCCTTTTAAGGACTTTCGCATCAGGATCCTTAGCTGCCATCGCGTTGGACCAGGACTGAAAACTTGCTTGCTTTTGGCAAAACGCTTCTTTGCAAGAGCGGTCAAACCAAGGCTGAGACTTGCCACCAACGGGCACAACAGAACTTGGGACGAAAAGTTCCATGCCCTGCGATATCACATCAGCAACAGAGTCGGCAACGGCAGAAGCATCCCGAAGCGAGAAGCAAACTTCGCCCCAGGGGTAGGATGAAAAAGAAGGTCCGCATCCCATCCCAATCTGCTGACTTGAAGTGCCAGACACGGCGACAGCCCGCCGGCTGTTCCGCCGAACGGGGCCGTAATTTGCACGTGGATGGCACCATGCTCCGGATTAGGCAATGGTCTGATGAGCCAATAGGGGCACCAACAGATACTACATAGCCATCCGGATGGGAAGTCAGCAGGAGATCAAGCCGTGAGGGCGTATGGCCTTCCACATCAGGTATGCGTGTGGGGGCTGAAACCATCTGAGACAGACTATAGGCCGCGGCAAAGGCGTGAACAGATCTACCCGCATGATCGGTTTTTCCCGATTGGAGCCATTCTATATGGTGGGCGTTAAAGTCCCCAAGAATTATTATTTCCGCGGATGGAATCTGTCGCAGCACATAGTCCGTTGCAGTGCCAATATGCTCCATGAGTCGGTCAGTTTCGGCATCACCACTGTGGGACCTGTAGAGGCAAGCGTAGACGCGAGGGTGGTCGTCGCAATCTACACGAAGCCATAGAGTGGACAAGTCTTTGCCTTCAAGATTGCATAGACGGCGAACACAGACATCGTCCCTGACAAATACGCATACGCCAGCGTGTGGCACGAATTTGTGCTCGATTTTGTAGCCGGGATAATGTAGGTATGACGTATCCGCTGGAGACGATATCTGGGTTTCCGTCAAAAAGAATAAGGCAGGCTTTTCTGCCTCCAGATGGTAGTGGACAGAGTTGAGGTTTGAGTGAATACCCCTGATATTGCACAGATGGACATGGTGTGCATGGGGGGGGTGCCGTAGCCTTATCTTGAGCAATGACGAGCGGGATTTTGCCCTCCCCAGAGTACGTAGGGCAGCCCAAGCAAGAATGCTCAGGGAGGGATTCTCCTGTACGTAACGTACCGGTACCCTCCTGGGGTACTCTACTATGAAATTCCGCTGCCATGTTGAGGGGTGGGGGGAAGGGGTGGGCCTCCGGCTCTCTCACTCACCGAACGAAGCATAGAAGCGTTAAGGCAACTACTCAAACGTCGATTTTCTGTGAGAGGGTGGTACTTCCCCGGACGAACCGGCCCATTCATGCTACTAGCAAAAATTTGGCCAGTAGCGTGGCTCTATCACACATAAAACTTTTAACTTGTTAATCTTAGTAGAAAATAAATGTTATTCATTTATTACATCAACTATCATAATTTAGTATATAATTTATACAAATATTTATATTTAATATTTTTAAATTACATTACATTATTTAAAAAAAATATATGGATAAAAACAAAGAAGCGGTAAGTCTAAATACAGCAGAATTTTTCTTTTATAAAGAATGATTTTTTCAGTGCTACCATTTTGGCTAATACATGTGTTTAAGACAGCTTTATCACATGTACCAAAAATTAAAAAAAAGGAAATGAAAACTTATTTCTAGCAACTATTTGCTCATAGTCATTCTCTTCATGAATACGCTCGCCGATCTTCTTTTTTGAGAAGGATCGCAATCTGATCGCAATACTTTCGTTGGGGGCAACCTTGACCAACTTTACCAATCACTTCTGCTTTATAACTTAATTACTTTCCTTCATTTTTCAATAAAATCTATATAAATATACCTGCATCAATAATCTCACTGCAATTAATCACTCAATATTCTTTTTTCACATCTTCTTTCAGTGTTTATTACCATCACTGTATATAGTCTATAATATAATGTATGTAGGTTTTTTACTCCAGAAGTATTAGTAATATTCCTTACAGGCTGTGTTGTGGCCATTGAGCTAGGTACGTCCTGTTTGTCTAGAACTGCAGCAGTATTTTTTTTAGTTACTTCTAAATATTGTTTATCGAGAGTATTATTCATATGCACATAAAGCAACAAGTTACTCTTACTGTGACCCACAAGACATACCATCCCAATTTGGCCGGTCATTCACTTTGCACAACCTTGCGATCGCTGGCCGCATTTGCTCAATATGCAATGCACTATGTAATGTTACATAACGTAATGCATTTATGTTTAAAACTAAATGTTACTTTATGAAATACTATATGTTTCGATAGACATGGTATATTTTAATCTCAATGCTGATAGAAAAAGCTTACAATAATTATAAAGCAGTAGTTTTAAATCGAAATAATTCTCGTCTTGCCCGTAGTACAGTTGTAATTGTCTAGTTGACTAGACCATCCGCTAAACTTTCATTCGGTAGTACAGTTAACTGTACCACGGAATAATTAGGTCCTCTTTTCTTTTTACTTCCTAATATAGATGTCAGTTTCTAGTACCTATAATTCTATGAGTAGGACTGTCTGATTTTCGTACCTTTCTGATTCTTATTGATTCTATTTGATATTTTAAAATCTGCATATATTATCCTTTATATTTATAAGGGAAATGCTAAATTACTGACATAAATACAAACATTATTTGAAACACTACGATATGTGTGTATACTAGCCAATTCTATTCTATTTTTAGCCTATATTAGCCCACTGCTGGACATAGGCCTCCCTTTTTTGACGCCACTTACTACGGTCCTGTGCCAGTCTCATCCATCGCTTTCCCGTAACGCAGACAATGTCATCTGACCAGCGGGCTGGTGGCTTTTCTACTGGTCGTCTTCCCTTCTAGCCAAGTGTCTCGCCCAATCCCACTTTAACTGCGTGATACGTTTACCTACGTCTTTGACCTTTGTTCGACGTCGAATTCCTACATTTGGTATACGATCCAACAGTGTGATGCCGAGCATGGCGCGCTCCATAGCTCTTTGAGCGACTTTAATGATGTGCATATATTGCTTTGTGAGCGGCCATGTAGCCAATATATACTCCATATCATTACAACCAATAAACACTCTATTATCATAGGCCAGTAACTTGTTTGCCGCGATACCCTGATCTTCAATTGTTCACATAACACAATCTGTGTAACAATTTTGCAATATATGCACAATTGTTACCGCACCCACTGTACTGTATTATGATGATCGAAACTTCCATGTCAAGGACGACGTCATTTCTCTTCTCCTGTCTCTTCAAATTGAGTATAATTTTATGCTAGAATGTATAATATACAACATGTGGTTTTGAAACTTCACGGTAATTTTATGCAAATTTTGTTTTGTCATTGTTCCGTTTTCAACGCAAATCTTGTTTACCTTTCAATTTGAATTTCGCGCGCCTTACCGATGCTCTTATCAATCATCACAATTCGCTGTGCTGCAGTTCTATTTAGCCAATGGGGCGCCCGGACTTCCGCTGGCGCATGCGCAGATCCTACCGGTGTCTGAGAGATCAACGCTATAGGCTGGTAGCAGAAGGCTGGTGGCAGAACCAGTAAAACCTCTCCGTGTCTGTACGTGAAAGCGAAGGCGCGCGCGCACCAAACATTACAGCCCTTTTACTCAATTATTTTTAATAAAACTTCAAGTGCTCAACAGTGTTTTTGGAACTTTATAATCGTGTGTGGCTGGCCGGCCAGGTGTCTAAAGGAAGAACTATTCGTGAGGAATCGTGCTAGAAGCCTGCCTACGTGGTAAGTGGTTTGTGCATTGTTCCTATTGTCTAAATCGTCTGTAGCAACGCTTATTAACGGCGAATGCTTTCAATAAGTATTCGATCCAATGTGGTGATTGATAGTGTACTCTAATTTCTTCTTATCGAATCAATTTAGCCACATTTTTTGGTGCCGAAACCCGGGAACTTTGGATACCTACCTTCAGTCTGCCGCCAAATACCAATTCGATTTAGTAATTGCTACTTCATTTACCGTATTCCACGCTTATTATACTTACTAGTACAGCTAAAACGAATAAACATAACATTTTGTTTCAATTACTAATCGGAAAACAAGTCTTTGTTCCATTTTGTTTTGTTGAGTACCTTACCTACCGTTTATCGATTTAAGATGGCTTCCATCAGTTTCTAGAATATTTGTTGAAAATAAATTCTTTTGTCGTTTTATACTTATTAGCATAAAATTATCTACCGTTTTACCGTTCGCAATAATACAATATTGCAAATCCACCTTCTCATAATTTTATGTTGATAGTTCGTTATAACTCGACTACTTTTTTCCAACCGTTCAACGTTTCCTCTTGATATTTATTTATCGAAAATTTATTTCGTTTCAAATTACGAAATATTTTTTATCGTGACGTTGTATCGTTTATCGTATCATATTTTCAACGAATTTTGGTGCGTTCACATTTTCATTATTACCGTTTTAGGTTAAAAATCATAGTTTTTTGTTTTTACAAAAAAACTGATTTTTATTTTTTTTATTTACCGTACATTAACGAATATCGCAAACCGTTTTTAGTGTTCCTAACGCTCATTTAATTCATCCTTATCAATTTAATTTATTTCAATTTAAAACTCAGGTGACCGAGGTGACAATATTACCTGTTGTCGTGTAATACCGCCCCAGTGATTCTCGTCGATTCTTGTGAACGCGGTCTCGCTGAAGACGTTCGCAACTAAACTTTTTTATCGAATCCGAATATTTGTTGCTATCAGTTTTTATTGTTTTGATATTAATTATGTCTTTACTATCAAGGCGTAAATCTAAACCTACTATTAAAAAGGGTATCGAAAATACGTACACTATTAATAATTTGCCCAGTTTGCGACGTAAACGAACTATAGCATATAATCGCTTAACGAAGGCTTTGGAAGTAGGTACCTTAGCCAATACCGATGAATCACAAGTAGGGTTATTTCTTTCATATTGTCATGAAATAAAAACGATTGCTGATAGTTTTCATGACTCCCATTTTATTATTTTGGACCTTCTTAAGGATGATGCCGATGAGGAGGACGATGAACTTCAGGATCGATTTGACGAATTGTATTTTCAAGTGTTGGCAATTCAACGAAAATTTGAACAACGTTCATCTCAACAAGCTGACACTTCGAAACATAATTCATTGACCGGTTCGCACAGTGGAAATATGCGGTTACCAAAAATTTCGTTGCCAACTTTTTCCGGTGCTATCAAGGAATGGCCTGAGTTCATTGCAACTTATAACGCGTTGATACATGATTCTACCTCCTTATGTAATATTGAGAAATTTCACTATCTCGTGTCAGTTTTAAGTGGTGATGCTTTATCGTTCATTAGAACTTTTCCTGTTGCAAGTGAACATTATTTAAGTGCGTACGAGGCTCTCAAGTCCCGTTATGAAGATAAACGCGAATTAGCGTTTACGTGCTGGCGTGATATCTTGGACGTTAGTTTAAAGACTTCGAACGCTCAAGATTTTCGACGCGCCTTAGACACGATCGATGAGAACTTAACAATTTTAAAAACTTTAAAATTACCTACCGATAAATGGGATTTTGTTCTTTGTTATAATGTTCTGGCCAAACTCGATACCAAATTAAGACGCGAGTTTGAGGAAAAACATACCGATATTGAGCTTCCACAGTATAACCATTTAAGGGCATTTTTACACTCTAAAGGTGAAGCATTAATTCGCGACACGCACTTTTCGAATGTTACCAATAAAACCGCTAACGTTCCAAAGGACACACCGGGAACTTCACAGAAGTTCAAGCGACATAACGTCACGCATTCGCTTGTCGCTCCCACCGTCACTACTCATAAAAATGTTGGTGATAAACAACAAGCGAAACCTGCTCATAATTCGAGCACTCCGATTCGTAAATGTGCCTACTGTCGTAATGAACATCACATCTCGGCCTGTAGTGATTTTTTGGCAAAATCAATAGATGAGCGCATGGCTGTGGCCACTGAAAAGAAATGGTGCTACAATTGTCTTAACGCATCCCATTCAGTGCGAGAGTGCACATCAATGTTTTCATGTCGACAATGTAGACGTAAACACCACACTTTGCTACATAAGGAGCCGGCGGCAAGCTCGGCGACCTTAGTGGCTAAGGATTCGTTAACTCAGTCTGATCCAACCGTAACCACAACCGTGTTACTGGCAACAGCTCTAGTCCAGATTCGTGATGCTTCTGGTGAATTTCATACATTTCGCGCGTTATTTGACACCGGCAGTCAAAACAATTTTCTCACGGCTCACGCCGCTCAACGATTAAATCTAAAACCTATAACTGGTAATATCAACGTTTATGGGTTAGGGGGCAGCCCTGCCTCAGTCAGTGGCTTTGTTACATGCGACATTGGCACCAACTGTAACGTAAAGTTTCGTCTGGGAATGCTCGTCATACCGAGCATTTGCGGAGATCAACCGATAGCAAGGCTAAATACGAAAGGATGGGAGGAGGTCAAAACACTACCGCTAGCTGATCCTGGTTTTGACATCCCTGGTCCAATCGACGTCTTGTTAGGTGCCGACGTCTTTGCTGAGTCACTTCTCGAACAACGTCTGAAGGGTAACGCCTCTCAACCGCGAGCTTTCAACTCAGTCTTCGGCTGGCTTCTTCTTGGGAAGTCCAGACTCGCATCGTCCAGTCTACTAGGAGTAGCCCCTTCTACCGTAGACGATAGTTTAAACAAAATTGTTCAACGTTTCTGGGAAATCGATAACGTTCCACAATCTTCCCGATTGACCCCAGAAGAGCAACGCTGTGAAAATAGTTTTCTCAGTAATCACTACCGTGACGAGACAGGTAGATATGTAGTTTGTCTCCCCTTCAAGGACGACGAGGAGCCAATCTTTGAAGGTTCTCGAGAGATAGCCTTACGACGCTTTCATGCCATTGAAAGGCGTCTGTATCGCGATCACAATTTAAACCAACAATACGTGGAGTTCATGACTGACTATATCGACAGTGGTCACATGACTCTGGTACCTGCCAAGCAAATGGGTCAAGGCAAGTATTATATACCGCACCATTGTGTGCTACGTCCCGACAGCGCTACAACGAAGCTTCGCGTTGTATTCGACGCCTCGGCTAAAGATGCAACTTCCAAATCGCTAAACGACTCGCTGCTGACGGGACCGAAGCTACAATCAAATATCGTAGAGATCCTTCTTCATTTCCGTGAGCACGCAATTGTCTTCATGGCAGACGTGCGCCAAATGTACCGTCAAATCAACCTAGCTCCTCAACATCGTGATTATCAACGTATTCTCTGGCGAGCTCACCCAGATGAGCCTCTTCAAGAGTACGTATTAAATACCGTAACGTACGGAGTGTCTTCCGCTCCATTCCTGGCGTGCCGCTCTATTCAGCAACTGGCCAACGATGAGGGTCACAAGTACCCAAAGGCCAAAACCGTTTTAACTTCCGACATATACGTTGATGACGTCATATCCGGAAGCTCATCGCTGAAGGACGCCAGAGAAATCAAAACTCAACTCATCGCTCTTTTCGGTCTTGGCTCGTTTGAGCTCCGAAAATGGGTGAGTAACCGACCCGAGCTACTTAGCGATCTTCCCGCGGAGGCGTGTCTTTCAGAAGCAATCACTTTTACCGAAACTGAAGACACAACTATCAAGGTTCTGGGCCTTAAGTGGGAGCCTGCTTCGGATTCGTTCGTCTTTACCGTTAATCCATCTAATCAACCGTGCACCAAGCGAACGATTTTGAGTGAGGTTGCCAGAATTTTCGATCCTCTGGGTTTTCTATCTCCTTTGACAATTCATGCCAAATGTCTTATTCAAAAGCTTTGGATTCTAGGTCTTTCATGGGATGATAAGCCCCCACCGGAAATTATCTCTCAATGGGAAAAGTTCTCTGAACAGCTTCCTCAAGTTAGGAATCTTAAAATTCCACGTAAATACGCTACCGATAGCGCTCAATCATATCAACTGCATGGATTTTGTGACAGCTCCGAAGCAGCATATGGCGCCGTTATATACCTGCGTGTTATCGAGTCTGACGGCTCCGTTCGCGTCTTTCTCGTATGTGCAAAGGCTCGTGTAGCTCCTTTAAAACGTCAATCGTTACCTCGCTTAGAGCTGTGTGGTGCAGTTTTGCTTACAGACCTTATCAAATTTGTCAAGGACACGCTGCGGATTCCTGTCCATGACACTTATCTGTGGTGTGATTCCACCGTTACCTTATCCTGGTTGCGAGCTCCTTCTTCTCGCTGGGTGACATTCGTTGCAAACCGCGTAAGTCACATTCAAGATATCGTACCGACCGAGTGCTGGAGGCACGTACCATCTGTCACAAATCCTGCAGATGTTTGTTCGCGTGGGCAATTGCCTCACGATTTGCTAAACAATGCCCTATGGTGGGCGGGCCCAGAATGGTTGTCTCAACCACAGTCTGAGTGGCCAATCGATACATCGAAAAATCGTTCAAACGATGACAATGCGGTGCTCTCTGAGCAGCGTCGCACCACGGTTCTCGTTTCGGATCAAATCGAAAGCGTTAATCACACGTCTATAATTGATCGGCTATTCGAAAAATATTCTTCTTTAGATAAAATCTGTCGCATTATCGCTTACGTTCGCAGGTTTTGTAATAACATGCGTAACACTGTTCCGCGATCAGATAATCTTTTTCGTAACGGACGCTGAGCGTCATCGTGCGTTACTAATTATCGTCAAACATTTCCAACATCGTTGTTTTTTGGATGTCATATCCAAATTACAATCAAAGATACAGTTACCTCGCAGTTTTCGTAAACTAAACCCGTTTTTGGACGAGCAGGGTATACTCAGAGTAGGCGGGCGCCTATCGCGCTCCGATCTTGACTTCGAACATAAGTATCCCGCATTATTGCCCAAAAAGAGTGTTCTTACATCAGCTGTAATCGAATCTATTCATCGAAACAATTTTCATCCCGGTCTGAACACAACCAACTATCTGATTTTACAACAGTTTTGGATACTTGCGGCAAAGCATGCTGTACGTCATCATCTTTCAAGATGCATAAGATGCTACCGTCTTAAACCGAAACCTTTGCAACCCTTTATGAGCGACCTTCCGGCCTTTCGTGTCAATCAGGCAAAACCCTTCTCTGTCGTAGGTGTCGATCTAGGAGGGCCTTTTCGAATTAAGCTCGGGCTTCATCGTGGTGCTAAAATCGATAAAGCGTACTTGTGTTTATTCGTATGCTTGAGCACAAAAGCAGTGCACCTTGAGGTGGTTTCTACTTTATCGACTGACGGCTTCATCGCGGCATTGCGTCGCTTCGTTTCTCGTCGCGGCCGCTGCAATGTTATTCACTCTGACTGCGGTACGAATTTCGTTGGTGCAAGTTCACAACTAGCGTCATGTATCGAACAAGCCTCTCATGCGGAAAAAATAGATTTTAAACGTAACGTACCTTCTGCTCCCCACTTTGGAGGGGTGTGGGAAATCCAAATCAAAGCCGCAAAGAGTCATTTGTACCGTATTGTTGGCGATCAGGTCTTAACGTTTGAAGAGCTTACCACACTCTTCGCTCAGATCGAATCAATTTTAAATTCGCGGCCTTTGTGTCCATTGAGCTCGGATCCCAACGATTTGAACGTTCTTACGCCCGGTCATTTTTTAACGCTGGAACCTCTTACAGCAGTTCCTGACTTCGACTACAAGGACGTAAAAATCAATCGACTAAATCGATGGCAACTTATCCAATCTTTTCAACAACAATTTTGGAAACGCTGGAAAAATGAATATTTACATGGGTTAACTCAGCGAGCAAAATGGACCACGGACTCAACACCGTTAATTGTAAACTCAATCGTACTTATAAAAGAGGACAATCGGCCTCCTCTTCAATGGGCATTAGGACGAGTTGTTTCCTTGCATCCTGGCCCTGATGGGGTAGTTCGAGTCGCAACCGTTAGAACAGCCAGGGATCACTCGCTTAAGAGACCTTTGGTCAAACTATGTCCTCTACCCTCCGTATAATCGTTTCAACTTATCATTTGTTAGCTTTTAAGTTTAGAATAATAACTTAAACATATTTATCGTTAATTACCGTTTCTTATTCTTACTCTGGGAAAATCCTATTGGTATTTTGGTGGGCGGAATGTTCCGTTTTCAACGCAAATCTTGTTTACCTTTCAATTTGAATTTCGCGCGCCTTACCGATGCTCTTATCAATCATCACAATTCGCTGTGCTGCAGTTCTATTTAGCCAATGGGGCGCCCGGACTTCCGCTGGCGCATGCGCAGATCCTACCGGTGTCTGAGAGATCAACGCTATAGGCTGGTAGCAGAAGGCTGGTGGCAGAACCAGTAAAACCTCTCCGTGTCTGTAGGTGATAGCGAAGGCGCGCGCGCACCAAACATTACAGCCCTTTTACTCAATTATTTTTAATAAAACTTCAAGTGCTCAACAGTGTTTTTGGAACTTTATAATCGTGTGTGGCTGGCCGGCCAGGTGTCTAAAGGAAGAACTATTCGTGAGGAATCGTGCTAGAAGCCTGCCTACGTGGTAAGTGGTTTGTGCATTGTTCCTATTGTCTAAATCGTCTGTAGCAACGCTTATTAACGGCGAATGCTTTCAATAAGTATTCGATCCAATGTGGTGATTGATAGTGTACTCTAATTTCTTCTTATCGAATCAATTTAGCCACAGTCATTCATTCATTACGGTTAAAATAAAACAAAATCTGTAACTAATTAAAACATTTTGCACGGTGGGATACAAGGAAGCATCTCAATGCTTCCTTTATCTTGAAGGCTCTTCTTATTCATCCGAAATTTTAATAAACATAGATTTGCGTGCTCATTGGTTTTTAAGAAACTATCATAGGTCTAAAAACTCTAAACTGCTCCAAAATACAAGATCGCCAAAATCACCCTATACCTGGCCACTGCTGCCTGCCAAACTTTGCCAATGTTGTTGATTTTTGGTATTACGCACCCAGTCGATCCCTGCAAACTTTCACAGGTTCTCGCGACATCTAGCCAGGGGATGTCATAAACCAGCCACGTCTGTAGAACACTCTGACTGACTCTATTGCCAATAGACTGGTCTATTGCCACGCTCTTTGATCAATCAATCGAACAATACAACGCAATTTAATCTATTGTCTATAAGATATTCACGTGTACACAGGATGGAAACTCAACTCGCAAATTTTTCTATTCCAGCGGAGTACATCCAGCCATGCAGCCGCAGCGACCCTCAACTGGACGTCTGCATCAAGAACTCCTTCAACCACCTCCGCCCGTACCTGGCGAAGGGTTTGACAGACATTGGCATCCCCCCAATGGAGCCCCTCCTGATTGACAGGCTCGTGATAGAGAACGATGCTGGTCCTGTGAGGGTCACGGCATCCTTTAGCAATATCACTGTCATCGGACCTAGTAACTATACTGTTACTAAAATCAGGTAAGATTTTCGTACTATACAAAGTCAAAGTCAATTTTTTTATTGAAACTTGACCTTCAAAGAAGGCTCTTTTTCGAAAACTAAGTATTTAATCATGATATATTATGTATCAAAGCTACAAACTACTAGCAATTCGGAACGACCACTGCTGAGAAGAAATTCTACTCATATTTAAATTCAAATGGAGAAAATAAACTTGACACTGTTAGCGATCACTTCGACGCATCAACGTTAGCAACTGTTGAAGTGATCGCTATCAAGCACACTGCAGCAATAGACCATTTAAACTCTAACTGGTAGTTAAAGTAAGTAAAAGTACTTTATTGCACCAAAAAATTAAGGCAAATAAAAGGAAAGCTTCTCACCGATGAATATTCTGAAAAAGGGCAGATTTAAAACGCAAATAAGATTTTACCTAAACTGAGTGACTAACACTATATTATTAGATGACATTTATTTATGAGCGAACTTATTTCAAACAAGAGAAATAATAAATATTTCACAACTTGACTGACAGATTTCCTAATATTGTTGTTATATTAGCAACTAACGTTGCCCGCGGCTTCGCCCGCGTGAGTTTCGCTTAGATGAAAAATCTTTTTGTGTTCCAAACTGTATTACCTAAACTCCATTTCAGCCATTTGGTTATCCCGTGTCCCGCGGGAATATATTAGGTCCTACTCGTAGTACAGTCGCGGTGTTAAAAGTCAAAGTCAATTTTTTTATTGAAACTTGGCCTTCAAAGAAGGCTCTTTTTCACGTCGAAAACTAATTATTTATCATAATATATTATGTCTCAAAGCTACAAACTACTAGCATTTCGGAACGACCACTGCTGAGAAGAAATGCCGAAAGAAACTTATGAAACAGTCTTGGTCGCCTAACATGCCAGAGGGGCTATTTATTAACTCTATACATACACTAGATTGTGTACAGTCAAAAATAAAATAAAATATAAGAAACAAATATAAATATAATAAAAAATGTTATGTTTGTGATCGAGTAACCACAATGAAATTTATTCGACTTAACTGATTCGACTTTTATTTTTTGTTCTTTCTAGAACAAAAAATAAAAGTCGAATCAGAACGACGCCGTCACCAGTTTGAACATTTTAGTGAGCATGACTTACTCGATCCCCAAGACCATATACCTAAGAAAAATAAATACTTTCAGTCACTTGAAGATCACAATACACGTACATGTTTAACAATTAAAAAAAATATCAGAAGTGATATTTCATTCAATAAATATTTTTACTGTTTTATTATATGTATCGATATTCAAATAGGCAAATTTTTGCGCTTTATAAAAACAAGTAAACTTTTGTGGACAAAGAAGCAAGGCAGCATTCTATTAGAATTAGACAGTTTAGATTCATTCTTTGGTTTAGATACTTCTTTCTGGATTCGTGTTGGAATTGGAACTCGGAAATCTTTTGTTTGCTGCTTTCATTTAGTTTTAAAATAATAAGAAAAATCTGCATTCGCCTCATTGCTCGGACATTTCACTCGACTAATGTGAACGTCATGTTAATAAAGATTGCGAGTAATCATAAGTTGAAGTTTGTGGTTCGTTGGCCAACAGCAGAGGCGAGGGAACGTATCTTGCGACACGATCAAGTGACAAACAATTGCAAAAGTATGACTTGGCATCATAGTCAAAATGAGTGGGGCACGTTTTGATACCCTGTGCAAAGTGCAAAATTGTTGTACGTCTGTGTTATGTATATCCTTAAAAAGAAAAACTAATAAAGGTAGTTTTGATTTTTTTAAGGTGTTTTTATGAGATAGAATTGTTAAACTTGCCTCAGCTTAAACCTTAGCTTTGTATTAATGTTAATATCCAATCTGTTGTGAACAATAACTAACTACTTCTCAGATTACTACTCTCTCTACAGTGATTACCATTAAATTTTTTTTTTTTTTACAATGTATTCACAATGTCAAAAATTAAACAACTAAAATTATGTACCTACATTCACCACACGTAATAGGTACCTAATTTCATTCTGGTATTGGAGGTAAGGTATCAAAGGTTAATATAATGAATGAATTATTTCTTACTTACGGTTTTTATTTGAATATGAACAAATCATTAATATCTAACCTTTTAAGGGCAAGTTAAGCCTATGACACTTTTGTCGTATACTTACAACTTTCTCCAAAAAACATTTGACGAAATACCAATTCGTCTGTATGGTTCTTATTTAAAAACTAATTTGCATAAGACAACGATTTTTTGTATTTAAAAAGTGTATATACAAAGTTGTTGGGGAAAGTTGCTAAGTATTGATTTCAAAAGGTTGAGGTCTGCCAGAACACCAATAACTTTTTTGACATCTCAAAATAATTATTATTATTGTTTTCCAGGTCAGACCTGAAAAAGCTGCGGATCGACATGGGGCTGATTCTACCTCGCATCGAAATCACCGGCCGCTACGAGGTCTCTGGGCAAGTGTTGCTGTTCCCGGTGCGTTCGCAGGGAGACTTCTGGGCTGCGTTCAGTAAGTACATTGTTATTAGGTCGGAGCTGAAGAAGTTGCCATCGACATGGGGCTGATTCTACCTCGCATCGAGATCACCGGCCGCTACGAGGTCTCTGGGCAAGTGTTGCTGTTCCCGGTGCACTCGCAGGGAGACTTCTGGGCTGCGTTCAGTAAGTACATTGTTATTAGGTCGGAGCTGAAGAAGTTGCCATCGACATGGGGCTGATTCTACCTCGCATCGAGATCACCGGCCGCTACGAGGTCTCTGGGCAAGTGTTGCTGTTCCCGGTGCGCTCGCAGGAAGACTTCTGGGCTGCGTTCAGTAAATACATTGTTATTAGGTCGGAGCTGGAGAAGCTGCCATCGACGAGGGGCTGATCCTGCCCTGCATCGAGTTAAGGATAAAAAGTAGTTTAACATGCAAATAGCTTACTTTCGCCCAAAAGAAGATAGTTTCATAAATCATATTCATCAAAGAGAAATACGAAGATCGTTGAAAGCAACCGTTCTCACTCGGCCAGATGGCAATCAGCAAAGGTCAAAATCCAAATATCAGTTTTTAGATGAGCACTATGGTCCTGAGAATGCAGATCTACTAGAGTCATCTTCCTTAAATCAAATCAAATCAATCAAATCGTTTATTGCTTCCTTAATGTATACAGGTCTTCTTGAATGTATTGTATTTGCTTCCTTAATTACGAATTTACAAAAATTTTGGTTAAAATCAATGCACATTATATTAACTACAAATGGTTAACCTTTCCAGTCGACGTAGCGGCGATCGCCAAGATCTTCGGAAGTGAGATCGAGAAGAACAACATCAAATATATGACCGCCAACAGGCTGCTGGTGGACTTCAAGCTCAGAAACTCCAGGTTTAGAGTACGGGACACCGTCAACTTTGGAAGCGTTATAGGTGAGACTACTATTTCTATAATACTCGAAAAGGACAACATCAAATATATGACCGCCAACAGGCTGCTGGTGAACTTCAAGCTCAGGAACTCCAGATTCAGAGTGCGGGACACCGTTAACTTTGGAAGCGTTATTGGTGAGACTACTTTTCCATTTGAATTTACAATACTCGAAAAGGACAACATCAAATATATGACCGCCAACAGGCTGCTGGTGAACTTCAAGCTCAGGAACTCCAGATTCAGAGTGCGGGACACCGTTAACTTTGGAAGCGTTATTGGTGAGACTACTTTTTCCATTTTGAATTTATAATGCTCGAAAAGGACAACATCAAATATCTGACCGCCAACTGGCTGCTGGTGGACTTCAAGCTCATATACTCCAGATTCAGGATGGACCGTTAACTTTGGAAGCGTTATTGGTGGGGGTACTATTTTTTGAATTTATAATACCTACCAGAAGATTTTCGCCACTGAGAACGAGAAGGACGACATCAAGTACATGAGCGCAGAGCGACTGCTAGGGGACTTTAAGCTTAGTATCTCCAGGTTCAGGGTGCTGGGCACCATTAACTAAACTATGGAAGTGTCCTTGGTGAAATTACTTTCTTAACTATTTTAGAATACCAAGTTAGAATTTTCTTACGTGATGGTGATGAAGGTATATAAAGAACGAACGAAAGAGACGCCTAATAATAATCTTTGACTAAAACAAAATATTACTAAGGCGATTTAACGAGTATTTTTTGGACTGTGAAAAACTATCAGATCAAAATGGAGAGTCCAGATAAATACTTATTCTTTTGAACCTAATAATTAAAAATATTATTTTTTAAATTCCAGGTGAAGCCATGAACCAATTCCTGAACAACAACGCGGCGGAGATCATTGAGGAGATGAGGCCGGCAGCAGCAGTGTCCATCTCCAAGCACTTCAAGGCTTTTCTCAACGCAGCCTTCGAGAGAGTGCCCATCGATGTGTGGCTGAAGCCTTAAGACCAGTGTACGAAGGACTAGTTTTATAAGGAAGCGCTTCAAGACACGTTACCTGACAGTGAGATGAATAAGAAAGAAGTGATTTCGATGATTACAAGATATTTTGAACGGAGTATTATTTAATACTTGATTTGTAACAAAATTAATCTTGATTTTGAAGTTTGATCAATGATTGACAAGATATATAAATGATAAAGAGCATCTAAATCTTCGCAATCTTTTCGTGTCATACTTCGGCAATATTTGTCGCCCTCGTATTGGCCAGTAAAATACTGTAATCCGGTGCTTATATTTCAAATTAAGACAAGCAATGTCAGTCTCTAGGTAATAAAGCATCTAGAAACAACAAATGATCTTAAAATTCTTGAAGAATTTCATTCAGCTTATTTAAGTGATTTAAAGACTGGCTAGTATGAAAAAAGAAATTCAAAGCTTTGTTGTTGAATCGACCTAGATATAACGCCTTTAAATATGCGTTGTTTGTAGAACCTAATACTACAGCTATAATAGGTAAGTAAGTAGATTTTGCGTTCAATTGTTAAGTTAGGTGCCTTACATATAAAATTGTTTTAGTGCTACTTATTGTGCATTTAAATATCTATTTATGTGAAATTTTTCAGAAGTTTCACCGAGATCTTAACCATTTTAGTTGTGTTATCTGCCATGATGTGACTGCCAGGATTAATATCGATATCGGAACAAATCATTGAGATATGCATTGTTCTAAAGACATGTGCTTCTCTCAAAATAAGGTTACTATGGTGTCAAAATATTTTGTTCCGGCAAATTATAATTTGTTGTCTGTGAAAATATCATTGAAAAGATATTCAAAATTGACAATATTTGAATATAATTTAATAGGTTTACAACCATTAAAGTAGTAAGTTTTATTTATTTAAGTAGTAACCAAATTAGCTTTAAGTTTTATAATTATAACTTAATCTCAGTGTATTGTGAACTTAAACATATAAAAGAATGTGATGATAAAATATAGTTGTAGAATTAAGGATTGTGAATAAAGAAATTAATAAAAAATATGTAATTATACGTTTTTTAATGTGTCACAACATTACATTATAAAAGAATAAATAAATACTTAACCTACACCTATGATACGTCAATATTTTGTACATACATACATACATAGAATCACGTCTTTATCCCTTACGGGATAGACAGAGCATGGAGTCGTGAGACTCGAAGGCCACGCTTAGCTGAATAGTGGACTCTCTTTTGGAATGAAGATTCAGGTATAGTGACAGGTTGCTAGCCCATCGTCTATGAGTGGAGGAATCCCAAGTTTCAAGACCTTTCCCTCGATTGACTTTTACAATCTGCGCGGGAAGAGAAGCAGCTTGCACATTCTATGTTTTTTCTTCGCTCCCAGACCAGCATGGAAGGATGGATCATTATTTTGTTCTAAGTATAAATTAGATATGCATCAAATTGAACTTCACAGAAATGCAGTTATGTAAAGTAGTGATGTTTCATTGAATAGTTAAATCCGTTGTACGAAACCGGGTCTATTGTAGAAAAATTCTAACTTTTCGTTTACTCCTCTCCCAACATTAAATATATAAATAATATCATATGTTCATTTACGGTATAGCTCATCCGTTGGTTATCTTTTTCGGAAAATTCACTGCGAACCCCAAGTCCACTCCCCTCTATTTAAGTATATCATCAGCATTCAAAGTACCGAAGGCGTGGTCTGCCAGGGGTTTCAAGAAGTCTCGTAGAGCCTCTTCCATTGGCGCTTTCAGCTCTTCAGCTAACTTCTGCCAATTCTCGTTTAAGAACGAATTCATCATGTTACCTGAAATTCCGACATTTTTATAAGAATGTTCAATTTAATATTAAGCATACACTTAATTTACTAAATCATTTGTCAGTATAAGCTTACCCAGTTCATCATCGCCTCCAAATAGATTCTGCAGCTGCATGGAAGCGTATCCAAGATGGAATTTCACGTGAAGATCTTCACACGAGAGGGCGTCCACGTCATTCAGGCGTGGTGCTCTGCCCAAATTGATGGTAACGATTGCGTCAATATCTCCTGCAATTAAGTACTCTTTAGTTCTTTCTTCAATTTCACTTATAATAATTAAGATTACTGTAACTCCCAAGACGTAAATGGAGGAAAAGAGGCGTCGCAGCAGCGGGACAAACTACTGCAATATTTTGAGCAAAATCAATATCAAGCGTCATCTAATCATCTTACATATAAGTAAGTACAGTCCGTTTCATCTGGTAGTTCCCTTAGCGTCATGTTAGCAGTAAAACATAAACTAGTTGTTCCTGCGGCTTTGTACAAGTTTTGGCTTAGGACGTTCACTATAGTCGCCTTTTACGACAATATTGTCTATGAAAAGTACCTATTAGTCAATCAAGGTAAAAAAATAATGAAAGAAAAAGTTTTACTACCAACACGATGCCAAAGGAACTATGAGATGAAACGGACTCTACTTCCACTCGTCATTGCTTGATAAATATATTAGGCTATTCAGCAAAATTTCTGTAGATAGATTATGATCCTTGGTTGATATTTTACGACCTCTATATTTTACAAGAGCTTTTGCTTTAATTTTTGTAGCGATGCAATTATGACTTGGGAGAGAAAATATAGATACATATATATATAACTAGCTTTTGCCCGCGGCTTCGCCCGCGTGAATTTCCCACGGGAACAGTGCTTTTTCCCGGGATAAAAAGTAGCCTATGTGCTATTCCAGGTCATTATCTACCTCTGTACCAAATTTCATCGAAATCCGTCCAGTAGATTTTGCGTGATTGAGTAACAAACATCCTCACAAACTCACAAACTCACAAACTCACAAATTCACAAACTCACAAACTCACATCCAAACTTTCGCATTTATAATATTAGTATGGATATATAGTTATCGTAATGTGTACTTAGTTTTTTTACCGTATGTTGCGGAAAACTTCCCATCTCCTTTGATAGGCAGCATCAGCAAGTTTCCTGACAGCTCATAGTTACCCTTCATTCGTAACTCCGGAATATAAATATTTGCGACTACTTTATGCTCATCCGAATGAACTCTGAAAGAAATAAGATAAAAGTAAGTACACAATGACTAAGGACGGAATATAATGTGGTGTATGAGATGAGAGGCGAAAGTATGTATTATCGATATCGGCAAAGCAGTACCTATTTTTTGTACGTCTGCGTAACACGGTGTCAGATTTGGCAAAAATCGAATTAATAGCTAATCTAGCGACTCCAACTCTGACATATCATAACGTTTTTTTTAAAAAGTAAGGAGACCTCAAAAAATTCTGTATTTACAATTTTCATCATCATTTTAGCTAAAAAAAGTCGTAAGAAGCATATGCTCTCTTATAGACATATTAAGAAGTATTCACGAAAAACTATATTATCTCGCTGCGTGGTCACACTATGGTCGCACTCTCATCTACCATGCAATCTCCATATATGATTTCATCAAAATCTGTCCAGGGATTTAGCTGAAATACGATAACAAACCGACAGAGCTAAATTAGTATGAATCCAGAGCACACTCACTTGATATCTTTGATCCTCATAGTGGAGGGCCCTCGAACCGTGACGTCAGTGTAGGAAGACCACACGGAGATGGGGCCCGTGGACTGCTGTACCGACAGAGATGGCACCACCAGCGGCTCACTGGGAGGGATCCCATACTCGGGCACTCCTGAAATTATATAGAAATTTGCTGCACTGGCAACCTTAGACCATAGACTGCGAACGCCTGATAAACTTTTTTTTTTCATCGATACATTTTATAATTTTTATTTACACATTAAGGATAAAAACTAAATGAACTAAAAAAAACTAAATTCGAATATTTAAAAAAAAAAAACAAACATATAGGTAAACAAACTACTTAATCCCATTAAATAAAAAAATTGAACCTAAATCAATGCCGGCATGGGGTGGGTACGGCGATGTTACCTCTTATAAATTAAATACTTAACTCAAGTTATGTAAAGTAAGTTCACTATTTTTTTATTTAGATATTTTGAATAATTGGGTAACTGAAGAATACTTTTTTGACATTGAGATTAAACAGAAAGAAAGAAGTATTTTCATTTGCATGATTTATCATTAAGATGTCAGTCAGTATATAAGGCCTTGAGCTTGCACTAGATTTTTTATTGTAAAGATCGTAAACATACCTGTAGCCAATTTAGGAATGTAAGCATTCAGTGCGTCTCGTAAACACCGACCCAGGGCTCTGTCCTCCCGTGGACACATAAACCCACCAACTGAAGGACAACATTACAATTTAGATATATAATTTGTAGTGAGAGCTTTACGAGGAAATGGTATGTAGATTCAAATTTTTACTAACTAACATAAAGCAATGTTAAACTACTTCTTATTGAGCGTGTTATGATAACCTGGCGTTAGATTTTTCAAGTAAGCCAAAGGCGAATAAACGATTTATGAGAGATATACTTATGAGACGCGAGACAAGATGTAAAATAAGTATTAAGTTTATGTAGGAAGGAGTGAATTTTCATGGCTATGCGTGTGGGGAATATTGATAGGAAAAATAGTCATAAGTACCCGTCACTCAATGGTATAAGTAACCCAGTCTATTTGGAAAGATATAAAATAGAGACAAAATGAAACTGAGAAATGAGATTCATATGAAATCTTCCATCCTTATGAAATCGCTGCATACTTTATTAAATAAGTTATGTATGACTTATGAAATCCAAAAACTTACAGTTGATGAAACTCTTTCCGACTCCCGCGCAGGCAGCATGCACTGAAGCGAGCGCTAACAACAATTTCCACATTTTACCAATTAAAAACAAATGAAGACTTCTTTCCTAAGTTTTCGTATAAATATGATTCAGGACGTGACGATAGAGTGATGATAATCATCAGATCACCTTATCAGACCATCTAATATTAAATTACAAAATCATTGCATTTGTAATAAATATCAGAAATTAATCATCTTGCAGTTCTTACTTAAATCTTACTAAATTATTGACGCAAATGTTAAAATGTTTGTTGCTTAATCATGCCTCAATGATTCTTATGAAATTTGGCATATTGGTAGATTTGACCTAGATTATCGTAAACCTAGGTTATCTATCACGTATTCGCGCAATTCGAAATGTTTAATTTATTATAGAATTATAAAATGCATAAAAGAAGATGTCTATACGAATGTCAAACACACATACTTATTATAATAGTTATAATATGTTTATCAATCATCAATCAATATAGGTATATAAAATTATTCCGTTACTGACTCAGTGACTGACAGACAACGCACAGCCAAGACTATTAGGCGTTAGAAGCTGAAATTTGGAATGTAGGTTCCTTAGGGAGTGTAGGGGAGCACTAAGAGAAGATTTTGTGAAATTCCCACGGGAACAAATTTCCGGGCCCATGTCAGTTTTTTCTATATTTGTAACAGTGTAATTAATACGAGAATGGATCTTTACCCCGCTCGACAATAAAATGAGAGATTTTCCGAGACACAAATTAAAAAAAAAATAGTTCCAGATGACTTCATAGATGGCGCTTAGTAAAAGGCGAGAGAAAAAGTTCCATACAAAAAACAAAAAATTCACGGGATTTGCATTTCAAAAAAATAAAACTTAGTAAAAAAAGCAACTAAAAAGTATCAATATTGTGAGTTGTGCAACTGTCAAACTGTTGTGATTTTGTTTTCTGCCTCTGGTTGACAAGAAAAACCGCACCATAGAGGTTCAGCCATTATTACGACTCGGCTTTCATAAAACGCTATCTGTTGAGACTTTTTTTAACCTGATTTTTTTTTCTTAATTTAGCTGTCAGAAGATCGCTCATTGCCCAATAATTCAATGTCACCAACAAAATTGAAACTAGAACGGCAAGTGACACCCAGTGACATTCTAGACGGTATTCTAATCAGGACCACAGGCTATATTTCTAAAATGCAAACCAAAACAGCAATTATTAACATCACAATAAGCAAATCGCTTTGACAATGCAATGCTGCACCTTTTGGTAGTGTCGTCATAATTGTATAATTTTAGGTCTTCGACCCATAAAATACCAGTCATTCTAAAAACACTCTTATTTGTATATCATAAAATTGTAATTTGTGTGGCAATGCTTATGTATACAACGTAGTGTTGTAACGCGGTGGTCTCGGTCGCGAGCCGTTTCGTTACGTCACTGTTGTAATACCAAGTAAGCAAGTCTCACTCAATACCACGATTAATTATCGCCTGATTAAGTAACTGATATCGATCGTCTAATCGAGAACATGTTTTGTTAGAGTAATCGATTTATTTAAGATAATTTGTAATGAGTATAGCGAAAGGGAGTTAAAAGAAAGTAAAAATAAACTGTAGTAGAGATTTATTTTTTACAATCTACAAATAAATTAAATAAATAATTCCTAAATAAATCACAAACAAAAAAACATAAGCTTCCTCACATAGCGCACATATTTTTAGAAAAACAAAATAAAAAAGTTTTACTGACTAAGAAAATATCAAAACAAATTTAGGCGAAGAAAATAATACTTACTTGTCGATTTTAAACGTTAGTTCAATATTTGTAGCAATTTGTTATTATAAATGTCAAGGTTGAGAAAGAATTAGGAAGTTTATAAACGGCGTTTTTACTTGTAAGTATACATACAGAAGTTTTTTTCAATAACTAATTTATTTTAAGTTACTAGTTAGGGAAGACCATCTCAGAAGGCACATGTTTGAGGAACTTGTTGGCGATATCCTCCAGAACCATCGCCAGCGAGGTCTCCACTGCAGGCTGGATCTCCTTCACTATTTCCGAAGAGTGCATTTTTGCTATATGGTCTGTTACCATCTCTGTAAAAATAAAGAACATGTAAAAATTTACAACAGTATAAATGACATTAATAAATTCAAAATATCTTTTTTCATAAGAACAATTCACAGATTATGGATCCCACCTACTTTATAACGCTTTCCTGGACAATTACGTTCCAGAAATTGATCTAAAAATAACGTACCCTTTCGAATTGCCTAATAAGCGCAAAATAGGGACAAATGGAGTAGAGAGGCCTCCAGCAGTTAGATCTCATCTGATTTATAATAACGATTGACAAGATGGAGAATAAATAAAGCATACTCATGTCATTGGTAATAGAGTAGACCTCATTGAGGTCTCGGCCTGGACAGTCTCGCCGCAGCGCAGACGCACATCCGCGTCGCGAATCACCATCCTCTTGTGCACGCGTGTGCCTTATGCTATACTATGACTGCTGTACACATCGATGTGTATAGATAACATACCCATCTCGTTGGTAGTAGAGTGAACCTCAAGGTTGGCCCGCACGGTCTCTCAGTGTTGCCAGATGACTGTCTAGGTTTCCCCCCAAGATTTCAACGAAATCCCCCCTAATTTTCCCAAAATGTATGAAGATGATTAAAATTTTCCCCCAAAACAATTTTTTCCTCCCCCCAAAATGAGATACTATTTGTATGAAACGAAGATTTATAAATCCCCCCATCGATTATCAAAAAAACCCAAATTTAAGGGGAATATCCCCCATTTGGCAACACTGCGGTCTCTCCGCAGCGCAGACGCACATCCGCGTCGCGAATCACCATCCGCCTATGCACACATGCGCCTTGTGCTACTATGACTGCTATACACATCGATGTGCATAGATAACATACCCATCTCGTTGGTAGTAGAGTGGACCTCGTTAAGGTCAGCCTGGACAGTCTCTCCGCAACGCAGACGCACATCCGCGTCGCGAATCACCATCCGCCTGTGCACGCGTGCGCTTTGTGCTACTATGACTGCTATACACATCGATGTGCATAGATAACATACCCATCTCGTTGGTAGTAGAGTGGACCTCGTTGAGGTCGGCCCGAACAGTCTCGTCGCAGCGCAGACGCACATCCGCATCGCGAATCACCATCCGCCTGTGCACGCGTGCGCCTTGTGCTACCAGGGCCGCAGTACACATTGCTGTATAAAATATACCACATACAAAATATTAACACACTTCACACACACTAAGTAATTATATAAAGAGGAAGCGCTTGTAAGTTTGTGAATTTATTTGTAGGGGGTAATATTCGGTACTACTAAACCGATTTCAAAAATTCTTTCACCAATAGAAAGCTACATTATACCTGATGGGCCCTAGTTATTTATATTTATCATGGACCATATTGTTTCGGTTTGGAGAATAGGTGATCCTATTGTTTCTTTAGATGCAAGAGCTGTATAAGGATATCAAATCTGACTTTCTAAGCAGGCTACAGAATTATTTCACACAATAAGCTATGAATCAAATAATCCAGTGACTAATGTAATTAGTAGGTACAATAAGAACACAAAAGATTATCAAGTTCGTTTACCTTCAAGCAAAGGAATTCCGCGCGTGGCGTCCATGTTGCTCTGTCTTTTATCGAATTTAACACACTGAGCTGAAAAGTTATATGAAATTTTATAACATACAAAAGTTGGCAGACATTTTCCCCGTGGACTCCACCGGCAGCATCTGGAACTCTCCCAGGACCACGTAGTCCCCGGTCATGACCAGGTGCGGGAGACTGATGTTCGCTGTTACTTTCAAGTCCTCGGGGTACACGCTGAAATTGTATTATCGATGTTAGATATCATATCAAATGACTAAATAATTTTTCATTCATCAAATACTCCCTGCCTGCGTCTGTGTTCAAAACAAGAGTTAATAGGCTGCTTCTGTCGCCACACCGTAGACCTCTTCTCTGCCCTCGGGCAAGATTGTGGTCAAAAGCAAACCCATCTTTTATTTTTTAAAGTAGGGTTCGTCCATAGAATAGATATAGTTTAAAATCTCATTTTAGACAAATTATGCCTGTGCTAAGATATTTCGCTCTTCCGTAACTTTTAATTCGATAACAAAATTTAAAAAATTAAATTTACATTTAACTAGTTATCTATCCTAGCTCATTTTCCATCGCGCACATTTTCGTATAGTCTAAAGTAGAAAAATTATGGGAACCTATACTTATTATGATTTAAATCATAGGTATCTATTTAGACTAGCAAAAGTACTTACTCTAATTTATTAAAAGTGAAGTTAGTTAGCCCTCTGATCATGACGTCTGTGAGCCAGGCGTCGTACTTGAAGGTATTCTTTGGGACATTATGCTGCCTCAGTCTGATGCTTGGGACCTTCAAGGGTTCTAGTGGCTGGATGCCAAAGTTTGGCACGCCATTCGCTAAAAGGTGTTTAGCTTGTTCTGCCATTCTTTGGATGCAGTCTGCCACGTTTGGGTCGCTGTAGTGGCATACTGATGATTTTACTTAAAAATAAATTAAAACAATTATGAGTACGCAGGTAATTAGCGAGATAGACCATTTATTTATTTGTTGAGGCTGACTGCTGGAAAAAGCTCCTATGCCACCCATCTAGCTCACCATTAAATTTAATTGTCTTCAGAATACGATGTTACAAGGTTACAACACTCGTTTGTGATCTTGCGTTGGTTTACTAATCGTATCATGTTTTAGAATATATATTTACATATACTTGCAATATATATTCGCAATGCACAGCAATATCAATAAATTAAAGATTCTGACTAAACATGGTTTTACAATTAATGATAATTTTATTCTGGCAAAAACTTTTTGAATTGAATCACAACAAATCTACATGTATTTGAATAACATTGACGTTGTCACTTGTTTGAAATGTTTTAAGTTATTGCACCTATTTGCATTTATTGCCATAAAATTAATTATAAATTATATTATAAAACCATAATACCTAATGTGACCACATTTTTCCAAATAAACGAATTAATTCAACCTTAACTTAACTTAAGTAACTTACAAGAATCATCCACCTCATAAGAGGCATTGTTCCTATCTACTCTCCTGCCAAACACATTTTCCGCACAAATTCCTAACAGAATAAACTTTAATAATAACTGCCACATCTTGTCTGACTGTTTGTCTAAACGTATTCTAACATTTGACTTGAAATATATGCCTTTATAGAGGAATGGTCGAGTTGGCTATGGAGCCCTTATGTGGTGGACTGGCCTCGCTGTAGAGGTCTTAGGACAAGTTGCAGGTAATGAATATACAGGTAGAATGTTGAATGACCCTTCTCTGCTATAGAAAAAAACGTGTGGAACATATTTGCACATAGATCTGCTGTGTAAATAAATGCTTTTAGTCACTAAGGGATATAATTTATTTCGAATAGTCTTCACTATATCAACAAGCAAATTATTAAAAATAAAAAACACGACTGACAAGTTTTTACTAAAAAAGTACATACAAACATATAAGTTATATACATTTTTGAAATCGCCTTTTAAAGCCCTTCAATTTGATACCCCACTCGATAAGATTGATCAAATTTTATTTTTTTGGTCTGCTATTTATCACATATATAATCCGCCATTTTGTTTTTATGATGACGTCATATAGCCTATGTCACTCGGAGGAATGCAAGGAATCTAAAAATACCTCTCACATCGAAATCTGTTAAGCCGTTCAGGACTTATGATGGAATAAAGAAACTTACATACTTACATACATACATGAACCCTGAAAACATAACACTCCTTTTTAGGTCAGTCGTGTAAAAAAAAATTATTGTCATGCTACCTACTGAATGAGGTGAAGTAATTTCTTTTAGTTTTTGAAAATAAATTAGTGCCAAATTATAGCAAAAAAAACGGTATAATTGAGGTATTCTAATCAAAAAAGGAAGAAAGTGTTAAATAAAAAGCAGAATACTAATGGTAGATTTATTTTATGTCACTAGGGAATGATTAGAGAAAGGGATCCTCCCTTACAGTGCCTAGAATCTTTGGTCCAATTTTTTTTTTAGATTTTCTAAACATCCCTTTAACATTGTTTTCATGGAGAATATAATAGTTTACAAAATATACCTATCATACAATCTAAAAATACCAAGTCTAAAATTATACTTAGTTACAAAAGCAGGTACATATCCAGGTAACTATATAGGTAAACAAACAATTGCAATCGGTAGGTAGAAATGATATCATTGTCATTACTTGACAAATGGAGTAAGAGAGATGTTAATACGCATTATGTCTTCTAGTAGGTACATAATAGCAACCTATGTTACTAATAATTTACATGTGATAATATGATGATATACATGGATTGACATTCCCATATCTAGCCCTATAAACTCTATATTTATAACTATGTTTCTAAATTGTACAACAACATAATTAAATATTACATGCTAACTTTAACTTATGGTATTAAGCAGAGAAGAAGGAAGATGTTTTACATTCAATTCCATTAATATTTCGTTATATATTTTAACGAAACTGGAACTAGGAAATACCTACTCCTCTCTGGCTTTTCGTTTATTCTATGCACAAAAGAGTTCACTATACAAAAGATATATGTATAGTTAACACACAAAAACTCAGCTTATACAATTCAGTCGTCAAGTAAAACATCCTTGATGGGAATCGAACCCAGGATCTTGTTGATGAAAGCCTTCGCCACGGTCGCGCTGGTTTCCTCAATAAGAGGACTCAGGATGTCCAACACCACGCCTGGACTTGCGTTGAAGAAGGCCACAGCAGAGGTCGCTGGAAAAAACAAATAACAAAAATGACTCCATTAAACTACATTTTGTTTTTTTTTATTTCTCCAACACTTTGAAAGTTAAGGTTAATTCTTTGACCCAATGATAATTTTTGAGGAAGGAAACCTCAGCTATACAATAATTAAATGCAACCCAATATGAATATTATGAATCCTAAAACATAGTCATGTTACGATAAATTGAATTAACAGTAACCCGAACTTCATCTCAAATATGACCTACACATACTAATAAAACTACGAATAAATAAAATACATTACACAGCTAGCTTTGTTAGTGCAATTTATAAAATTGATTCCATATTTTGGCGTGATTGACGTAATGAACTCAAAATATATGATAATTCAATTCCAGCTACAACTACATCAGAACAATTGACCTCAAAAGGAAATCTAACTATTTCGTGGAAATAATTGCAACAGATCTTAAGCCACAGTAATTTTATTGTATCTTGATATTCAGTTATCGAATCGATAAGGGGACCAAATTAGTGCTTTCTTATGTCGATAAGCTGCAAAAGTAGAAAGAAGAGATTCTAGTGATTTCACTAGAATTCTTCTCTTCTTTCTACTTTTGCAGCTTACTCTTTCTTTTTTATCTTTTTTTACTATTTAGTCAACATACCGGCAACCGGTCGCTCAGTGTCCTCAATAGCCGCTTGCGCATGATTGATCCTCACTTTGGCTACCACCTTGTCGGCTTGGAGGTACTCCACGCCATCTCTTGGCACCAGCTTGGCGACACCTTTAGCTACTACTGCTATGCCAGCTGGAAAAAAGAATGATTTTTCTGTTAGTTCAGTATTATACACCTACTCTTTCGTTTTGTAGATATAGCTAAATTAAATATTAAAATTTTATATTACTTATGTATGTTTCATTTAATACTTTGTAAGTCGTATTTGTGGCTTGACAGATCATATTTTGATTAGCAAACTACGTAGGTATCATCAGATTTTAAAGCCGATTCAGCAACCGTTCGAAGACCTCATTGCACTGTTCGTCGACAAGACTTTTAGTTTTTGGGAAATTCATCTAAAGAATGGTTCGCCTATGGACTTTTCGTCTACAGAACGTTTTACTTTTAAGCGATTTCCGGAAGAATGTTTCACCTATGGATGGACGTTTCGTCTACAGGTAGGTTAAATCAATTGCAAACATTTATAGTATAAAAAATTTCCCATATTTATTGCGTCAGTGACCTAACTCTATTGTCTATTGTCAGAAACATACTCATTATAGCGGTGAATGTTTTAAAAATATATCATCAATATATTTGAAATTATTCCGTTACTGACTGAGTGACTGACAGACAACGCACAGCCAAAACTACTGGGCGTAGGAACCTGAAATTTGCCATGTAGGTTCCTTAGGAAGTGCACTAAGAGAGGATTGCTTGAAATTGCAACGGGAACAAAGTCCCTGGCCCATGCTCGTTAGAAATGATACTTACTGAAGTTGGCCCGAATCCTGCCCTTGCCGTTGATGTCTAGCGTGAGCAGCCTGGAGCCGTGCACATCGTAATCCGCCACCACCATCAGCTTGGGAATGGTGACCTTCAGCTCCGCCGCGTATTTATTGTTCAAGTTTATCCTGGAATGAGATCAGAAACCATCATAAATATTTAAGAAAATAAACCACAATAGTAGGCTTTAAGCCTTGATGCACATCAGTGCACATCGTAAAAGTTAGCGCATCAAATTTTTGCACATTTACATTTAGATAATATAGTGAGTGACATAACCATGTCCTACAAATGTAATATTTACAGAACATTGTGAGATTAGATAGATTTTTATTTAAAAAAGTCGGGTAAAACGACAACACACGCGATCTTAACTCTAGATAAAGCAGAACTTCGCTACTTAATTTATTCATAATTTTTACTTTGCTAGTTTTGAGCATCCAACAACATCCAAAAATTTCCAAAATTATATATGTCCTTCAAAGATTCAAACTCTTTATTTGCACCATAAGCAGAGATCGGATATTCCAGTACATATTTACCTAAACTTCGACGAGTACGTAACATGACTGGATAATACCACCTCTAATAAATTTTTAACACCGGGATTTAAAAATCATGAATTGTTGTTGAATTTTATAGAAATAATATAAATTTAGTTACAAATTATTGATTGGACCATATTATTCTACTTTTGAGAGTTCCGTACTAAAATGTGTCAAATTGAAATGTTCTTCAAGTGAATAAAATAAAAATCCTTTTTCAATTCAGTTATTTGTTAAAGATATCGAATATTATTATTTATTTTTTTTGAGGTGGTATTATCCACTCATGTTACGTAATGAGTACGAATTTTAGGTAAATATGTACTGGAATATCCGATCTTTGATCATAAGGAACATAATAGTTGTTACAAATAGAAAATCAAGTCTTTCTTATCAACCCTTCAACTATAGCATTGTAATCATAAGATGTAACCATGGAAGTAATAAGTACTTGTACGAAGTACTTACTACTTCCATGGATGTAACATATTTCATTTCTTTTTCTTTCCTTGTTAGGATTTTTATAAAGCTGCCAGTAACAGAAAGTAACTCACTTTAGTTTTTCAATCTTAAAGGCCGACCCTCCGTATGCCTTTGCATGCCTGACGGTAGCCTTCAGCCGCAGGTTGGGGGCAGTTCTGTCCAGCTTCAGCGTGGGAACTTGGAAGGGGTCTACTGGAGGGATGTTCACCTAAAAAGAAAATAAATGTGTTAGGACTTTTTTTAAATATTTCCATGGCAATTTTTCATTGGCATGGATGCAAGATTCGATACTGGCGCACGTCCGCCATTTAGGCGAATTAAACCAATTGTTTTAATTAAAAATCTGAATTATTTTCAAGCTAATCTATAATGTTAGAAAATAGCTAATATTAGAAAAATATTGGCGTTTTTATTAAATTTTACATAGTGCCATTCATAGAAATCGTTAGACTATGGGATAAAAAATGCAATGTTTTAAGAAAACATTTTGTTTTGTTTTGTTGTGTGTGTTTGTTGTGGTATCTATATATATTGTATGTATATGCATTCTTTTTTTTATTTACTTAATAACTTTCCTCATAATACAAAGCTACGCACCTCAGGGATTCCTTGTTTCAGATGCGGCCTGATCGCCTCCACTCCGTCCAGGATGCACTTCTCGATCTGCGGGTCGTTTCTCTTACATTTCGGGAAGTAGTCCGCTGGAAATTATATTTTATAATTAGAAAATAGTAATTAGCTAGTCATGGAAAACAGGTTATTGTCAATTTGCATGCGTGCTAGCTGACAAGTTTTCAATCCTATATTATGAAAATATAGGCCTGTGCGGCCTATATATTTAAAATACACAATATTATTGACAATATGACCATTAGTTTCAATAATATTGCATGTGTGCTGGGCCCCTAGAAAAAAAGTGTTTGAGGCTAAAATGTGATGCTCCCTCAATATATTTTATTTTTTATATCTTTAGCAACAAAAAAATACAAAGATTGGCCTGTTTTTAAAGCCCAAAGTTTCGTCTGTAACTTCTAGGTATACTGTAATTGTATTTATAAATAAATCATAACTATTATGATCAACATTTTAAGTGAATGAACAACATTATGTTTGTGACAAAAAAAAAACAAAAAATCGATCCCAGATAAAACAGACTTATTACGAAATGTAGTCATAACCTAATATAGCATGTAATGGGCGGAAGGACCTTGTCCCGAATGTATTTCCCTTGCATATAAATACACACATCACTGCTCATACATATGTAGGTACGTGTGTATGTCGCAGCGAATAATTTATAGGTAGCTAGGTATATGACATAAATACAAATGAGGACAAATACGATCTATTTATACATAAAAATCATCTTAAATCACCACATCTAGAACCCAAAGAGAATAAATCTATACATATAATAAAACAGTAAAAATATTTTGTCTGTACATTTAGTATTTTTGACTGAAATGGATAGAGGGACACTTAAAATGAATAATAGAAAGCAAAAAAAATTTTTTGGAATTTCTTGTCTGTCTGTCTGTCTGTCTGTATGTATGATCACGCTAATCTCCGAAAGTACTGAACCGATTTGAATGAAACTTTTTTTGTTGTATAGCTATTAAGCCTGGGCAACATTTAGGCTATAATTTATTTTGAAAACTGGTACACCTGATGAAGAACCTTAACAGAACAGCTAAACTATAAGAATTATGGAAATGGTTCCTTAACAAAAGTCGTTCAACCTGATGAGCATTTTCTGATGACGTATAAAAATTGAAGATCTGGAACATCTGATGGAGAACTGCAAGAGACCAGCTACACCATAACATATATGGAAATGGCGCCTTATTAAAAGTCGTTCAACCTGATGAGCATTTTCTGCTGACGTATAAAAATTGAAGATCTGGAACATTTGATGAAAAGCTCCAAGAGAGATTTTTCATCTAAGCGAAACTCACGCGGGCGAAGCCGCGGGCGACAGCTAGTTACAAATAAACTTTTTGTCAGACCCAGCTAGATATATTGATCTATTTCTATTAATACAGATCTTAAAATAGGTACTGTGTATATGCATGTGAGGTTGTTACAAATTTTAGTAAATAAATAAATATGAAATCCTAACTAATATTATAAATGCGAAAGTGAGTTTGTTTGTTTGTTTGTTGGTTTGTTTATTTGTTTGTTTGTTTGTTTGTTTGTTACCTCTTCACGCTTTAGCTACTGAACCAATCTTCCTAAAATTTCGCATACACATAGTTAGAAGTACGGAGAAGGACATAGGGTACCTTTCATCCCGGGAAAAAGTACTGTTCCCGTGGGAAATTCACGCGGGCGAAGCCGCGGGCAAAAGCTAGTATTACATCAAAGATCAAAATATTATTTCGATCTTTGAAAAGTATAGATACACTATCGAATTAAAGTTTTTAATCAAAATAAAACGTAAATCTTTACACATTAAATTTAAAAGAAGAATATGAGATATATTTCTAACTTTCCGCGCCCCGGGGCTTCGCTCCCGTGGGAATTTCGAGATAAAATGTACCCTATATGCTATTCCCGGTATTTTTCTACCCGTGTACCAAATTTCATCGAAATCCGTCAAACTCACATCCAAACTTTCGCATTTATAATATAAGTAGGAGTAGGATTGCACTTCGTGATTCAACTTCGGTTTGAAAAATTCAATCCATTCAAAATTGAACCCAATGCACCTTCTGAAACTGTGCAAGTAGGTAATTAAAACACTTTAAGATGCAGACCACCTTGAACTGCCAAGTCTGACATGCGATCTGCGGTAAGACCATTTGTTTTTGTAACATTATGTCAAACTTCTGAAACACGGACACGGTCTGATTAGATACATACCTAATTGGTCATTGAACATTACCTAACTTGTGTTTCAAAATTTGTGACCCCACGGTATAAGGAATTGCGAATGTTAACATAAATTATGTATGAAAAATATTACAACGATTTGATCAATAAACAGGAAAAACTTAATGTTGTAGTTGTTTGAAAGAAATACACGGAAGTTGAAGTTAAAAAAACCGCAATGCTTACCAAAATTAAATAAATAGATATTTGTTTATCTATTTTATCTATGATTAATTTATGAAGAAGCAATCATTGTTTTTAGCAAAGTATTTGGCATTATAATGCTTAGGATAGGTAGAGCTTTAACTGTTGATGGACTTTTTCCCAGATACCTTTATGCTCAAAATTTATTTAAGTAAACTTTCAACAACTAATTCTAAAATAGTTTTAATGACAGTCTTTATAAGGTCACTAGCTGTTGCCCGCGGCTTCGCTCGCGTTAATTCCTTTCTTAGCGGATGCCTACGCATAACATCAACCTGCATGTCAAATTTCAGCCCGATCCGTCCAGTGCTTTGGGCTGTGCGTTGATAGATCACTATGTCAGTCACCTTTGAGTTATATATAAGGTGGACTCAAATTAACTACAAATATTTTCAGGGCTGGCTCCAGGGGGCTAAATAAACGTATTGGAGATACAATTTTAAAAATCGATACGCTAGTTTTTTTTTTGTTTTTTCTAACAAAAAAAATATTATTAAATGATGACATTTAGTATGAGTTTAGATGACATACTGTAGTTAAATGTGTAGACTTCATACCTCTTTAAGCTCCTCCCACCAGTTAATAGTTGAATGAAATTGATTTGCTGTATTCCTCTTTATTTATGAAAAGTGCGTGAAAGACAGAGATGTCAAGCGATTTATTATACGTAAACGACAGCGACCGACCGGTGGGCGGGGCGGCTTTTGTTTGTGTGTGTCATTTTAATTGTCATTATACGCAAAGCTGTGTACAGGATGTAATAATGTTACGGTTTTCAAAAAACATAAACGTTAATTTTTCTCGAATACTAGCGTGTAGAAAATTGAAAAAACCACTGATATACTTTCTAAATAATATCAGTAATTAGCCCTGAAAATATTTGTAGTTAATTTGTGTCCACCTTATATATACAGATATAGGCTTAGAAGTTTGAAATCAGATATTGGCAATTTTTAACCTATAAGTACTTACTACGTACTTAGAAAACAAATAATATCATTCTCGCTCAAAATATTACAATTCAATAATAGTTATTAAATTTTAGTTAATTCACTCAGTGACCGCAATTAGTATTTGCTGTGTGCCACATCGAAGCTAGTGTTAGTAGACTTCCTTGAAAAGCTGGTCCGGTGACAGTACGTAGAAGGTTATATTAGCCTTAATACTGTAACCACGAATACGTAATATCTTCGGCATATATTGATCGATAAGAATGCAGCAAAATAATTTTATTACGCAAAGATAAGTGGGATAAAATAATAATGCTAATATGAGCTGAAGAGTTTGCGTCTTTCTCGTACTTAGATACTTAATACTACCAGCTACAGCCAAGAAGCTGTGAACAATGGAGATTCCACCAATCTTTAAGTAAAATGTGGGTGGGTGCGCCATATCCCATACCCCAGCAGTAGTGGGGACATTAAAATGGCTGATCATTATATGGCATAGTAATCATATTACCCCCATTATTTATTATTATTAACCCCCCATGGATAAAATCCTTGGGGGAGGCCTTTGTCCAGCAGTGGACGTCTTTAGGCTGAGAGAAGAAGAAGAAGAAGAATCATATTACAGAAATCTACCTACCTATATATATAATATACAAACTATTTAGCTTTATTATAGTATAAGCATATGTAAATAGCACTCACTCAAATCATCCGCAATAAAAATTTTGAATATTTAAGGCAATAATACCGTCCTCTATTTCAACCATTACTTCCTAATTTTGTGGATTGTAAGTGTTGCTATTATCGTACTTGTCAAGGGTCAAATGTTTATCTCCGACCAGTAGCGTAGATAAGTAACCATAGGCCCTGGTGCTAAAAGAGATCTGGAGACCCTAACCAATGGACTATTAAGTTTTATTACATAAAATTGTGTGTGCAACGAAGAAAATGTCAGGGTCCGAGGGCAACCTAAGCTTGGAGGCCCCGGTACACACTATTTAGCCTTCGGGGAACTACGCCACTGTCCCCAACACCACATGGCATATTTGAAAAGTAACGATTTTCGGACTTCTTTCTTCAAAAGATTTGAATAGTTTGAACTAGAAAAAATAATAACTTAGAGACACAGACAGCTGAGGAAGCGGGATGTCAGATATGGTTTTTGCCTATGTTGGTGAAGGACAGGTACCTAATATCTTCAATTTTTTTTTTATGTCCATTAGTCGGCTAAATCTATCTTCAGTTTATGACTCAATGGATTCAAACACAATGACCAGAAATTACATATTGCTTTGTTTTGAACCATCTACTTTCTATTTACTATTCACCTTTGCTTTGTAGTAAATTATTTCCTGAATTATTTCTGAAAAAAAATCCTTAATCCTTGTAAATCTTCAATTACGGCGTTATAGATAACAATGTTTTAACAATAGACACAATGCGGTATCTTCATCGTCGCAGGATTATAAAAAAAAATATTTGAGGGCCTATTTTACCAGTTGATCCAATTCGTAAATTTATTTCTCGTGTTCCACAAGTATTGGATCAAAAATTTTACAAAAAGAAACTACAAAACTCGAAAATAGATTTCGGCATCTATTTTAGATAATTTTTAACTAATATTCTAATATAAATAAATACTCACGCGTCTCTCCATAAACACTTAAAGCGCACAGCACCAAAAACAACACCTTCATGTTTCCTTTTTTTTTTTAAATTGAGATATATTAAAAATATTGATAATGCGTTCGACTGCAGTTATACTTGCATCAGCGTCACTCTGTGAGTGGTCGCCGGCCGTCCAAAAATCTGATATTTGTACGGTGAACGGTCGGATTTGTGGCGAGCCGGGTACAGTCTACAGAACATTAACAAACGCAAATTCATTGCTAATTTGCCACTGTTACCGCCGCAGGTTTACTTGACAGGTTGACTGTACAACCCAAAGCTGTTATGTTGGGCAAGCAGGACAACTGATAGACGGATTTCCCCTTTTTTCTTATCGAATCAAAACTTGATTATTTTTTGCAATAATGGAATTTTTTTAAAGGAATTAAAAAGATAATCAACGAATCAAGACGTCAGACAAAAACCACACGTTTTTGTCCGTTCCGTTGATCTCCGTCGTGAGTTTGTTATTTACAAACATCTTACTCTTAAAATTACTATGATTAGGTATTCATAATAATATATTTAATTTATGTATGATGATGTCTATAAGATATTTATGTTACATGGGTATTAGTTTTTATCATTGTCATATTCCTTACCTATACCTGGCCTATACCAGGGTATTATATAATCTGTTCCTTGTTCTATCATCTGGAGTTGGCGCAATATGTCTTATCTTTCCACAAGCCTCTGTATCCTGTCATAGCAACATCCACTCCTAACGCCTTCATTTCATCCTTCACGCAGTCCATCCATCTGTTTTTAGGTATCCCTCTTCTTCTAAAACCATCAACCTTCCTATTCAAAGTCTTGGATAGTTTTGAACTAACCTATACCTGAAATAAAATTATTGATGAGACTTGAAAATAACGACAAATTATATCTGGATCTTCGCGCATTCTTGAAAGTCAGAGCGTGAAGCTACTTTCATAGCGCAAAACTAGCTTCCGGTGAAGGAAAACATCGTGAGGAAATCTGCACTCTAGTTGATAAATTTACTAGCATGAATTCGCCCGCATGAATTTTCCACGAGAACAGTGCTTTTTCCCGGTATGAAAGGTACCCTATGTTCTTCTTCGTACTTCTAACTATGTGTATGGAAAATTTCAAGAAGATTGGTTCAGTAGATAAAGCGTGAAGAGGTAACAAACAAACTCACTTTCGCATTTATAATATTAGTTAGGATTAGCTATTGTGTGAAATGAAGAAAACTATGGTAAACCACTCTATTAACATTGCCAAAGTCGTTTTGTATGTTTCATTGTACGTGAAGACAAATATCCTGAAGTATACGACTATAGAAGAATAAAAAGTTATTGCCTATTCTATATGTCATACATAGGCATAGGGTTATGCCCAAGGTTCCCGAAGGAAGGTACTCGAAGGATACCGATGTTTTCAAATATCAATGACGTGATGATTTGCAAAATTGTATTAATAAATAAAAATATTAATAATCCTCCAAAATTATTTAATAAAATACCGGAACCATTAAAAGATCTAAATTATTTAAAATTTAAAAAGATTTGACAAAATTATTGATTGACAATGTTATTACAATATAAATGACTTCCTATGTGACAACTATATTGAATATAATGAATAAGACTTACAATTTCCCAATAATAAAATAATCATTAGCAATTTAATCATGATATGTAAATTAATTGTAATTGTATTTTTTTATGTATATATAAATAATCTTTTGCATGCTTTTAAAGTAAAATGTAATTGGTACTGTAAAATTGTGTAACATCTAATGTCACCTATATTTAAGCAAATACCTAAAGTATTTTGAGTTTGAGTCACTGTACTTCTCCGGGACGAATCTCTCAGGTATTGGGAACCTCCGGACATAATCCTTCTATTTGAGAAATAGTCCTAAATTCGTTGCCTAGATAAAAGTAACATAAATATGTAACGATTGCATAGTCACCTGCTTTCATCATCATTATATCATTTCCACGTTACAAACTCGACATCTTTATTTATCGATTCTGTTCGATATATCATCGTTGCCCAAAATATCGGTACAAATACTTAATTTATGATGTACAGCAATAGGTTTTAAGATGTAGAGCAGATTATGATCTAGAGACATAGGAGTTAAGACTCTGGACTTTAGATAGAGAGCATGTGACATGCTCTTTTCAGTTATTATCTGGAATCGATACGTAGGTGGAAATCGCTAGTCTCTGCCTACCCCCACGGGAAAAAGGCATGATAATATGTATATATGTTACGTATGTAAGTAATCGAACAGACAATACTAAAAGAATTTCGACGAAATAGGGTATTACACCATTTTTTAAAACTGTTTTAAATTAATCCTGAGATCGTAATGAACTAGTAGAAACTTTGTAATTTTTTTTTAAAACCGAAAATCGCCTTAAAATCTGTTTTTTATTTATGATTTTGAATTTTCGCGCGGAAACGCTAGCCGCCATGCTTTTTCATCTCGTGACGTCACTCGGTTAGTAAACAATACGACTGCGAAAGACCAAGTAATAAGATTCGTGAAAATAATGAGTTATCATTGGTGTCTTGTGCCTGAATGCAAAAATACAAGTGTAAAAACGCCACAAAAATTAACATTTCTCAACTCGGCAGAACAGAAATCGGGATTGGAGGCAAAAAATTTCGCCACCATTAAAGTATTAACCATTGGTAGATTTGTACTTTCTGCTTTCACAAAACCGTCTTCCATAGTGAAATAAAGGCTAGAAGTCTACAAACGTGTTAATAACTCGTAAATTTATCAAAATAACAGCGCACAACTTATTTTCAGTAGATTGTTTACTATCGGAATGACGTCACGGCGGGATCCAACACAACAGCGAATGGCGTTTTAGACATTTGAAAAACAGATTAGAAAAGACGATTTTTAAAATGGAATTATAAAATTAAAATTACAATTTTATGAATAAATATCGACGTTTCTTGTTTACTTTTTTCGAAATCTATTATGAACAAACATTTTTATATTTTTTCTTACATAGTGTAAAATACCCTATTGCGGATAGAACGTAAAAGGAATTACAAATTATTAATAAAACAATTTTTTTTAAGGAATTATTTTTCTTCTCTGTTCCCCGTGTAACTATGGATAGTAACACGGATATTTTTTTGCCTGCCGGGCATATTTATTAATTCAAACCATCAAACACGTACCCATTCTATAAATTATGTTCACCGTCAAGGCAAGCCTAATAATAACTTATAGTACAATAAATTATAATTGCAAATAAAGATTCCTACATGTTTTTGTTCACCTCGCAATTCGTGTATCCTTAGATCTTATAACATACGCCAGGGATTTGAATTGAAAGAGATTTATTATCATTTGATAATTACTCTAGATTATAAGTACAAAATGTCCGTCTAAAGCTGGATGGTGAGGCGAATAAAAATATACAAAGATAAGATTCTTTATTTATTAGAATTTTTCATTCATACCTAGACTTCCCCGCTAAACATCTTGACGAATTTCTATAAATTTCAAAATTCTCCTATATTATTATCTATATATACATATATATATATATATATATATATAGATAATAATATATATATATATATATATATATATATATATATATATATATATATATATATATATATATATATATACTATATAACAAAGGTGACTGACTGACTGACATAGTGATCTATCAACGCACAGCCCAAACCACTGGACGGATCGGGCTAAAATTTGGCATGCAGGTAGATGTTATGACGTAGGCATCCGCTAAGAAAGGATTAACGCGAGCGAAGCCGCGGGCAAAAGCTAGTATAATATAATGATGATGACCCCAAAAATTTAACTCCTACATTTACGTCGAGTCTAAAAATAGCATAGAATTCAAATAATATTGAAAATATTCCATAAGGTCGATTATAAAATGAATGTGAGACGGCAATTCCGCATTTGTTGCATAAAAATAACAAGTACAGTAAACTGGAAAAAAGTTGTGAGTTTCCAAGAGGCAGAAATTACATAATTTGGAGCCCACTTAAGCTCTCTTTTATAATTTTTTTTGCACTTATCCCACGTCCCATATCCACGACTAGCAGGCGCCCGCGGCTTCGCTCGCGTTAATCCTTTCTTAGCGGTTGCCTAGGTCATAACATCTACCTGCATGCCAAATTTCAGCCCAATCCGTCCAGTGATTTGGGCTGTGCATAGTGTGCATTGATAGATCACTATGTCAGTCAGTAAGTCATCTTTGAGTTATATATATAGATAAATTGTCGTTACATACTTATTTATATTTTGACACAAGCATCGTAGAAAACTTCACTGCCAACTTTATAGCCTTATACTAGAAGCATAAAAGTATAGTTATCTCACGAATAATTTATTTACGTCGACAGTACCTATTTCCTTTTTATCGTGTGTTTCGTAGCAAAAGATAACTTTATACGTAGGTACAGTTGTCAATAATTTCAAACAGACACAAATTCTGTACTTTACAGGTTGATTTTTTAAACACTAAACTTTTACAATATGCTTAGCATATGGAATACCTACAACAACTTCTAAAGGAAATATAAAAAAAAAAAATTACTTTTCTTACTAAGTTCGATCCGACGATCGACCACTTTGTATGGGTGAGTTTTTTTTTATTAATTTCTTTGTAAATTGCTGAATTCATTATCCAAATCTGCTGCAAATATTTGACTAAGTAGACAAAAACCTCACCCCAAAAAAGTCACCCTGTATATACTTTTACATAGGTGTTGCATAACAGATGCATTATGACTGCAATGAGAACGACAGTCTGTTGCAGCAATAGTAGATGCTAATACAAGTAATAAGATAAAATTAGGCATTAGCGCATTAGATAAACTTTATTTTAATGTAACATTGCGCCACATTACATTAAGCGGAAAGGAGGAAACTAATCAATGATCAAAGTAGTGCGTTGTATATGAAGGAAGACAATAACAGGAGAATATAAGGATGGATAGGCATCCATCAATCCATCGATGGAGACCAAAAAGTTATGGATGAAATACATGAAGGACGATATGTACAGGAAACAGAGACTTGTGGAAGAAACCAGATGAAATATTTGACAATAAAGACATTTGATTTTGGGGCATGTTAAGAAATACGATGATGAAATGACTGTTTCTGTAATCGTATCCTATAGTCTATATAATTCTTCTTTATTCTATCTTGTATTGTTTACCTCGGGCATCTTCGTGAGTTTTTTTTTATAGAATAGTAGGCAAACGGTCGCCCGATGGTAAGCAATCACCGCAGTCCATAGACACCAACGACACTAGGTCACTGATGCGTTACCGACTTTTTGAGAAAAAGCGATAGGCTATTTTCTTGAAGGCCCCAATCAAACAGTATATAATCACTATGTTTTAGCCCCAATGTCGAACCTCCCACCTGTTCCTGTTCTATGATGCCTCCCACCAGTCGAAATACGGGTTAATTCCTAGCTCGTTGGTGGGTTGCTGATTGTGGAGCTAGTGGACTTGCCAATATACTATATTGTATATTTAAATATTATTGTAAGAAATTTGCCAATTAATTAATTTTATTTATTTTATTATAGGAAGGTGAAATCTAAGGCCAGGTAATAAATAGGCTTAGAACAAAGTTCTTAAAATAATTAACATGATTTTACGTGTTTTTTATGGGTTGCTCTGACTTGACTCTTGGCTTGGAATATTATATTAATGATGCGTCGTGGAAAATAAGTACAACTACTATAAAATTTTCATGATACCTGAAATATTAATCTGCAGTTTTGGAAATCCTCCGACAAACCCGACCTACGCAGTCGTGGCTGCCATTGCCATACTTGTGTTATTAATTTCAGGTCAGCGAATGGGTGCCACAACGGGTATTTCGAGTTTATAGGAGATTTCCAAAAACTTTAATAGTTCATCCTTATTCTATCCTTGTTTTTCGGGCGTTTTGTCAAAATGTTTAACTTTCTTTTTGTAAAGAGCTTTAAGAAAACAAAAACATTTTGAAAATAATTAATTGTATTCATAGAAGTAGGACTATGTCCAAATTGTCTATATTTACCAACGCCATCTTATGGCAACATACATAACTACGAAAACAATTCAAATATAATGAAGCAAGCAAGTTTATGATAGCATAGGTAGGTGCTTACTTAAATTATTTAGATAGAGATGTCGCGAGTCTCGTTTTGAAAATAGTACTTAAGCTATTAAAAGCATACCTAGAAGAATAAAATCATAGAAGTTTTTACATTTTTGGCATTTCTACTATGGTCGAAAATTATTCTTTTTAAAGACACAAAGACAAACTTTTTGCTCTCTCAATTATACTCTCTGTCTATCTTAAGCAATCTGTATTATTCCCACCGAGATATTGTCGACCGAGCGAGCGCAGCGAGCGAAGCGTCTCAGTTTCCACTAGCCGAAAATTCTTTTGTCTGTCCGGATGTTATCGCCTACAGGTCGCATTTCTGAACCGATTCTTATGAAATTTTATGAGCAGGTTCGGTAATTTTATAGAATTTTTTAGTCGAGCCAGTTTTTCTAAATTTTATAAAATGGCGATAATATATAAAAAAAACCTTACATCTCAGCTATTAAAAAAAAAAAACATAAATGTCATTAGATATTTTTGTTATCCTTATTAAGACGCAACTTTTTTGTATGAACAACATAGTGAAATTCAATAAAACCGCTATAAATCCATATATTAAATTCTTATACGATAGTTCACAAAAAAATCAATAGATGGCGCAGCAAAGCTTTTCATACTCGCAAATTCATTTAAGAGTGACTTGATTTATTGATTAAAATGAGATTGTTTGAATTGCGTGTATTTTTTTTTTTTAACTGAGTGCGTTTGACCTCTATCTTGCCTGATGAGAAGCATAGATGAGATCTAGGATGGTACACGCAAACTGAAAAAAAAAAACTCAAGTATTTATTTGGTTAATGGTATTGTATTGTGGATTGCTTTGCTTGGTGGAATTATCTTGAACACTTGAAATAAATCTGGTATCAAAAAACTTCATTGTATGATTAGAATCCTATTAAAAAAAGTAATATATACGTATATGTATATAATAGATTCGATTTCAAATTGAACTATCTTTTTTGAACTTTAACTTTGTTGCGCAAATTACATAAATATACATATAACCAATAGGTCAAACCATGCATTTCTGACGACTGACGACCTCCGTGGCCTAACGGTCATCACGCCAGACGGCCACACCAGAGGTCCTGGGTTCGATCCCCGGTCGGGTCAAGATGGAAAATAATCTTCGTGGGTTTTGGATATTTATCTATACATATATGTATTTGTTATAAAATATAGTATTGTTAAATTAGCATCCCGTAAAGTCTTGAACTTACTCAATCTGTGTGATTTGTCCGTATATATTTATTATTATTATTTATATTATTTCGAGGCGAAAAAGGCAGGTTTCAGTATTTTTTTTAGTGGTATTGACCAACCACAAGAACTTTTTACTTTCTTTACAGCATTGGTAGGTTGGTTTCAAAACTCTTCTAAGCCAGGGATACGGTAAAATATCGGTTACTTCGTGGAAGGGCTCGCGAGGTCTACTGTTCTCACAGAACCACTAGTGTATTTTAATATAATATTTTCTAGTATTTTAATACCTATTATAAATCCCATCCAATCCAAACCCCACCAATGGGCCCGGGCCCCAACAGTGGGGACATTAAAATGGTTAATTAAGATGATGATGATACTATTTTGTTACTACTTTGTATTTCTTTTCTGTAAATGGTGCAATAAAGTGTTGATCTATCTATCTATCTAATAACGCCTCTGGGCGTTTTTGGTTGAAATGTTGATAGTGGTCCATATAAGTAATAAGTATATACTTGCAAGTTTAACGCAAGAGATGATATTTGCATGTTCTTATTTCTTCTCTTCAGTTTGCAATTAAAATGCAGGGAATATTGGCAGATAAAACGTAATAAAAATACATATTTTATTTATATCAACTTATTTTGTATTCAAACATATCAAAACTTTTTTCGTGAAATTTTTCTATACTTACAAAATACGAAGATTCTATTTACACATAGAAAAGCAACTAAATATAAATTATTGCTAAAGTATTAAATTTTCTAATGTTGAGATATTTTATTTTTAGGTATTTGAAACGCCTAACATAAAACGATATTTTAACCTCTCAAAAGATAAAATTTTGTGATGATTCATTACCTCTTGGCCAAGATATTTAAATCTTTGCTCTTTGACAATATAAAAATGTATTGATTTATTGATTATATATATATACAATTTTATTTATATTTATTATGGCTATGTCAATCATGCCTATCTCAATCAATACATAAACTTTGAATAACGTTCTAGAATTTTATAAGTGGTAATACTGACTAATATTGGTAATATTAATCAGTAACTTGAAACTATTCTACATACGTACAAAACAGAAAATAAAAACCGACAATTAATCAATAACATTGTTAGTATCAAAAAGGTATAAGACAAAAATTTAAATTGGGAGTTAAAACTGAATATTTCATATATCCCATATTTTTCACAAACTACCTATCTTACATGTTTTTTTATGGAAAATAAAAAAAAGTCATGGATTGATTTATAAAAGGGCAAGTATTAAAAATACATACAATATTCACTAGAAAGAAAAAGCATCTTAAACTAAGCCTTATCACCAAATCCTATAAAAACTTTAAATGGATATTAAGATATTACTATCACATTTATTTGAATTCGCATAGGCACTTGACACTTTCAACCACTGATCAGTGATCACCCACTGCTAATATTAGAGTCCAAATAATCACACACTAACTTAAAACTATAATACAATTTCTTATATATTAGCTAGGGAAATAATTCTTTATATGTGAACTTGGATGTTATTTTGTTTGCCATTTCTGTGAAGAGTTCCCCAAGGCTCCTTTCTAGGACCGGTCTTATTTCTTCTAGGAATACTTGGGAGTTCTCGTTGATGACTCTGTTGGTGGCCGGCCCCAGGACTGGATCGCCATCGAACAAGTTGGTCAGGTAGATAGAAGACTGACCGACACGGAGCTTCACTCTAAAGGGATCAAACTGCAAGTATTCGTTTTCGCCACGAATTTCCTTGTGCCCTCTCATGGTGACATTGCATGCGTAGTCCTCTGTAAATTACAAAATAAAAAGCATTAAAAAATATGAAACATTGTTCAAATTTGGTTTCTATATTGGAATAAGAAATATGGGTGTTCCAAGTAGTAAGATTGATCATCAAGTCGTCAATAAGTTGAGAATAATTTTCGTTTGATTACGAATAGTGTTAAGGGTGCAATTTAAACGCCTTCAACCAACTCCTCTTCTGAATAATTTTCAACACACCTACATTATTTACCTACTACAGTTATATATCTGCAGTTCATATTTGAAACTGCAGCTGCTTTAATTAGTAGCTAATTGTACTAACCACCTGTAGTAATTCTACAAAATGCGATAACAGTAGACATTATGTACGTAATTTTCAAAACACAATAGCCATATAATAGTAAACAAAACAATGATCTAAGAAACTATTCATTTAATGACACATTCGAACATTCGAATGCTAATTTAATGCATTATGGAAATCTGTGATTTGCATAATTTTGTAATATGAAGGGAACCAATTCCGTGGTTACACTTACAAATGCATTATTAACATTAATCATATGGTATTAAGCTATAAGATATTTAGTTATGTGAGGAGCAGATAAATTACTATGTTACCCAACACAATGCATGACTCAAATATATCCGTTGTCTACATAATGTGTTACACAATTTCTTTATTAATACACGTTTTCTCAAGGTTAAATGCATCTTGGTCAAGGTCGGTAGCTTTCTCAATACTATTTTTACTAATACCAGATTTTTGCAGCGGACATTAGCTTACATAAGTATCAAATGCTAATGACCGCTGCAATAATTTATTTATATTATTAAAATCGGCCATCAAAATTATAGCTGCACAGATGTTGTTAGTATATTCTAAATCTATGGCACAGGAGGAGAAACAAATGCATTCAATAGCTTGCATTTTAGAATTCCATTAGAAATATTAATTAGGAATAGAACTGATTCTCTGTTCTTTTAATATTTTTGCCAATATAATTTTTACACGCCAGTATTTCTGTAAAAAATCTGTACAGATCGAGCGTTACAACTGTAGTATTTGTGTTACGTAAGTAATATTTTAGTAGTAAGTCTGTAACTCGCGTATTGACCGCAATGTCGACAGTATGATGCCACAGTCCGCTAGACGCAATACTGGAATGCTGCTACACTGCCCCACTCGTATGTGTCCAGAGGTGGGTAAACGCCTTACCGAAACTAGACCTTTTCAAAAAGCCCTTTAGATTCAAATTGGGCTGAAACTAGGCGAATTGAATTCTTTGATTTTGTGCCGGGCCATTTCCCATCGCTGGCTGTAACTAGTCTCTGGAGAGAGGTCATAATGGGTGTAGTGTGTACACTTTTCTATCTACATCTGGCCCGGTGTGAATAATCAAAGAAATTTATGTATCGCTAGATGTGCCCTGCGATTTAGCCCCGGGGAAAATTTGGGATATTTACTCAAGCTATCTCAATTAAATGTACCAGTAAAAACAATTAAGTATAAAAATTACAATCTTAAAAGTAGAATTTCGCCCTTGCATAGCATTACATTACACATCCGATACCGTTCATTACATAAATGATTATACGATTGTTGTGTGATACGAAAAATAATTCAATCATAGATATAAATATTTAGGCCAAAAATAACGAACCTAGTAACGCTCAATGCTTAAGTCGATTCTTGATACCTACAGGGTTATCTAGCTGTTTCCTTAATTCTTTTTTTTTCTTTTAATTCTTTCTCTTGGTCTCCCCTATCGCCAACCGATAAGCTGTTTCCAAACCAACACCTTTGCGATCTACCCTTCTTCCTGTAGCCTCCTTGAGGATTCCATTTATTGGCTACAAACGCTACGGTTGTGGTGCATTCTGCAGACATAACCCGCCCAATCCTACCTAATCCTTACTTATCTACAGAAGAGTTTACTAACTGAAGGATCCAGTGATGTTCCCTCTTCCTTGGAGCCGTAAAAGCAGCACCTGGATGTCCATCTTGTATTTCCCAGCGAAGTCCAGTTTCGGCAGCAACAGCTTGAAGTCGAACCGGTTTTTGTTTAAGTCCGACCTGAAAATTACAGCAAAGTAATTTATTGCAACATTTCACGAAAAAAAAACATTTTTAGATACATTTGAAAAAGGCTATTAGAGAAATTGGCAAATTGATCATGACGGTTGATTGAAATTATTATCATAAGATACATACAGAAATTTACTGATTCAGAGGAGGCAGGTACAAAGTTCGCCAAGTTGAGCTAAGAATTAGATGTTTTATGGGTTGAAAGACCTTATATTTTAAAATTAAACTTGACCAAGATCTTACATAAGATCTTATCTCATTACATAACAAATGCAAAGTTGTCGCATTGAATTATAAATGAAACCATTGTCGCGACCGCGAGCGAAGATGTGGTCAGAATACAAACATAACTTCAAGGTTACCATTAATTTGGTCCTTAGTAGGTTAATATTCGTTTATAGCTAAGTTTACTAGTAGCCTTCAAAATGCAAATGGAGAAGATACCGCGCAACAAACTCTGTCGCAGCATTTACTCCAATGACGTCAATTAAATTTTCAAGTTCCTAAACTTATTGTACTTAGTGCTTTTTTACACGACTGTCCAAAAAAGGAGTGTTATGTTTTCAGGGTTCATGTATGTAAGTATGTATGTATGTAAGTTTTTTTATTCCACCATAAGTCCTGAACGGCTGAACAGATTTTTATGTGAGAGGTATTTTTAGATTCCTTGCATTTCTCCGAGTGACATTGAAGTCAAAGTCAATTGTTTGTTTGTTGTGTCAATTGTTATTGTTGACTTTATCGCAAGATTCTAAAAACTTTTATGGGGGAGGGTCAGAAATCAGTATAGGGCAATAGCAGAAACAGTCAAAAAAGTTGCGCTCTGCCATTTATCTTGTACATAAAAAATCAATTCAAAAGTCGAGCATCAGTATTTGGAGTATTTGAAATCCAAACAGGTAGTACTGTAGAAGTGTTAAGCAACTTACTTAAGTTCCTGAATGATGAAGTTGCTAGGTCCCCACACCTTGACGTCATTGACGACGGCCGTCAGCTTGGCGCCCTGCGGCCCGCGGGCCAACGCTATCTGGCCAAGACTGAGCGGCTCGATGCCTGGTACGTCTAGCTCTGGAATCCCCTGAAAATTACAAAGGTAATCCATCATTAATCAGTTCTTTATATGGTTGGAGTTGGAGTCAAATCGGTCAAAACCAGTTACTCCCAATCCCCAAAAGTATTCGACTGTGATGTTCTCCTTCAATTTTTAGTCAAAACAGAACCATATCTGGTCATTGAAAATTCAAACAATACTTCATCATCACATTTAAAATCGAAGCTCTTGTCGGTGGAGTTCCTTCCATTTATATCTTTCAATACTTTATCAACAGACATTAACTTCATTTACTTCTTTAATTTTAATGTGGAGTTGGCATCCAACATTCCTAATGTTTCCAAAATCAAGCTGACTTGTGACAAAACAGTTTTTTTAAGTAAAAGTTGCTTCGCATTCAACAACTCAAATTACTTGCTGCAGTTGCGGCGACTACTTGTCTAAGTACAAAAACTGGAAGAGATGGCTTTGTCTTTGAGTATTTTTTAATCCGTTCTAACAACGCAACCGTAAGCAAAATTAGCGAGGAAGCAAATCCGCTCAATATAATAGGATTTCCAATTCGCGTATGTACGGAAAAGGAAATCTGATTATAGATAATTTAACGAATCCGCAATGATCTTTAGGTTGCGCGTCTTTGGCAATACGTTGACAATGACATACTTTCGAATCAAGCGAGTAAATATTTTCATTGCTCCTGTAATGGCGTTGAGTGCCACTCGGCTGAAGGTCGACATGAGATTTCGCACGTCTCTTAAATGTCTTTGCCATAGCTCTTATGGAATGTGGAAATATAAATAAATTGTCATTTTCAAACCAATCGAACTCTGACCTATGCAATTGTAGTTGCAGGAACGTCGTCAATTGTTATCAGATTTCTAGAAACAACCCCTCAATTTACTCAATAAGAAAATCTTGATTAACCAGGATCCTTAGCTATCGGTAACGATTATGCATGTAAAATAATCCACGAATTGAGCCATAAAAAATTGTTTTTTTAAAAACCCACCCCTTTATCACTCCTAATATTTGCTCTGCCTGAATGGTGTTCCTTCTTAATTTGATATCTATTTGTTGCTTCAATGGTGATCAGGCTTGGGAATGAAGAAAAAGCACAGAATATGCCAGCTGCTTCTTTTGCCTCTTTATCTTAATTGGTTATAATGTTTAATACTGTTACAGTGTAATCTATAACGAAGTTTCTTACACTAGGTATGTTTATCCTAATAGGACCGGTTGGCCCGTTCACCCTAATTTAGGGCCCAAGGACCAATTTGCGCAATTCTTGTCTCACCTAGGTATTTAGCGTTTATTAGTACTTTAAGTGTCGATTAGTTTTGTAATAATAATTAATTTCAGACTTGAGAGGAGATTTGAGAGGAGTATACATATGTGAAGGCTTCTTAATGGATAAAACTATTTTTTTTAAAACCATTTAGTCATGCGTGCGTTAATTTAACTGAAAAACTAACTAATATTAACTATTTTTATTGTGGATTTTGTTAGTTTAAAACGAAAGAAACCGCGGCGCACAAGTAAACTAAAAATGAAAAATATACCTAACAAAAACAGACCTTATCACCTTATGAGTCTAATAAATATTTTCTACATGAATGCAATAGAATTAAAATACATAGTTTACGATACATTTCGATAAACACGTGTTCTACTCGGACTTATCAACACAACAAAAACAAATTATACGTGCTTAATTTTCATTGTTAAACCTAAGTAACCTATATTCTATCAGAGCACGAAAAACTATATATAGTAGTGCAAGTGTGTGAAGGTCGTTATTTGAAAAAATATGGGGTGGCACAAGGTGGTTATATTAGTCAGTGTGTGCGTGATACAGGTAAGGTTTTTTTTTTACTTTCATGAAATTTCCTGGAGTTCATTGAGGCTGCACAATTTAATTATTCAAATAAATATTTTTTTAATAACAGGTAAATTAGAACCGCCTTTTAGGATAAAGAAAAGAATATATATTATAGCTTAGCTTAATTAAACTGAATATTTTTTTATTGTTTATATTTGAACGCGTTTAATGGAACTGCCGATGCCTGACTAGTTTCAAAATCCTTCCTTTGCATGAGGAGAAGACCATCCGGAATCCCGAAATTCCCACGGGAACGACCGGCATGGCTCTGCTAGTTACTTATAAAATAATCTAATTGGTCCAAGCCAATCTGGAATATTTTTCTTTTTATAATTAACTCTAGTGTCAGAAATTAAATACCTTATCACCGTGGACCGTGTGAACGCCTACCGCATATGTGCCACCTCAAATAATTTTATAGCAATGTTATCAATTAGGTATGTTGATACATCTGATTTTATTATTCATATTTTTACAGTTCGAGTCATATCACGCTCGAGTGCTTGATAATGATTTTTTAATCAGAAAAACAAGATCGCTCTCGCCACAGACCACATCCAATGAAGAACTAACGATAAAGCCAGTGCAATACGATGTTGCTACTGAACAAGAATGTGCCACCTGCATGTCAGGTAAGAGGATACGGAGAGAGGCGACGGCGACGAGTGTATCAAATATAAAGGATGGAAATCAAAAGAAATTGACTACTACAATTACAATCACACCACCGATAAAAATTAAAGTAATACACAATTTCACGAAACCAAAAAAGGAAACCGCCCCGATTGAAACCGCTACGACACCTAATGGCTCAAATCCTATTAATAATACGAAACCACAAACACCAAGTACTGCAACTGCTCCAAGCCAAAACAGTAATACGCCCACAGGAAATCCGCCACCAAATCAAAGCCCGACAACGCCTCCCAAATCAAGCCCTGGCATTGATACAAATCCACAGTCACCAAGTTCTAATGCTCCTTCTACATCACCACCGAAACCAAGCACTCCTACCACTGAATCGAATACTCCACAGCCTTCGATAAATACAAATAAGCCAGAATCAGCAGCTTCCGATACTACCGCAACAACTTCAACACAGGCTAGTTCATCAAGCAATGGTGACAATTCTGAAGCAACTGCTACTACAGCTGAAAACGCAACTGCACATAGCGATAATACAAACCCCAATATACCAGCTAATCCAAGCGATACTAGTGCCCAACCTGCCCCAAATTCACAACCACCAAGCACTAAAACAAATCCACAAGATTCTTCAACGATACCAACTAATGCCACACCTAATTCATCGACAACCCCACAATCTTCTTCTGCAAACACACCAGAAGATGAAAACATACCAAACAAAACTCCGGTGAGTACTTCATAATACTACCAACAAATTTAAATCGTGCAATAAGTAATTTTACTTAATATAACTATATTACGAACTTTTACATAGGCATAGTCTTATTCAGCCGCCAATCTCCAACAATATTTATTGTAAAATTATACATATTTTATACCTTTACTAGAGAAAAATAAATACTTTTTTACTTTTTTATTACTTCTCCTTTTTATTTATATTAAATTGTATTACTAATAAAATTATGTTCACAGTCACCAAGCCGGGAAGTAACTCATCCTGAAAATATTGCAATGCCACGTTCATTAAGACTCATGGCAGTCTTAATGAAAGTGGCATTGCATATTCTAAAATAAAACCTACGGCCAATGTTTCCGATAACCCAAATGCAATTGATATCCGTACTATAAATTTAAATACTTTCACTCCACTTAAATCATCACCAAACATTTTATTATTATTGGATTCCTTACACAATGCAACTATAACTAAAAACAATAATAACTCTTAAACAGAAACATCCAATTTATACAGCTTAAATAAATCAAAAGATAATGACACAACCTCGCTGCCTCAGCCTACCGAAGCAAAGAATTCCATAGAAACAATTATAAATCTATTAAATGGAACAGATTATGCCAAAAACATTACCAAACTACAAAATTTAAGCGATATGTCTAATCCAAATGTTACGTCGTCTGAAATTATAAATAACAACACATATATTCGTCTACTATAACACCAATTTTTCCGAATACAAAAGTATCTGCTTTATTTACTTCAGCATCACAAAGTCTTAAAACCAATGATACAACGTTAACTTCAACAAGTACACCAATTAGCGCCTTAAAACAGAATCAATCTAGTGACCCTTTGATTTAATGGCACAAATTCCGAAGAAAACAACATAATATCGCAACAAATGAACGACCGCAAACCGTATCCAAATATAACTTTACAACAGATTACAAATGAGGAATCATTAACTTCTATTAATGGAACAAACTTTGCAAATACGCTTGATAAATCTATTAAACAAATTTTGAACAGTTTACACAGGCATAATAAATATTAAGAGAAAACGACATAACCACGCTGGTCAAAACTTGTAAACCGAAAATTGACTATCTAAAGAACATAAAAAACTCTATCAAAAATATTACGGAAACACAATTAAAAGGCCCTGGATCTCAACTAAATACCACATTGCATAAAATAATAAAAAAAAAAAGGAACAATACCAGTTACAAAAACAACTTCCATGCTATATACGAATCATTCCTTCCTTCTGTACCAGACACCTCGATTAACTCATATAATGAAAACCAAAAAATTAAGGTGCCCTATAAAATCCAACCAAATCACATTGTGACTGAAACAGTCGATCGAATAAAAGAAACAAATCTTACCAAAAATGATACCATAAAGAAATCAAACACTACTCAAAGTAACTTGCCAATAACACATAATACTGATCCTTCAAAATTTAATAATACCTGCGTTCGAACAGCTATGCTATTGCATGCATTACTATGCTATTTAACTGATTTTTGTTGGCTGTAGTAACTGACACTGTAAATTTAAAAATAACTAGAGATGATTTAGCAGACATATGCAATACTGAAACCAATAAGAATAATATACCAATAATATTAGATAATACAATTATAAATTCAAATAATACTTTCCAGGAAATAAAACATCAAATCGATATTTCAACAAATGTCACTACTGCACAAAATACCGTAAGCATTATTGAGACTAATCCTGATACAGTAGCTGCAAATAAAACAAATCATCTAAGTAAAAAATTGAGTCACAATGATACAATCGTTGGAACAACAAAAAACGACTCAAACACCGAGTCACCGAAATCCAATGTAGTGAATAACTCATCGAATGAAGCATTAACTGAAGCAATTTCTGAATCACTTTCGGATCCAAACATTGTCACTACTAGTAATTATACTGTATCAAATGTCAACTCAACTATTAATGGGTCAGACATCCCAATTGTGCTTACAGAAAGTAAAAATTTTACTACTCAAACATACACCATATCCGAATCAGCAGCAAATGCTTCTTCTATTTCCTTTAATGGAATAACTTACAATGTGACGAATGGTACCAATTCTATAGAAAACTTGACTGGAAGCGCAGCCTCAGACGCAGTAATTACCGAAACGTTTGTAGTAACAACTGAAATAGAAAAGATTAATGGATCTACTTCTAACTCGAGCTCGAGCTCGAGCTCGAGCACAATGGCCAGAAGCAATAATAAAACCGGTGAATTTACTCCCACAACATCTATTAATGCAACAAAAACAATTGTCACAGTCAAGGAAATTGTCACCGAATCATTTTCTAATGACACTGCCATCTCGTACAATGAGACAATACCGTCATCCAATGAAACTGATACTTCGAACAACAAAAACGTTACGGGAGTAATAACGTCAGCTTCAAATAATGCAGAAGTTCTAACAATGACAACTACAATGACCTCTGAGCAAGATACCATAACAGAGTCAGAGCCCGATATTGGAGGAAATAAGAATGACACGCTTGGACCAGGAACAATCACAATGCAAGCAAATATGTCTACTGTAGTAGATACAGTATCAGAGTCTAATTCTAGTGCTACTGCATTATCATACAATTCAAATGCATCATATACTAATAGCACAGACGATTTTTCTGGAGCCATGGCTACCGCTTCAAGTGACAGTGAGACTTATGAAGCATCAACAGGCAATTTCGCCATCATAGATTCCAATAATACGTCTCGAGACGCTTCAACTATATCTGTTTTGGAAACCGGAGCATACAATGCCAGTCAAGAATATATCAGTACAGGAAGCGCAAGTGCTTCTTCTGAGAGCTTTGGCAAAAATGCCACTGCTATTGCTGTTGCAAAAGCAGTACCAGTTGTTACTGAAGTTTTTAGTACTGAAAACGAAAGCATTAATGGCGAAAACCCACAAAGTAATGGTACAAAAGCTCTGCCAGTGATCGATTATCTACATAAACAAAATGTCTCAGAAACTCCCAGTGTAAATATACCCAGTATCCAAAACAAGTCGGAAAGTTCCCAAGACTTCGAATCACCATTAAACAAAACAAACTATGAACAGATTGGCACTTTAAATAGAATTAACACTACAAATCTTACTGAAAATAATACAGTACCGAATCTGCTAAGCTTGAACGAAACTAATCAGCCTAGCAATTTCACACTAATAAATGAAACCAATACCTTATCGTCAGCCATAGGACCAACTACATTGAATAAGAATTATTCCACGTCAGCTATTTCTACATCAAGCATTCCAAAAACTCTGCAGGACCAAAACTATAGTTTAGTTTCAAATGAAGGCAGAAATTTAACAAATAATTCAACACCGTTAACAACGGCACCAAATAACACAAGAACTTTTGACACTCACAATAACACTATTATCGGAACAACAAAAAACGACTCAAACACCGAGTTACCGAAATCCAATGTAGTGAATAACTCATCGAATGAAGCATTAACTGAAGCAATTTCCGAATCACTTTCCGGTTCAAACATTGTCACTACTAGTAATTATACTGTATCAAATGTCAACTCAACTATTAATGGGTCAGACATCCCAATTGTGTTTACAGAAAGTAAAAATATTACTACTCAAACATACACCATATCCGAATCAGCAGCAAACGCCTCTTCTATTTCCTTGAATGGAATAACTTACAATGTAACGAATGGTACCAATGCTACAGAAAACTTGACTGGAAGCGCAGCCTCAGACGCAGTAATTACCGAAACGTTTGTAGTAACAACTGAAATAGAAAAGATTAATGGATCTACTTCTAACTCGAGCACAATGGCCAGAAGCAATAATAAAACCGATGAATTTACTCCCAAAACATCTATCAATGCAACAAAAACAATTGTCACAGTAAAGGAAATTGTCACCGAATCATTTTCTAATGACACTGCCATCTCGTTCAATGAGACATTACCGTCATCCAATGAAACTGATACTTCGAACAACAAAAACATTACGGGAGTAATAACGTCTGCTTCAAATAATGCAGAAGTTCTAACAATGACAACTACAATGACCTCTGAGCAAGATACCATAACAGAGTCAGAGCCCAATAGTGGAGGAAATAATAATGACACGCTTGGACCAGGAACAATCACAATGCAAGCAAATATGTCTACTGTAGTAGATACAGTATCAGAGTCTAATTCTAGTGCTACTGCATTATCATACAATTCAAATGCATCAAATACTAATAGTACAGACGATTTTTCTGGAGCCATGGCTACCGCTTCAAGTGACAGTGAGACTTATGAAGCATCAACAGTCAATTTCTCCATCATAGATTCCAATAATACGTCTCGAAACGCTTCAACTGTATCTGTTTTGGAAACCGGATCATACAATGCCAGTCAAGAATATATCAGTACAGGAAGCGCAAGTGCTTCTTCTGAGAGCTTTGGCAAAAATGCCACTGCTATTGCTGTTGCAAAAGCAACACCAGTCGTCACTGAAGTTTTTAGTACTGAAAACGAAAGCATTAGTAGCGAAAACCCACACAGTAATGGTACAAAAGCTCTGCCAGTGATCGATTATCTACATAAACAAAATGTATCAGAAACTCCCGGTGTAAATATACCCAGTATCCAAAACAAGTCGGAAAATTCCCAAGACTTCGAATCACCATTAAACAAAACAAACTATGAACCGATTGGCACTTTAAATAGAATTAACACTACAAATCTTACTGAAAATAATACAGTACCGAATCTGCTAAGCTTGAACGAAACTAATCAGCCTAGCAATTTCACACTAATAAATGAAACCAATACCTTATCGTCAGCCATAGGACCAACTACATTGAATAAGAATGATTCCACGTCAGCTATTTCTACATCAAGCATTCCAAAAACTCTGCAGGACCAAAACTATAGTTTAGTTTCAAATGAAGGCAGAAATTTAACAAATAATTCAACACCGTTAACAACGGCACCAAATAACACAAGAACTTTTGACACTCGTAATAACACTAACACTATTATCGGAACAACAAAAAACGACTCAAACACCGAGTCACCGAAATCCAATGTAGTGAATAACTCATCGAATGAAGCATTAACTGAAGCAATTTCCGAATCACTTTCGGGTTCAAACATTGTCACTACTAGTAATTATACTGTATCAAATGTCAACTCAACTATTAATGGGTCAGACATCCCAATTGTGCTTACAGAAAGTAAAAATGTTACTACTCAAACATACACCATATCCGAATCAGCAGCAAATGCTTCTTCTATTTCTATTAATGGAATAACTTACAATGTGACGAATGGTACCAATGCTATAGAAAACTTGACTGGAAGCGCAGCCTCAGACGCAGCAATTACCGAAACGTTTGTAGTAACAACTGAGATAGAAAAGATTAATGGATCTACTTTTAACTCGAGCACAATGGCCAGAAGTAATAATAAAACCGATGAATTTACTCCCACAACATCTATTAATGCAACAAAAACAATTGTCACAGTCAAGGAAATTGTCACCGAATCATTTTCTAATGACACTGCCATCTCGTACAATGAGACAATACCGTCATCCAATGAAACTGATACTTCGAACAACAAAAACATTACGGGAGTAATAACGTCAGCTTCAAATAATGCAGAAGTTCTAACAATGACAACTACAATGACCTCTGAGCAAGATACCATAACAGAGTCAGAGCCCGATAGTGGAGGAAATAATAATGACACGCTTGGACCAGGAACAATCACAATGCAAGCAAATATGTCTACTGTAGTAGATACAGTATCAGAGTCTAATTCTAGTGCTACTGCATTATCATACAATTCAAATGCATCAAATACTAATAGCACAGACGATTTTTCTGGAGCCATGGCTACCGCTTCAAGTGACAGTGAGACTTATGAAGCATCAACAGGCAATTTCGCCATCATAGATTCCAATAATACGTCTCGAAACGCTTCAACTGTATCTGTTTTGGAAACCGGATCATACAATGCCAGTCAAGAATATATCAGTACAGGAAGTGCAAGTGCTTCTTCTGAGAGCTTTGGCAAAAATGCCACTGCTATTGCTGTTGCAAAAACAATACCAGTCGTTACTGAAGTTTTTAGTACTGAAAACGAAAGCATTAGTAGCGAAAACCCATACAGTAATGGTACAAAAGCTCTGCCAGTGATCGATTATCTACATAAACAAAATGTATCAGAAACTCCCGGTGTAAATATACCCAGTATCCAAAACAAGTCGGAAAGTTCCCAAGACTTCGAATCACCATTAAACAAAACAAACTATGAACCGATTGGCACTTTAAATAGAATTAACACTACAAATCTTACTGAAAATAATACAGTACCGAATCTGCTAAGCTTGAACGAAACTAATCAGCCTAGCAATTTCACACTAATAAATGAAACCAATACCTTATCGTCAGCCATAGGACCAACTACATTGAATAAGAATGATTCCACGTCAGCTATTTCTACATCAAGCATTCCAAAAACTCTGCAGGACCAAAACTATAGTTTAGTTTCAAATGAAGGCAGAAATTTAACAAATAATTCAACACCGTTAACAACGGCACCAAATAACACAAGAACTTTTGACACTCATAATAACACTATTATCGGAACAACAAAAAACTACTCAAACACCGAGTTACCGAAATCCAATGTAGTGAATAACTCATCGAATGAAGCATTAACTGAAGCAATTTCCGAATCACTTTCGGGTTCAAACATTGTCACTACTAGTAATTATACTGTATCAAATGTCAACTCAACTATTAATGGGTCAGACATCCCAATTGTGCTTACAGAAAGTAAAAATGTTACTACTCAAACATACACCATATCCGAATCAGCAGCAAATACTTCTTCTATTTCTATTAATGGAATAACTTACAATGTGACGAATGGTACCAATGCTATAGAAAACTTGACTGGAAGCGCAGCCTCAGACGCAGTAATTACCGAAACGTTTGTAGTAACAACTGAAATAGAAAAGATTAATGGATCTACTTTTAACTCGAGCACAATGGCTAGAAGTAATAATAAAACCGATGAATTTACTCCCACAACATCTATTAATGCAACAAAAACAATTGTCACAGTCAAGGAAATTGTCACCGAATCATTTTCTAATGACACTGCCATCTCGTTCAATGAGACAATACCGTCATCCAATGAAACTGATACTTCGAACAACAAAAACATTACGGGAGTAATAACGTCTGCTTCAAATAATGCAGAAGTTCTAACAATGACAACTACAATGACCTCTGAGCAAGATACCATAACAGAGTCAGAGCCCAATAGTGGAGGAAATAATAATGACACGCTTGGACCAGGAACAATCACAATGCAAGCAAATATGTCTACTGTAGTAGATACAGTATCAGAGTCTAATTCTAGTGCTACTGCATTATCATACAATTCAAATGCATCAAATACTAATAGCACAGACGATTTTTCTGGAGCCATGGCTACCGCTTCAAGTGACAGTGAGACTTATGAAGCATCAACAGTCAATTTCTCCATCATAGATTCCAATAATACGTCTCGAAACGCTTCAACTGTATCTGTTTTGGAAACCGGATCATACAATGCCAGTCAAGAATATATCAGTACAGGAAGCGCAAGTGCTTCTTCTGAGAGCTTTGGCAAAAATGCCACTGATATTGCTGTTGCAAAAGCAATACCAGTCGTCACTGAAGTTTTTAGTACTGAAAACGAAAGCATTAGTAGCGAAAACCCACACAGTAATGGTACAAAAGCTCTGCCAGTGATCGATTATCTACATAAACAAAATGTATCAGAAACTCCCGGTGTAAATATACCCAGTATCCAAAACAAGTCGGAAAGTTCCCAAGACTTCGAATCACCATTAAACAAAACAAACTATGAACCGATTGGCACTTTAAATAGAATTAACACTACAAATCTTACTGAAAATAATACAGTACCGAATCTGCTAAGCTTGAACGAAACTAATCAGCCTAGCAATTTCACACTAATAAATGAAACCAATACCTTATCGTCAGCCATAGGACCAACTACATTGAATAAGAATGATTCCACGTCAGCTACTTCTACATCAAGCATTCCAAACACTCTGCAGGATCAAAACTATAGTTTAGTTTCAAATGAAGGCAGAAATTCAACAAATAATTCAACACCGTTAACAACGGCACCAAATAACACAAGAACTTTTGACACTCATAATAACACTAACACTATTATCGGAACAACAAAAAACGACTCAAACACCGAGTCACCGAAATCCAATGTAGTGAATAACTCATCGAATGAAGCATTAACTGAAGCAATTTCCGAATCACTTTCGGGTTCAAACATTGTCACTACTAGTAATTATACTGTATCAAATGTCAACTCAACTATTAATGGGTCAGACATCCCAATTGTGCTTACAGAAAGTAAAAATGTTACTACTCAAACATACACCATATCCGAATCAGCAGCAAATGCTTCTTCTATTTCTATTAATGGAATAACTTACAATGTGACGAATGGTACCAATGCTATAGAAAACTTGACTGGAAGCGCAGCCTCAGACGCAGCAATTACCGAAACGTTTGTAGTAACAACTGAGATAGAAAAGATTAATGGATCTACTTTTAACTCGAGCACAATGGCCAGAAGTAATAATAAAACCGATGAATTTACTCCCACAACATCTATTAATGCAACAAAAACAATTGTCACAGTCAAGGAAATTGTCACCGAATCATTTTCTAATGACACTGCCATCTCGTACAATGAGACAATACCGTCATCCAATGAAACTGATACTTCGAACAACAAAAACATTACGGGAGTAATAACGTCAGCTTCAAATAATGCAGAAGTTCTAACAATGACAACTACAATGACCTCTGAGCAAGATACCATAACAGAGTCAGAGCCCGATAGTGGAGGAAATAATAATGACACGCTTGGACCAGGAACAATCACAATGCAAGCAAATATGTCTACTGTAGTAGATACAGTATCAGAGTCTAATTCTAGTGCTACTGCATTATCATACAATTCAAATGCATCAAATACTAATAGCACAGACGATTTTTCTGGAGCCATGGCTACCGCTTCAAGTGACAGTGAGACTTATGAAGCATCAACAGGCAATTTCGCCATCATAGATTCCAATAATACGTCTCGAAACGCTTCAACTGTATCTGTTTTGGAAACCGGATCATACAATGCCAGTCAAGAATATATCAGTACAGGAAGTGCAAGTGCTTCTTCTGAGAGCTTTGGCAAAAATGCCACTGCTATTGCTGTTGCAAAAACAATACCAGTCGTTACTGAAGTTTTTAGTACTGAAAACGAAAGCATTAGTAGCGAAAACCCATACAGTAATGGTACAAAAGCTCTGCCAGTGATCGATTATCTACATAAACAAAATGTATCAGAAACTCCCGGTGTAAATATACCCAGTATCCAAAACAAGTCGGAAAGTTCCCAAGACTTCGAATCACCATTAAACAAAACAAACTATGAACCGATTGGCACTTTAAATAGAATTAACACTACAAATCTTACTGAAAATAATACAGTACCGAATCTGCTAAGCTTGAACGAAACTAATCAGCCTAGCAATTTCACACTAATAAATGAAACCAATACCTTATCGTCAGCCATAGGACCAACTACATTGAATAAGAATGATTCCACGTCAGCTATTTCTACATCAAGCATTCCAAGCACTCTGCAGGATCAAAACTATAGTTTAGTTTCAAATGAAGGCAGAAATTCAACAAATAATTCAACACCGTTAACAACGGCACCAAATAACACAAGAACTTTTGACACTCATAATAACACTAACACTATTATCGGAACAACAAAAAACGCCTCAAACACCGAGTCACCGAAATCCAATGTAGTGAATAACTCATCGAATGAAGCATTAACTGAAGCAGTTTCCGAATCACTTTCGGGTTCAAACATTGTCACTACTAGTAATTATACTGTATCAAATGTCAACTCAACTATTAATGGGTCAGACATCCCAATTGTGCTTACAGAAAGTAAAAATGTTACTACTCAAACATACACCATATCCGAATCAGCAGCAAATGCTTCTTCTATTTCTATTAATGGAATAACTTACAATGTGACGAATGGTACCAATGCTATAGAAAACTTGACTGGAAGCGCAGCCTCAGACGCAGTAATTACCGAAACGTTTGTAGTAACAACTGAAATTGAAAAGATTAATGGATCTACTTCTAACTCGAGCACAATGGCCAAAAGCAATAATAAAACCGGTGAATTTACTCCCACAACATCTATTAATGCAACAAAAACAATTGTCACAGTCAAGGAAATTGTCACCGAATCATTTTCTAATGACACAGCTATCTCGTACAATGAGACAATACCGTCATCCAATGAAACTGATACTTCGAACAACAAAAACGTTACGGGAGTAATAACGTCAGCTTCAAATAATGCAGAAGTTCTAACAATGACAACTACAATGACCTCTGAGCAAGATACCATAACAGAGTCAGAGCCCGATATTGGAGGAAATAAGAATGACACGCTTGGACCAGGAACAATCACAATGCAAGCAAATATGTCTACTGTAGTAGATACAGTATCAGAGTCTAATTCTAGTGCTACTGCATTATCATACGATTCAAACGCATCGAATACTAAAAGCACAGACGATTTTTCTGGAGCCTCAGCTACCGCTTCAAGTGACAGTGAGACTTATGAAGCATCAACAAGCAATTTCGCCATCATAGATTCCAATAATACGTCTCTAGATGCTCCCACTGTATCTGTTTTGGAAACCGGATCATACAATGCCAGTCAAGAATATATCAGTACAGGAAGCGTAAGTGCTTCTTCTGAGAGCTTTGGAGAAAATGTCACTGCTATTGCTGTCGCAAAAGCAGAACCAGTCGTCACAGAAGTGTTTAGTAATGAAAACGAAAGCATTAGTGGTGAAATCCCACAAAGTACTAAAGTTCAGTGATCGATTATCAACATAAACAAGACAAATCAGAAACTCCCGCTGTTAATATACCCAGTATCCAACATAAGTCGGAGAGTTCTAGAGACTGATAACGGAGTAATCTTGCTGAAACTATACCGAATTATCTCATTTTGAAGACAATGATAAACACAGCAATTTATTACTAATTAATCATCTGATGTTAATGGACTGGCTTTATTAAACATGTATGCAGTTTAATTGAAAATATTGCTTCTATATGAAGCAATGAAAACAACCCACTGAAATTTCACTTTCTATGATCTCAAATTTGATCCCAAGAATTATATACATCCACTTATATTTCATGAAATTGAAATGGCATTACAAGTAAATGTATATAACAAGCACAAGCATCAAGGGATCTTTTGTATTCAATAGTATAAATCTAATTTCGGTAAAAAAAATCAGAAATAATGATCTGTGGATAATACCGAAGTTCGCACAATGACATCAATCACATCTCACATATGAGCAAAACATTATATTTTCGGTGGTTTTTAAAATGTTGGTCATGCATGAGATTATAAAGTACTAAATCAATAATCTATTACTAAAGTAAAAATATTTCTAAACCATTAATATAATGGAAATGGACCCGAAACAGAAGCATTTTGGAATATATGACAAACAAGTCAACATGACAGCAATAAAGTATGAGAACTCACACCAGTGTTTTAAAATGTACTATATATTTCTATAATACATTTCATATCACTAAATTTATATAGTACATTTCACAACACAGTGGATATACCAAGCAATGACACTCACTTCAAATCAAAGGCTTCACAAGAAACAACAGGTGATATAGTATAATTCTAAGAAACAATATTCTAGCAAACATAGTACAGTGATGAGATACATCAAAAAAAATTCTACTATGAAAAGTCAACTGAACTGGGATGCTAATTTTAATAAACCGGATGACAAATGATTTTGATTTGATATTTAAAAATTTTCATGTATCGTGCATTGAATGCGGTTAATCATATTAAAATTATCATTCCAGGATTAGAAGCTTACCTGAATCGCCATTCATTATTTTTTTTACTATGTTTCAGGCTATAGGACACTAATCATTACTCATAAAGCAAGTGCTCCTTACATATCTCACTCAAGGATGCAGAATCGTCTGTTAAATTAATTCTGTCATATCTATTAGTTATTGAAGTGCCCTGGCAAAACAAATGAAAAATTGTGTTTCTTTGCTTTTGAATAAAAATAATCGGCATCTCTGAAAGCGAGACGAATCAGAACAGAAAAAAAAGGCTCCCTGTCATGGCAAAGTTTCCATGCGACTGAATACATGGCGTAGCGCATTTATTTTATAATTTTAACACAATCATTTCACTATACCGTTTTTAGTTACCGAGTTCCGTATCACTTTGTTGTCCGTCTGTCCGTCTGTATGTCAAACTTTTTTATCTCAGGAACGCTTAAAGGTATCAAGTTGAAATTAATATCGAATACTCGGATCCACGGTCTCTTTCTGCAAAAAAATAATCAAAATTATATCAACGCGATCAAGAGATATTACCGTAAATGTTGAGAATTTTCGCATATTTTGCGATTTTAGGCAATTAAAAAGTGTTGAGAAGTAAAGTGTTACAAACTTATTTTTGCGCTGGATTCAGTATGAATCTTAGGGATCGGACTGCAAAGTTAAGTTTGTTTTTTAAACTAGTTGATCTTTTAGTTAGAGCTTTATTGTGAGATGCTTTGCGTGTAAGGAACCCTCGGTGCGCGAGTTCGACTCGAACTTGGCCGGTTTTTTTTCTTATCTTATTTACTTAAATCTTTGGGCAAAATTGCAAAGAAATTGAAGTTCCTTTGTGAAGTAAAAAAATATTCTTGTTAAAACACATGAAAACATTACATACATGTTACATGTTATTGTTACATGAAATATTGGATACATTTTTCAGGTCAACCAAGTAATAGAACTACGACTCCCCAGACCACAACCTGTAATGTTACAGTTGAAACAGTAACTATGCCTATTAATGGATCTTCAACACCAATTAATCTCACAGAGTTTAAAAATATAAGTACAAATATATATAGAATATCAGGATCAGAAGCAAATCTCTCTACAATCAATATTGATGGAATGACTTTCAATCAAACTAATATAACTGATGTATTAGAAAACTTAGATAAAAATGATGCTTCTAAGCCTGACATCATTGAAACTTTTATTGTCACCACTGCTATAGACAAAGTAAATGGGTCTCTGTCGAATTCAGGCGCAGGTTCTTACCACGAAAATGCAACAAACTTATCAGAGGCAGAAAACTCAGCAATTTTTTTAAACGGAACTGATAAAATAACAACTGTAGAAGAAATTATTATAGACTCATATTCAAATGGCACGGCGATTTCTTATAGTTCTAATGACAGAAACACCACAGTAAAAAATAATACAGGAGGTGGTACAACAGGAGCTATAACATCATCTGAAACTGACGCAACGGTCATAATACTGACTAGTAAAGAAACATTACAAAAAGATGCTATTACAGAAACAAAATTAAAAACCGGTAGTTTATCTTACAGTTCAAAAAATTCAACAAATAAAAATAATACTACATCTGTCGCTGAAGCGGCAGCTAATGCTGCAACTATTACTGTGAATTTAAACAAAAAATCCGAGCAAGATACCATAACAGAAACAACATCTAAAGCTAACTCTCTATTATTCACATCAAATGCAACTAATAGCAATAGGTCTAGTAATTTTGCTACGGCATCTGCTGATGCATCCACTATCATTGAATCTTATGAAACAACTACCGAAAACGATACTATTACAGGTTCAGAAGCTAGTGCTAATGCAACCACTGTAATCAATGATGGCAGAGAATCAGGTAAGGCTTATTCTTCTTCTAGGCCCATATCAGAGATGAAATCTTTAAATACATCGCAAGCAACCATAAGTGAAGGTAATGCACATGCTTCTTCAAAAAGTATTGGTGTAAATGCAAACGCAGAAGTCGAAGCAAAAGCAACGCCAGTGACAACAGAAATAGTTAGAACCCAGGACGAAGATATTAATGGTGAAAACCCAACTACAAAATTGGAAAAAAATACAAATGAAGAAGATACTACAAATAAAAAATAAAATTGTTTAAATAATTATTAATCTAGAATACTTATAGATTATTTTTTACTTATTACAGAATAAAATATTTTTTTGATAAATTTGTTTACGGATTGAGTTTTTTTTTATTTCTCCAAAAATAATTATAAATATCATTTTTTTTCTTTTACTAGCTGTTTATGTCCCACTCTCTCTCTCTCTCTCTCTCTAAGCCCAAAGACGTCCACTGCTGGACAAAGGCCTCCCCCAAGGATTTTATCCATGGGGGGGTTTTGCCGTAATCGCCACGCTTGGCAGGCGGGTTGGCAATCGCAGTTTGATGGCATAGTACGCGGAAAGATGCTGCTGCCCATCCTCCGGTGTTTTAAATCCCTTAGTCGCCTCTTACGACACCCACTACGTAAATAAATATATTACTCAAAAAAAATGAAACTATTAATTTGAGAGTTGCGTCTCGGAACGTCGCTTCCGTCGAAATTTCTACCGATAGTTTTATCTTTTGTTTAGTAACGATTTTCGATTATATGAATTACGAGTATATTATGAATATACGAAATATCGAGCAACAGGAATATTTATTAAATGCTAAAAGATTAAAAGGTAGTAATTTTTTTTATTTTATTTAACTTACATAAATACATACATAGAATCACGTCCTTATCCCTTACGGGGTAGACAGAGCCAAGAGTCTTGAGACTCGAAGGCCACAAAAAAAACATTTATTTTACTTTATTAAACTTAAGTTTATAAAAATATTTACCGCTTTTATTTTGGGCCGCAGTTCATCCACCGAGTTCATGATGCATTTGTCCACGTTCGGGTCATTGCGCTGGCACACCTTGATGTATGTCGCTGAAAAGACATACATTGTCTTGTAAGCATGGAAGTAATAAGTACTGTTGTCCAAAGAACTTATTAGTTCCATGCTTGTAAGTGTAAACCAAGTCAAAACCTTAGAAATAATAGATTATTTTCTGAAATTGAAGCTTCTTACTTCGATCCCAGGGGTCATTCGATATTATTAATCAAGTTGATATGCAATGTTATGCAATGTTAGATTTAATTAAACATAAATATCGTTATTATTTTTCGTCAAAATGTTAAAGAAAATTTGTAAAAAAAATTACTTAATACTTTTAGTTTACGTGACAATTATCGTCACAATCACGTTTTTTAACGTCTATAATGGCCAGTTGCCCAAAAGCTTTCTCAATGGTCAGCACAGACAAGAGCATTTCAAATTGCCATAATACCTGCAAATGAAAATATCAAGATTTCCTTGTAGCTATGGAACCTGAATGGCCGCTGCGCCGTTGACGGCGGCCATTCAGGTTGCATTGCTATCCTACAAGCGACGGACGACGACAGCGCACGGTGTCTATCGAAGCAGGTGCATCGAGTGCAGTCACGTGCAATCGTTGCATCAGCTGCAACGCTCACGTTTCGTCGCGTTTCACTGCCTCCACGGTCGCCGTGATTTAAATATGATTTTGGGACGAAACTATGGTTTTGCTAGTACTAAACCTAATTATTTTTTGTAATTTGTAATCATCGGTATATTAGATGGAGTCACTACTACTAGATCACAGAATTAATATAAGTACTACGTACCTAGATGAAGCAGCACCCAATACGAAAACGAATCAAAATTCTGCAGTACAAAATACACAGATAAAAAAAAGAAAATTGTAAAAAATATATTTAATGGCGGGAAAAAGTTGAATGTAAGTTATACCCACCCCTATGCACAATCAATATTAAAATTTGTCCATTAGCGGCGATACACAGATTCGTAAATGACACATCGTATTTGTTATGTACTTAATTTCGACTTATTTTTCAGTTGGTAACTGTTGGGACGAATCAACAATAACCCATCTTACCGTACTAATATTGCCCTATTAAAAACGGGTATCGTAAGCCGGAGTGTGGTTATGTCATTCAGTTGATTATAACATCGACTTCTAGACTTTAGTTACACATGGACACAAATACAAGCTTACACTTTCTTAGGGACAATATGAGAATAGTCATTGCCCCTGATTTTCTGATAATAATTTCTCCCCCCGCTCGCGCTCGAACAATGTATCGCATCGAGTAATTATAGTGAAAAATACCTATTTGTTACCGTCCATAAAAAAGTAGTTACATGTAAAGTAGAATTTTTAATTCACTGGAGTAATCTGACGTTTGCAGATCCGAGCCCATGCTAGTAATGAGGGATTTTCCGAGACACAAATTAAAAAAAATAGTTCCAGATGACTTTCCTTTGTGTGAGTGATTTGAATAAACGAAACGCATCACTAGTGCAACAAATGTGGCAACATAATTTTACAATTTGACATTAGCAGCTGTCAGTTTACTCCAGTGAATTAAAAATTCTACTTTAAGTTATGTACTAACCTTCGTCATGTTATAAGTATTTATTCTAGACCTTAATCTTGATTAAGTGAAATCATTGGAAGCGGTGAAACTTCATACTGAAGGTTATGCACACGTTACGTAGGAAAATTACGTATAATAAAAAGACAATGATTCTATTTTTCAAGTATTTTTTTTTAATTATAATTTTATGAAGCTGACCTTAGTATGTGATTAGATGTTATTGTTTAGGGGATAAGATATAAAGTAAATTCATCGACATTTTGTCCCTTGCTTCGTCCGACTTCGGAAGTTGGCCTCCTTCTCTTCTTCCATTACTCCCTGTCTCTATAGCCTTTAGCGTGTAGTGTCTTCCGCATCCAGAATTATATTACTTTAACTTTCTTTTCTTTCATCAGATAACACAGATACATAACAAAAATATTATGTTATAAAGGCATGATGGTTTCTTCCCGGCGTTTCTTCTTAGCAGTAGTCGTATCTTAATGCTATTTTGGTTGCTTTTCCGCATTTTATTTCTTTTATTTTTATTTTTCGCCATTATGACAAAATATTGATTCGATGTTTCATACAATTTAAGAAACAGAATTATTTATTTAACTTCTTCACAAAAAAACATGTCAATGGCGGACTTAAAGCCGGACTATACTATGAATACTACACTACACTACTATTCTATAGACTTGTAATGCAATTAATTGTATAAATTAATGTTATCAGTCATTTTATCATAGTTTTATACTAGCTATGGCTGTAACCTATAACATAGTGTACCTAACTTACTTTAGGGCTAGCTCAAACAGTGTAGTTTGCCCTTATTTCCTAAACACTTACGTTACGTTAAACGTTCTTGCGAATCCACGAAAGCAACTCGTATAGGTATTTGTCTTTTCTCAGAAATTAAGAATGATGTCGGACAAAGATTAGTAAAAAATATATTATTGAAACATTCAGCCACAGCTATTAAAAGACAATTCGCTACAATTTACACAGAATCAGCATCAGTATCGCAACGAACTGAGAATGTGCAACGCAACGCATGCCAGTGCGCAACCGCCGCGCCGCCGGCAAATCGCGATTCATTCGTAGATTATGTCCACATACCTATTGTGTTATTACATTTTATTCTTCCTATGCTTAATATCCGTATTATGTTTGGCAGTTCATTAGACGATTGAAGACGACTTTACTCTGCCAGTTATAAAGTTGTGTAGAAAAGTATAGTTTAAAAAATCCCTTTTCCTACAAATGACTTTTGCTTTAGGTCAACGAGGGAGCGAGTCGGTGAGATGTTTAAACTTTGTATAAGTATCTCAGTAAGAGTGCTGATAAGGTATGGTAGCTAAGACGCATACACTTATAGCTTACAGGATTCAAGCACAGCATCCCTTAATTCGACATTAAGATATTCTATGTAACAATGACTTATCGAATTTCGACGAAAACAGATAAATTTTAGTTATATTTTTAATTCATTCAAATATTCGCTCAGGTGTACTGTACTTACTATCTGTTGATGCGTGATGAAAGAACCGGCTGTACGTAAACATTCGAAACTTTTCGAATAAGCATTTGAATAGCGGTAGTTTGAGTTTGCGTATCAAGAAAGAGACTATAACTGTATTTTTATACCGTCTTATAACTTTTGTAGTTTTTTTTTCTATAAATGGCGCAATAAAGAGTTTATCTATCTATCTTTCAATGTCAAATGCTAATAATAAATATCTTTCAATGTCAGTGAACCAAAATAAAATACAATTATATAATCATAAGACAAATATCTCACCTTTTTACTTCCCCAGTTTCGATTTGGAAGCATTTGTTAACTCACAAACTTACATTGTTTACAACTAAATACGTTTATGAAAAAAAAAATATGAAGTTTTCGCAACGGCTTTTTGATAGTAATAATTATAACTTTTATGTGATATTGCCATCGAATTTTCTTTTTGAGCTCTACCAAGAGCAAAGCTTTAAACTTCAAGTCTTACATTGTGATCACAAAAAAAAATTGCTTTCACTCTTCTATGTTCACCCTTTAAAATCCACATATTGCTCCTATGTCCATGTATCTATACTTTTTATCATACCTCCATAAGATTTTGAGTAAATTTTCAACGTGCTAAACCCGAAGAAACTTCTATAGGCATAACATAGCTTCGCCAAACCAAATCAACGTCCAAATCCACAAATCACAAACAAAACACAGTTGGAATCCTAAACTTACGTATATCGGCGGCGGCAAAGTGCAGCGCGAGCAGAAGAGCAGTGGTCGCCAACATTTTGTTGCACAACGGCGTCGCAAACGCAGCCCGAACCCGGCCAGCCGACTCGCGAGGTAGACGGCCACTGCCGCGAGAACCAAGTGCCCACCTCTACTCGGCTAAGGACACGTGAATGCATCAGCCCTATTCTGAAGGGTAACGTCAGCATCCTCCATAATTGCTTTAAATGTCAGTTTTCCGCAGGAACATTCGTAAGTGGAAATACTTGAGTTTTTTGGAACAACAAGAGCATATCATGAAGCATAGGCTCCATTATTAAGTTTGGAAGTAGAGTCAGCATCTAAGCACATCAATTGCAGTCTATTTTCAGTCACATATATATTCTATTTTTGGGCCCCTAACACATTTTTTCTAATATACCATGTTATTGAGCTAAAATTTTAAATAAACTTGATAGTATCGTTAGAATCTCAGTATTCCTATCCAAAACGCAGTCCTTTTTAACATACCTTCATGCCAATAGATACTCTTCTTCAATATTAGCAGACAACACAAAAATCATACAAGTATTATGTAACATTAACTTAGCCTAGACAAAAAAATACAAGAGCTATTACTATACGTTTCATCATTAACGTATGAGTCTCGGAAAACCTATAATTACAACAAGTATGTACCAGTCCTGAAGTATTTCATCTCCTCTCAACCGTAAAAAGCTGATTTAAGTTCAGAAAATTTAAATCATACACGTGTTAAGCTTTGTAAGGTCATTGAATTCTAACTCCAAAAAATGTCGTGCGGTCGGAACTACTTTTCCAGTGAAAGGTAATATAAAAAAGTGGCAAGTATAAATATATTTCTAGAGGAAGAAATAGCAATAGTACAGTACCTAATTTTCGAAATTTATTTTGCTCTATGTTTTACTAACGCACATACGTCATACACGTATAAATATATCACTATTTGCATAATAACGACTAGGCCAAATGGGCTAGACTACGTATTAAATATTTAATGATGATGGAATTAAAGGTTAACGGCTGTCTATTGTATTTATAAATAAACTAACCTAGTTTATTTATAAATACAATAGTTTTAGTTTAGTTTAGTATTTTTTATGTATATTGACATGTTTAAATTAATAAAGGTCCTTATAGACCTAGTTTATTTATTAATAGATTCAATACTAACACTCAAGGTATCGTATTAGAAATTGGTCGTATCACCGGATGGTGATCTTTCCTGAGGGACTCTAAACAGACTCCGGGCTGGTGTTGAGGTTGGGAGATGCCGTGAAAACCGATTAAGGTGGGGATACTCGTCTGATAGCATTTGTGATTGTTGAGCCGTCCAATCGATGGCTCATCTTTTAACATGCCCCAACTGCCCTTCCTCCTATATCTATCTTAAAAGATCAAGGCAAACGTGGCCAAATACCGGTCAAAAAAAAATCTAATTTTGCTATTTCAACTCGAGATAATGATGATAATGATCAGAAATTCACCCCTAAGCATAAGAAGGCATCAATTTTATAAAAGGTCTCAAAGACAAAGTTCAATGGAGTTTGAAATGCTACTTCTTCTCCATCTGCATCTTGTAAGCGGTGACAAATTTAATTAAGTAAACTAGGTCAATATCTGGTATCCCATATTGACTGAATATAATATCTATGTAATCTAAATCATTATAGATAAAGGACATAGATCTTCGACCATAGCAATCCACCACACACACAGTCCCTAGTTAGCCTTAAAGTTTGGTTATATTAATTGCAAGCCGTATGTATACTTAGATCGTAACCAGGTACGGAGATCAGTGGCCAAATTCTCGAATTAAAAGCCGCTACGTGCGACAAGTGCGATATAGTGGCGATTTGCAGTGTATGAGCGGTGCAACAATAGTCTCAAAAGTATGGCATTACATATTGTTACACCGGTCACACACTGCTAGTCGCTACGATATCGTAGCGACTTTGAATACGACCACAGATATCTGACCGACTCTTATATTCATACTAGCTTTCGCCCGCGTGAATTTCCCACGGGAACAGTGCTTTTTCCCGGGATGAAAGGTACCCTATGTCCTTCTCCGTACTTCCAGCTATGTGTATGCGAAATTTCAGGAAGATTGGTTCAGTAGATAAAGCGTGAAGAGGTAACAAACAAACAAACTCACTTTCGCATTTATAATATTAGTTAGGATTAGGATTAGGATTTCGTCTGAGTTATATTAAATACTAGCTTTTGCCCGTGTCGATTTCGCCCCCTTAGGGAGGAATTTCCAAAACTCGTTACCTAGTATACTGATCAGTCAGAACAAATATTTTCTGTAAGAAATATTCTAAAACAACTTCCAGCGTACAATCTAATCAAATCAAATCGTTAATTGCTTCCGTAATGTATGGTACAGGTCTTTGCTTATAAATAGTGACAAGGACCCTGACGGCCGCTGCAATGGGCTGCAATCGCACACTACTCAATCAAATATCATGTCAGATCAATGTTATAATTTCAGAATTATCCGTAACGGGGTCCGGCGTTTTCACTGCGTTTTGAAGGGGAAACCGCGCTTCCTATCCTGGAAGCTGAGGAGCACGTGACGGTTGCGAAGGACCGGACCAGCCGCGCTCAATACTGCCCAGTGGAAGGTCGCGCCCTGCCACGAGGTATCGTAATGTGGATGTCCGCTCGCTTTTTGTCGGATAATACTCGCTCAGTGGATTAGTGAAATATCTGATAACTGTTAGACGGAAGGAATGCAATCGACCTAAATGTTTAGATTGAACGCCAACAGTAATTTTGTGCAGCGCATCACCGTTGGGTTTCGATTCTAAATTGACAGCAGTCTGAGCAGGTTTCGTGATTGTGTTTTGGTTTATGTTTTGGTTGTTGTGTTAATCTTCGAAATTTATAAATATTTAAAGAACCTAAAGAATTCCTGCTTCTTCTGACTTTATCTTGGAAATAACGTAACCTAGTTTCAAGTTTTTATTTTATATATTTTAGTTAAGGTATATAACAATGAAGTAGGTACTTGTAACACAAGTTTTTATTACTTAGCACAGGACTCCAGCACTTGTACTAATCCTAACTAATATTATAAATGCGAAAGTGAGTTTGTTTGTTTGTTACCTCTTCACGGTTTATCTCCTGAACCAATCTTTTTGAAATACACATAGTTAGAAGTACGGAGACGGGCATAGGGTACCTTTCATCCCGGGGAAAGCACTGTTCCCGTGGGAAATTCACGCAGGTGAAGCCACGCGCAAAAGCTAGTACCGTATATTATAATAATGAAATAATAAATCGTGTTCTGAATCGATCAAAATGAGTATTCAGAAGGACTGTCTTATTAATTCATTTTATTTTTAATTCAGTCAAATTGTGTTTTGACTAAGAAAGTTTTGTTCTGATTTCTTCCATTCTACTATATGTATTTTGTCATGCTGAATTCAAATCTGAGGTTTGCAAATAAAATTTGAACACCATCTTCTAAGAAAAAGTTTAGTTCTTAGAAGCTATGCACGGAAGACGTAACCTTAACTTTAAGTAATTTTATGACGTCAACTAACTGAAAAACAAGAATATGACGATCTAAAATTGCTATTTTTAAGCCTATTTTAATTAAAAACAATTGACTATTTTATTTTAATTCAAATCGGAAATATGAGCAGTTCTAAAATACCGGCCAGTATCAATGAATCTGTATATCCTGTGGCCAGCGAATGGCAAGAGGCGTTGGGCAACGTGTCAAGGCGATCGGCACTCGCGGAATATTGGCAAGCAAGCATGAAGATGCATCTTGCGACATCTCGCCAAATAAGTGCATACTGCGCCGTTTATTGGCTGCTTTTGCCCTCGGCTTGCCTGATTTTTGTTTTTCACCCAATTTATCTCCTTAGGAGTGGAATTTCCAAAATTACTTTCTCTGAAAGGAATCTCTGAAATCTGATGTCTGAAGGAGTTATGAAGAAAATTTCCTAAGTCTTAAGTTTCTTTCCTCTTTATAATATCCCATCCCAACTAATGTTATAAATATGAAAGAGTTTGTTTATTTATTTATTTGTTTGTTACCTCTTTACGCTGTATCTACTGAACCAATCTTCCTGAAATTTCGCACATACATAGTTAAAAGTACAGAGAAGGACATGCATAGAGTACTTTTATCTCGAAATTCCCACGGGAGCGAAGCCCCGGACACGACTCCGCTACTAAATGTCGTATGAGAATAAGATGTACGTAAGTTCTAAAGTATCCTAATTCTATGCAGTGCTTAAGTATCAAATGTCGAAGTATGCAAGGACGATAGTTGGTAGATAATTCTAATAAAAAACACTGAAATTTAGACAAATGATTCAAGATATCTTTAAATAACTGTTTTTTTTTTTTTTTTCTCTAGCCTATTGAAGTGTCCCACTGCTGGGCAAAGGCCTCCCCTTTCTCCTTCCACAGTCCAGAGATACCCGCTTCCACTCCCGCAGATAACATTCAATGTCATCTCGCCATCTCGTTCGCGGTCTACCCCTAGGTCTACGTCCCTCTGGTACCCATAGTGTAGCTAGTCGGGCCCATCTTTTGGGCGGCATGCGGCAAACATGTCCAGCCCAGTTCCACTTTAGCTTAGCTGACTTGGCGCCTACGTCTTCAATTCGAGTTCTGGAGCGCAGGTCGGTGTTTCTTATTCTGTCTATGCGACGTACACCTAGTATACTGCGCTCCATAGCTCGTTGGCAGACCTTGAGCCTGGACTTTTGATCTTCGGTCAGTGACCGTATTATTATTAAATTATTAAATAACTATTATTATTAAATAACTGTATTTTGGGAAAATAACAGGAGAAAAACAAAGTAGTTCACAGCCGCTCTGGTATGTAAACATAACATCCTCTATTTTCGCCGCCGGATAATCACAGTCGTAACCGTAACTCATTTCGTAACCACGGACGGAAGGACTCAATTAATGCGTAAGTAGGTTTCCGTATATACTGTATATTCGGAACTAGCTTTACCCGCTGCTCCGCCTGTTTTCAGACGTTGTTAAAGTAGATTTCGAACACCAATGGTTCAGAGGCAAGGTCTTTGTTAAGAAAAACATAATATTTACTTTTTTACACGACTGACCAAAAAAGGAGTGTTTTGTTTTCAGAGTTCATGTATGTAAGTATGTATGTATGTAAGTTTCTTTATACCACCATAAGTCCTGAACGGCTTAACAGATTTTGATGTGAGAGGTATTTTTAGATTCCTTGCATTCTTCCGAGTGACATAGGCTATGTGAGTTGTCAGTCGTGTTTTTTATTTTTTAATAATTAGCTTGTTTGTCATATTTTTTAAGAGTGGCAACTTTGTCCCTCTTTCATATTCATATTCATTTATTCACTTTAATTTGTACATGCACATTGAAATGTCTGATATTTCTGTATACAAATTTACCTTTACAGGCATTGTGAATGGTACCTAAAAATGGCTTAGCCCTAAATAAGATCTAAAACAATTTAAATGTCTAAAACAATTTTACATTATTTATTACAATATTTACTTACATGGGTATAGGTAATATGTCAATCATGAACTAATCCATCATTTAAAAAAAATTGTTTGTTCTTTTTTTGTCTTCTGTCATGGTATCATAGCTGTGTAAATAGCTCCAATAAAGAATTTATTAAATTCAACGTTATTTATGTTCTATCCCGAACAGTCTTTACCACTGTACACAGATATTAAATGCCACTTAGAACCTGCGATATTACCTATCAATAGTTACTCGCGCAGTCGAAATAGCAGGCAAAAGCTGCACAATACTAAATTGTCAAATTACTTGTTATTTTTGTGTGATGATATTTAAAAAAATTTAGGCTGTCGCACTTGCATTTGGCATAGGTTTTTTCTTACATTGCATATCATTTCAGTTTGTAAACCGAAATAGGATTTGGTGTTATGAAAATGCTGACAGAATCTAAAGGCACTATGATCTTTAAGACTAGGCAATAATGTATTTGAGGTATAACTGCACTTTTGAACCTTGACTGTATGTTCCTTTTAATATATATAGTTAAAATAGTTACTTTTGTTTATCAAATAACACAAATTTCTCATTGTCATCTAAATGCCTGCACTAAACCAGGAAATACTGTGTGTTATTATGGTGACATAATATCACCTGTTATTAAGATGATATAAGTAGTTAGTAATATACAAGGTAAACCTAACTATCATTATCCTAACTAATAAAAAAGTAAGTTGTTTTTTTTACGCCTGTATGTACACCTTATGGCAGCCCTGACCAATAAGCGCCCTTGGACTTGAAACATGAATTAAATATTTGATAATTTTGATTTTCACTCACCCCAAAATGATATCTTTTCTTTCTGCATCACCTCTTGGTTGACTGGTAGAAAAAGCCTCCGGCTTTAAGTCCGCCGTTTACATGTTTTTTGTAAAGAAGTTAAATAAATAAATTAAATATGAATAAACTATGTATTTTGCTTTGTTTTTGCAGTTTCTAGCCTAGCGTCACTATCCAGTTTCGACAAATGACACCTTTGTCTATAAGTAATTGATTTGTTAAGAAATTCATAAAAAGGGGGAGGCATTTGCCCAGCAGTGGGGCACAAAACCTACAGGCTAGTAAAAAAAACATGTCCAACTACTAAACCGGCGCACTAGTCCGAAGTTAGTTCTTGAATATTTGACGTTATCACGGGTGCAATAAATGGGATAAAAATACTTATTGAAAAAATTCTAACTAGATATTTTTTCACACAGAATCCACAAATAATCAGAGGTATTTCTGTGGGACATATCCATCTGCGGGACACATGATGACTTGAAATTAATGATTAAAAGTTCCTTTCATCCAAAAAAAAAATATATACATCTTTTGAGTTTAAGAAGAGCAAAACTGAAGCCTAGAACTAGTTTGATATAAAATATTCCATTGAATGTGCATGTGCATGTGCATGTTACTTAACTAGTTTAATTACAATATAACAAAGTAGTAATAAAATATGACCCCTTTTATACTAATTGAACTTTATACAATACTAGCTTTTGCCCCCGGCTTCGCCCGCGTGTTTTTCCCACGAGAAGATACTTTTTCCCGGGATGAAAGGTACCCTATGTCCTTCTCAGTACTTCGAATTATGTGTAAGCGACATTTCAGGAAGATTGGTTCAGTTGATAAAGCATGAAGAGGTAACAAATAAACAAACAAACTCACTTTCGCATTTATAATATTATATTAGAATTACATGGCGTATTACGCTATTGACGTAGCTCTCATTATAATATTTATAGAATAGCTAGCTTTATATTTGTTGTAATAGGAACAACACATTAGTTGTGCACAGTAAGCAACACATTTAATTAATATTATGGTATGCTACCCTGCGCCCCGGGGCTCCACTCCTGTACGAATTTCGGGATAAAAAGTCTCCATGTGCCAGGTGATATCCTACCCGTGTACCAAATTTCACCGAAATCCGTCCAGAAGATTTTACGTAATTGAGTAACAAACATACGCACATCGTCACACATATCCAAACTATCCCATTTATATAGTAGTGTGAATGATTCGCCGTTGTCACCGTTGAAGGAAATATTATGCAGAGTATGTTTGCATGCTGTTATTGACTGTATTGGATATTTTTTTTGCAAATAAGTAGTTGCCGTTTCGTCCCACATAGCAAAAATTGCACTATCGCTACTTGAAAAATGCTTAAATGTTTGTTCCACATTTTAAAGGGATGGACCAACCCTACGTGCTAATAAATTCCTTGTTTAAGACAAGTTAGGACCATCTCCGACTGAAAATAAAATGAAAATGTATAGCAACTTGTGACTAATTTACATAAACTAACATTGGAAAACATATAAAAAAGACATCAACGCGCCCTGCCTGCCGCATTCGCCTATACTTTTTCTATAATATCCTTTTCGAGGAAAAAACTTCTTCCTCTAAGGCCTTAGCGCATTATAAGAAAGCGCATTATGCATTCTGCTGTCACGTATTTACTCTCTTCTGCCCCAATACATCCTAAGAATGTTCTCACAATAGGATAGTTATGATATGTCCTAATCCTAAAATATTATAAATGAGAAATTGAGTTTATTTATTTGTCTGTTACTTCTTAACACTTTATCTAACTCACTCCTTTTCACTTTATCTTTAAGACTGGTTCAGTAACCAATCTTCCTGAAATTTCGCATACACATAAGTGTTAGAAGTACTGAGAAGGACATAGGGACATATATACGTACCTTTCATCCCGGGAAGAAAAAGCACTGTTTCCGTGGGAATTCACGCGGGCAAAGCCGCGGGCAAAAGCTAGTAACATTATATTAATATAATATAATGTAATATACAAAATGAATAATTCTATACTAAACCTATATACTCATAGCAAGTGCACAATCGTATGACCTTCCAAGCCTCTTAAGACTATTAATGTGTGTAATTAGTAATTAGAGCAACTGTTTAAAATATTTTTAGTTCATTTATTTGCACGCAATCGTAGTAATAAGTTACACGTGCATTTTTACACGATTGACCAAAAAGGAGTGTTATGCTTTCAGTATGTAAGTTTCTTAATTCCACCATAAGTCCTAAACGGCTTAACAGATTTTCATGTGAGAGGTATTTTTAGATTCCTTGCATTCCTCGAGTGACATAGGCTATGTGATTTGTCAGTCGTGTTTTTTTATTTTTACACGACTGACCAAAAAAGGAGTGTTGTTTTCAGGGTTCATGTATGTATGTGTGTAAGTATGTAAGTTTCTTTATTCCACCATAAGTCCTAAACTGCTTAACAGATTTTGATGTGAGAGGTATTTTTAGATTCCTTGCATTCCTCCGAGTGACATAAGCTATGCGAGTTGCCAGTCATGATTTTTATTTTTTAACCATTAGCTTGTTTAATATAATAAGCTTGTTTGTGGTCTATTTTATGTGCACGAGACTTGAGTATCTAGTAGTTGGTCAAGATCTATGGTCGTAGAGGTTCCAAGTTTGACTGAGGACACTTATAATTAAACTAGCTTTCGTCCGCGGCTTCGCCCGTGTGAATTTCCCACGTGCCTTTTCCCGGGATGAAAGCTACCCTATGTCCTTCTCCGTACTTCTAACTATGTGTATACGCAATTTCAGGAAGATTGGTTCAGTAGATGAAGCGTGAAGAGGTAACAAACAAACAAACAAACTCACTTTCGCATTTATAATATTAGTTAAGACTAGCATGAGCCCGGGACTTCGTTCCTGTCAGAATTTCGGGAAATCCTCTCTAAAGTAGGTACTCCTCTACACACACTCACTAAGGAACATGCCTTTCAGCTTCATACGCTCGGTAGTTTTGGCTGTGCGTTGTCTGTCAGTCACTAACAGAAGAATTTTTATATTTATATTTTAATAGATTGGTCATTCATTATATTCACCCACCTTACCTAACTCCACCGACATTTTTTGCCTCTTTAATAATAAAGGAAGACTTCTTCTTATAGAGTGTGGTACATAACACAGATGTCAGATTTTTCTTAAAAGAGAAAACTAGAAGAAGAATATAAGTATGGATTCATACAAATAAAAGAAGAAGTGATTTAAATTTGGTAATTTAATACAACTTAATACATAGTTAAAAACAAAATCACAATTTTATACTTATTACAATACAACGACGGCGATGGCTCTGTCCTTTGGCTCTCAAAAAATGTTCATAAGTACAATCAAGGTGTTTTAAGTTATAAAATTATTATCACAAAATGAGTTTACAAAAGATTTCAATTACATACTTACGTAACTATACCTTACGAAATCTTTCTACTTTTTTACAACTGAGAAAAATATAAATGGAATCGAAAATACAATGGAAAAGAGAAAAATGCAAACTAGCAAAGTTCCATATTTAAATTATACAATTAAAATTATTGTATATTACGATAGACTCAATAATATTATTCTTTTTACTTATTTTAATCACTCAACCGTAGACACAGTTATAATACGAAATTAGTTATTCATTTTATTTATTGATGAAATCAATAAAATAAATAAATCTAAATTGATTCAACCACGACGATTCAAAGTCGCTACCTTTGTTCACACTTTGCATTTTCAACACTTATGGTCTAGGTAGGACATCGTCCAAGGCAATGTCCTTCACCACCTTGTTAGCAATGTCCAGTAGAAGCTTCGTGACTGTTCGCTCCAGGATTGGCTTGGCTGCCCTCAGGAACTCACCTCGGTTCTGGTTCAAGGCTTGGTTGGTAGCATCACCTGAGAAATAATAAGGTTAACTTAATTTCTTGTATTTTTGTGGTGAAAATTGTACCAGATTTTCAAGCGAAAGGTCTTGTAGGAGACTGAACTGTAGTAGATAGATATATAAATAATGTGAAGAAGTATAGAAAAATAAAACAAATACACAGCATCTAATACAAATGAACTATCCACTTATGTTTGCCAAATATTCTTTTCAACTCTTTGTTTTGGGTATGAATAGCAGATCGATTTTTTTAATGTGCCATAGAAAGTTATTCAGTATCACTTAAATACTGAACTTCATGTTACAATTCCAAATTTTCATAAAGCCTTCATATTTTAATTTTCCAAAATTTCATTTGATCGTCAATTAAAAAAATATATTTCTGTTGTAAATTCAAATATTTCGCTCTCTTGTGTAATTGCTCTGACATTTTGCTTGCGTTCATAGAGCAACACGGAATACTACCGCGCCCAAAATTTTTTGTGCTCGAAGCTAGCGTCGTCAGTCGCATACACTCTCTCTATTTATTATCTTGGTGGCCGAAATATTGAGTATTAAGCGGTGGTGGCGGAATAGTAGGGCCTGTGGATGCAAAATCCCAGGTTCGAATCCTGCCCGGGCTACATGAGTTTGTATACCATGATTAAATTGACTCATGATTAGTTTTCATCGACGACCACTTGTAAGTCGAGTCGCTGTGTGTTTCATTCCATATAATGACCACGACCCTCAGTCATGAGGAAATACGACTAAAGAGAGAGATTTATTATCTTACCTAAGACTTTGTCTCCGTTGAAGAGTCCGTCGAGCCGGATCCTGTAGTCCTTGATGCTGATGTTGGTGTCCATGCTGTCGAACTTGATGTACTCCACCCCTTCCACCTCGAACGTCTGCGCGTGGATCACCAGCTCCGCGTCACACTTCACTGGAGGTGGAGACAGGCTTTTTTAGATTTTAAGTTTAGTTGATATCACAAATACTGCTCAGCTATTTGAAGATCATCAGTCTGATGACTACCTAAAAATGGATTTATGTTTTGTATTTTTTTATGTATTAATTTTTGAAGATGCGTGGACTAGAACCGATACGACATTGGAACCTTCAAAAAACGAGTGTTCTTGAAAGGCCGGCAACGCTCTGGTATTGCAGTTGTCCATGGGCAGCGGTGATAGCTTACCATCAGGTGACCCGCTTGCTCGTTTGCCGCGCTGTGTTATAAAAAAAATAAGAAAAAAGAAATTAAACCTACCAGCGTCAGTCTTCATATTGCCCTGGCCGTGCAGCGGGATGCCGAGAACCGTGGTGTCTACCTTGTACCGGCCGTCCAGGTGCAGCTTCGGGAACCGAACCCGGGCCTTGATGGTCAGCGTGTCCAGATCCACACTATAAGGCAAATTAACACTCTTCAAATAAAGTTTTAGTTAGTAGGATATTTGTAGGATTTGTTTAACAAAACTATTGTTAAACTGCTTTTATAGTTAATTCCCTGTGTGTTTCATTCCACTGACAACAACATAATAAATTATAGAGCCATCTTTAGCTTCCTAGCAATAGTATGTCATTGTAATCACAGCTCGGCCTTATGCTCTATAATTGTTAGATTATTTCATTTCTAATAATACCGATAGATGGCGCTGATAACCATGTAATATCCATGGAAGTAATAAGTACCTTTGTACAAAGTACTTACTACTTCCATGGTAATATCCTTATGGATATGACATGGATGGTATAATCTATTTAGACCACAGACATATAATATAGTAAGCAGACAGAACATGTCATTTGAAATTGCATGGCAAAAACCCACACTAAGATCATTATTCACACAACGACAGAATACAGGGTCGGATCTAAGATAATTAATTACATTGAGTACAGTGTAGCAAAACCAAAAATTTTGAGACGCTGAATCTTGTGCCGTGCGCGGTATGCGGATGGATCTGCATCAGCTTTTTACAATGGGAAATTCTATTCCCTTTTGGGAAAAAATACTAGTCATTGAATAAATAAAATTTATTTTAAATTATTTAAAATCATGTGCAATGAAACATTGCAAAGATGTTAATGGTTGCTGGCGTCCATTCACTGTCCTGGTACTCGTAGTACGTAAGAGAAATACTCCCCATAACAGTTCTCTTTCTTGAGGTATTATTTTCTGGCATATTTTCCTTGTCCTGAAATAAAATTCACTGTCAGTATTTTTATAAAATGTGCATTTTAATCTTCAAGAAAGAATTCCTGAGATTTTTATAGAATAGGTACTAAATTCGTATATTTGCCTTGATTCGGCCCAGCCATAGTAAACAAAACTGGATTTGTCAAATGATCTATGCTATTTACGAAATTATTAAATTACTTGTAGTATTTCTTATGAAATGGTTATAATTCATACACTACTTTATAAAATAAATAATCATATTGCTGATAAATAGCATTTAAAAGTCTAATAATGGTTATTGTTTCAAAAATAACACGAAATTGTATATTATCATGGGCACGTCAAAAAACATGTACCTATTGCTTACCGAAGGAACGATATTCCACGAATATTTTTTTATGAAACACTTCCACATATTGTACACGTTGCATTTTATCATTTCTATTGAGTTTAAAAGCACAAAACAGTAAAAAATAATTTTAAATATTTATGACAACTGTGACAACACAACAAATATGACAGTTAAGGTTCATTTCGAATGAAAAATCCGGCTTGGATGATAAATCTTTCAGTGTAGTGGTTCGTGTTGCAATACATTGCAATGCTAAGGAAGGAAAGGGACAGAGTTATGTGACAGTCCTTACCATGAACAGGATGCAAATATTGTCAAATATCATCAGAGTGTGTGTGAAATTTGTGTTCCTTCTGCTTATATTTAAAAAAATTTTATTTCTGTGATTTATACTGAAGTAGTTATATACAAGATCCATGGAAGTAATAAGTACTTTTTACAACAAAGTACAAACTTACTTCCATGACCAGTTCTACGGTAAGATCGTATTACAAGGTGGCCTACCTCAAATGAACTAGCAAAATTATATGACAAAGTCAGAAAAGAAGGACTAATTGGTAGTGATCAGATACGAACCTTAATGCCTTGATAGTAAAGTTGCCAGCTCCAGTGACCTTCACATCTTTGCCCACCGCCCTTATCGGACTCTCTCCACTTGTAGCTGATAGCTGAAATAAAAACAACTACTTTAAAAAAACTATTTATGCAACAAGCTTTTACAGACAAAAACATTTCTCTAAAACCAGTCTTAAGGGTTTTTAAATTAAGAAAAGTATGTCAGCTTTTAGTGGACTCCTACACACATGAACTTTAAAAACATTACAAGTACCTAAGTGGTGTAAATAAATTACACTCCATATTTTGACATTGGTTTTTACCAGGACTATGGAAAGGATATATGCCAAGGAGTAAGGCAGTCGAAGGCTAACCTCAGGGATACGGATATAGAAAGGGTCTATGCCAGGGACTCCCAACTCGGGCAGACCCTGCGCCAGGCGAGGCCGCAGAGCTTCGATGGAGTGCCTCGCGCAGTTGATAGCTTACCTCTGGGATATAGAAAGGGTCTATGCCAGGGTCTCCCAACTCGGGCAGACCCTGCGCCAGGCGAGGCCGCTGGGCTTCGATGGAGTACCTCACGCAGTTGATGGCTTACCTCTGGGATATAGAGAGGGTCTATGCCAGGGACTCCCAACTCGGGCAGACCCTGCGCCAGGCGAGGCCGCAGGGCTTCGATGGAGTACCTCACACAGTTGATGGCTTACTTCAGGGATATAGAAAGGGTCTATGCCAGGGACTTCCAACTCGGGCAGACCTTGCGCTACCTCGGCCGCAAGGCTTCGATGGTGTGACTCACGCAGTTGAAGGCTTACCTCAGGGATATAGAAAGGGTCTATGCCAGGGACTCCCAACTCGGGCAGACCTTGCGCTACCTCGGCCGCAAGGCTTCGATGGTGTGACTCACGCAGTTGAAGGCTTACCTCAGGGATATAGAAAGGGTCTATGCCAGGGACTTCCAACTCGGGCAGACCTTGCGCTACCTCGGCCGCAAGGCTTCGATGGTGTGACTCACGCAGTTGAAGGCTTACCTCAGGGATATAGAAAGGGTCTATGCCAGGGACTCCCAACTCAGGCAGACCCTGCGCCAGCCTCGGCCGTAAGGCTTCGATGGAGTGCCGCGCGCAGTCGTCGATGGTGTTCTGGTCGCGCTTACATACTTGGATGTAGCTCGCTGGAAAAATCGATAGAATGTTATAATAATCTTTATCAAGCTCAATAACTTGAAAAGCAAACTTCGCTATACCTACCTGATTCATTGAATCGAGAAGAAAAAATGATTTACAATGATAGGTACAGTTGGTTTCTTTTGTCAACCTTAAGAGTTATTAGAAACTGGCTACACGTATGGAATTTAACTGAATTAAATAACTCTTGCCAGTAAGTAAATAAAACTTTAATAAATATGGAAAAATTAACAGTGTGTATGTCAGGACAGGAAGTCATTTTAACAAGATACCTATTGAAATCGATTAATTTATGCTGAATTGCTGTTGTTCGCGGTCACACATGAAATTTACATTTCTCATGACATGACAACGATTTTCCGCATCTAAACTTTTCTCTTTGTCTTTTTATGTACCTACTAGCCGCAACCCGTGGCTTCGCTCCCGTGGAAATTTCGGGATAAAAAGTGCTATTCCCGATATTTTTCATCGAAATCCGTCCATTGCGTGATTGAGTAACAAACATCCTCGCAAACAAACTCGCATCCAAAATTTCGCATTTATACTATTAGTAGAATTAAAATGTCGAAACGACAAAAAGTATAAGGACAAAATACTAACGTCTGCTTTTTTTTGCATCTACAATGTTGCATACATTGATTAGACTAGAACGTTTAATCACTTCTAAATCTATGACTAAAATAGTAAATTATTTATAGTACTGAAGATTTCTAATTTGGAAATTTGTAGAAAGCAAACAACGAGAAATACATATATAACAGCGTTGCGTATAGATAGAAAAATTTTCTACTATTGTGCTATTGGTAACCAATATATTAGTTGTCTTTATTGTGAAAAGAAATCATTGCTACTATTATTTATAATGCTTATACGGAAATAGTGATATCCTGGCACTTTACTGATTTGACTGTAAAACGTATATTGTAAAGTGACGTCTTGGAGAAAATGCAGCAGTGGAGTTTTTTGCGCCGCCTCTTCTCCACTTGCGCTTGGAGGCGGTGGTAACCTTAGCTCTAAATAATTTTATGACGTCAACTAACTAAAAAACAAGAATTTGATGATTTATAAGTGCTATTTTTAAACCTATTTAAATAAAAATAATTGATTTTGACTTTACTGACGCAAGAACAGTGATTCGAATACGGAGAATCACTCATAAATATTAGTTTTGAGCTCACAGTTACAGACTTCGAGTATTTAATTTAAGTCATTACACAGACCTAGTATTTTTACTTGTGTTGTGTCACGTTATCAGCGAACTGTGAATATCTCGTGCTGGTAAAGTGCACTCGAGTGCATAATATGACATTATGCAACGTAATTACAGAATGAGACATTGATTAGACACGATTATTAAATATTGTCAGCCATTACTTTAATCATACGACCGCATATGTCTTCCAGTTTGTTGCTAGTTAGACTTCTCTGGATATACAAATTAATTAATTATTAATTCCTTAACTTTACAATAAAAAAAAATATAAGTTACACAAAATAATTCCTCTCTCTTCGGTTAAGGCCCCTTTTTAGGGTATAGGCCTCTATACCCAAAAAAGGGGCTATCTCTATTATCTAAATCTCTGGATATGTAAATAACGCGGATCCAGGATATTTTTCTGGACTCTTCAAGATTCGGATTTTATAAGAGGCGTACGGGCAAATAAATCTACAATAACTGTTAGAAACAAATTTCTTAAAAAAAAAAGTTTCACTTTGTTTTCACCTTTTCTTCCTATTATTTTAACGACTTGCCCCCGTGCCCAAAATCCGCTAAACTATCCGCTACTGTTTAAAATTGCACTGACTAGTAGACGGCCCGGGGCTTCGATCCCTTGGGAAATTCGGGAAAGTTTTCCCATGTAGATAGATACCTTTACAGGATAGCAACCATCTAAAATATCCATCGAAACATCACACGTCTAGAAAAAGATGTTTTAGTTTTGTCTTTTAATTCATAGTGCATCTAAGAAAGAAATATAAGTAAATAAAATTCTTCCGTTACTGACTGATTGAGTGACTGACAGATAACGCACAGCTAAAACTACTGGGCGTATGACGCTGAAATTTGACATTGTTCATCGCCGGTTTGTGCGGACAGTTCGTGCAATAAATAAAAGTATTATCATTCATCATAATTAATGTCAAATAGATTTTCTTAATATATATTGGAGTATGAATATCTATAATTAAAATATACAATTTAAAAAGTATTTTTTGCGTTTCCGTTATTAAAATCAAAGATGTCGGCCTTTACGTCTGTACTGGGATGCCATTATCTAAAATAATATTACATTTAAGTAGTTTATTTTTTATATTTTATTGAAAGACTGGATTAATTAAGTAATTTTTTAGCATAATATGTTAGTTTTATGTATTAAGTACACTCATATCATTTCATATTTATATTTTTGAATGAAGAATTATGTATTTATTTTAATTTTTACTTAAGTAATTCAATATTGCATTTTCTTTACCTGGTAACACTCGATTCTTCAGCGCGGCTTTATTTTGACGTTGACATGTTGTCTTCGGTCGACATTGACACTTGGATACTTGTCAACAACTGTCAACGTCAAAATAAAGCCGCGCTCAAGAATCGAGTGTTACCAGGTAAAGAAAATGCAATATTGAATTAAGTATTTAAGTAAAAATTAAAATAAATAATTCATTCTAAAATATAAATATGAAATGATATGCATGTAATTAATATAAAACTAACATAATATGCTAAAAAATACTTAATTAATCCAATCTTTCGTCAAAGAATAAAAAATATACTACTTAAATGTGATATTATTTTAGATAATGGCATCCCAGAACAGACGTGAAGGCCGTCATCTTTGATTTTAATAACGGAAACGCAAACAATACTTACTTAATGGTATATTTTAATTACAGATATTCATACTCCAAGATATATTCCGAAAATCTATTTGACATTAATTATGGTGAATGATAATACTATTATTTATTGAACGAACTGTCCGCAGTAAGCCAAGCTCCCATACATTTTGAACGAAGTCCTTTGACATGTAGGTTTGTAAGGGAGTGTAGGGAGCACTAAGGAGGATTTCCCGAAATTTCCATTTCCATTCTAGTTAATAATAAAGTCGATATAAATTATACATAAAAACTGCATGGTCAAATGAGTGTCGGGCAACGCGAAATGTACGTGCAATATTCTGATAATTTATTTAAATAATTGTTATTGTCATGTATATTTTATTGTTAAAATCAACAAAAGTCAGATTTTTTAAAATTTTGTCTGTCTGTATGTTTGTACGTACGCATCAGGCAAAAACTACTGTATGAAATTTGATGCGTCGTCTGTTACAGTATATTGCTAAAGGTCTTAGTTAAAATTCGCCTCTTAAAACCTTTTTGTTACCTATATGAACAATAGTAAATTCTGCGCGATCGAATTCGCGAACTAAAGTGAGTTTGAAATATTTTCCTTATTATTTACAATTCTGTGGTTACATCTAATAAGTATTCAACAAAAATTATAAACCAAAATGTTGCTCTGATGAGATATCATTTTAACTCAATTGCTTAACCCATTGTTTACAATCACAATAATTAAATCACTAACAACATTCTTAATTATTCAACATTATTACTTACGTATTTGCTTGGGCAGGACCTGAGCTATGCCGCAAACAGCCAACACAAAGACTATTGAGAAGGTCATTATTTTCCGATTACTAACACTAAGTCGTCTGTCTATCTGTGATAATGCCTAACGCACCACTATCCGAGCTCGATACGTCTATACTATTATATACCTGTCCGGCAAAACATCTTATTATCAGCGAAGATCAAAGTAGAAATAGGACGGGAGCTAGCTCCTCCTACTATGCCAAATATTATCAAAGACAATGCTTTGCCAACACAAAACATATGGTTGTGTTTACAAATACTGAGCTGTGGATATGAGACAGAACATGTAAGTTATGTATTTACTATTTTCATGAAAATAGTAAATATATAACGTTCATGCTCAGTAACTACTGAGCACGTACTGTCATTTGTGATACAACCATGCCCATTTGATTCTGATGGAAAATGGTTTCAACAGACAAAATATGGCAGTAACAAGTAGTAGTAGGATGTAGTGATAGTTGATGTGGATTTGTTTAATTATAAGATATCTATGCTGTGAATTTCTTTTCTGTTAATTAATAAATATTTTTTCTTTCTTTCTTTCTTTAATTTCATTATACATGGATGGATGGATATATATGGATCAATCTTGATTTACTTTCAACTTTACTTTTACTATACAGTAACACCTTCGTCTAATAATTCCATTGGTGTAGTAGTTAAAAGAAATTGCTTCGTAATGATTCCATCTTTGGACCATGCCTCACAAAAAATGCCTACATTTAGGTACCTATATTGTATTGCATCCATAAAATGGCTGTTTTTACAGCCATCTAAACAATCGTTCAAGGATTTATGAAACCTATGGCCAATTAAAATTAACATACTATGTAAATAATATGTTGATTTTTTACATTATAGTCTACAGTCAATACAAGTAATACTAATACTATATAAAAAGAAAGAAACAAAAGTAACGGAAAATTAGATATAATAAATTGGTATAATATTAAATACACCAGCTCTTGGTCTACGGCAGCAATTCATCGAAACGATAGTTTTATGCATTAATCGAACACGTATGAATTACCACAAAACTGACGTCGATCGTGATAATCGATATAGCTATTAATTAATTAAGTATATCGAAATGGACATAAACATACCGAGTCGAGACAAATCGAGAAGTGTTCCATAACTTCCAATCTTTCCGTTTCACAGTTTATAAACCTTTCATTCAAAGGAAGAATCAGCGGTTTTCCTTATGATATTATCCTTCACCATAATCAAGTTGTGGTCTATGAAAACTAAAACTATGATGTGTGAGTCAGATATTGTCCTCTTTCTGGCTCATAGGTAAATGCTTTGGTGTTTCTGACTTACATAAGGAACCCCTTTCGTCTATGGAAGCAGTAACTGTCAATAAAACTTTATTAAAGTACAAAGAGACTGAAATCCCAGATGGTCTGATGGTCAGAAGGTTAATAAAAAAATCAAGGCATCAAAATAACTTAAAATCCTGGTGCCATAATATACTTACATAATCGTTGTTAAGTTGTTTTATGTCATAATTCTTAGACGGGAAAAGGTGACGTACGAAATTACTTTCGCATATAAAATTAATCATGGAATTATTTAAATAGATCTGGTTCTCAACATTATTATGCATACTCATGAGCCTTATTGCGTCAAAGGTTCTAAAATTAGACCACAAATAAAAACATCCAGTAAAAAGCTTCGAAGCTTCTTTGGTTAAAATAATGACGATGTTTACTTCCCGGTCTGATGGAAAATTTATCATTGAGTATATCCTAATCCTAACTAATAAATGCGAAAGTGAGTTTGTTTGTTTATTTAATTTGTTTGATTGTTACCTCTTCACGCTTTATTTACTTAACCAATCTTCCTGAAATTTTGCATACACATAGTTAGAAATACTAAAAAGGACAGAGGTTACCACCTTCTTTTTTTGTTTTCGCAGGGGGAAATGTATTTACACACTGAGTGTGGGACTCCTGGGCCGCTAGTCGGCCTAGACTACCCACAAAAACCCCCTACGGCGTTTCCGCGCCTGCCGTTGTTGGGGGCGTCATGGGATCGCGAACATTCTACCACGACGGGGAAACCCAAGAGGTGGGGAAATTTGTTACTCAATCACGCAAAATCAACTGGACGGGTTTCGATAAAATTTACTACACGGGTAGAAAAATACCGGAAATAGCACATAGGGTACTTTTTATCCTGAAACTCCTACGGAAGCGAAGCCCCGGGGCGCGGCTAGTTTAATATAAATTTGTTATTGTACTATTAATTTAGGTAAATAAAAGCGTGTCAAAAGTAGAGTAAAACTTAAAAAAAAAAGAAAAGGCAAAAACAGCAGTTTGGTTATTCCATTTTTTTCCATCCAACCGACATGTTATTGTAAGCGTTTCTCAGGCCCTTGATACCAAAAAACTTGTTGTTCAAAATAACTACTAGTTCATTTTGTGGGTTAATTAAATTGAAATAGGTAATACCTTAAAATGGACAATAATAACAACATGTTGAATATTATAGAATACAGTAGTGGCCGAATCACAATATTTTGTAAACGAAGACGTTTGTATCTGAGTCAGGTATACCATAGAATAAATATATCTCTTTACTCGGGATATACATACATATTGTCGAAATAAATTGTTGTGATAGGTAGCCTAGGTACTTGACGTAATAATAGTTATAGTTTTTCCAAATTTATTTTTACTCATTTCTCTGGCGAACTGGCAATAGGTACAACCACATTGCAGATGAACTTGATCTCGACTTATTCCACACCAGCCTTCCAAGGCTAAGAAGACTCTTAATCAGTTTCTATATGGGTAACTGACATTAATTTATTTATAAATATTTCTTGATTAATTATATAATAACTATTTATATAATGTTGTTGTGAGATAAAGTGAGAGAGAGGGAACGTATTTTTTATTTATTTTTCAGAATTAATATTCTTTATTGTCCTTATTCTGTTTTCTGAGATCACAATTGAATGTTATTTTAGTCCGTTTTCTAGATGTGAGGACCTGTAAATGACTATATGTTTTTTAAGTTGTTATCTATAGAACCTATAAGAAAGTTGTTGGTCTTCCATGTAAATAAAAAATAAATAAAATAAAAATAAATAAAATGAGTCCTCGTTAGACGAAAGCTAATAAAAACTCAAAAAATTGTAGATTTTGAATCAATTATTTAGATTTTGCCACATACTTTGACCTTTGAACAGCCTTTTACAAACAGGTCCTTTTTTATCAACTAGATTTAGTTGACGGCTGACGCACAAGCGTAGTAAAAAATCTTTTAAATGTATGTTCAGTTATGTATTTTAATAGAACTTAAATTTGTACTGCATTAATTGATTAGAGGTACCGACTGTGCCATTTAAATAGTCGCAAATGGAATAGTTCTTTATTTTTTACCAAAGAATAGTAATTACCAGAAGCAATACTTTAGAAGCACCCATAACCGACGAGCATATATGAAGAGAGTGATGAGTGTAGAGCATAGACATAGAAAAAAAAATCAATAAAATTAAAAAAAATTTTGCTAACTCTATGGTGTAGAGCAAGCGAGAGTGTAGGATCGTAGCAAGTGGAAATCGCTAGTCTCTTCCACAGGAAAAAGGCGTGATAATATGTATGTATGTATGTACAAAAAGAACAATGACACAAGCATCGAGTATTAATTATTTGTCTAACTGCTAGATAAGTACGGTTGCGTCCAATACTAATAATGATAGTAAAAATTACTAATAATGATAGTAATAACAATACTAATTACAAATAACAATACTAATAATGATAGTAAAATAAAGTACAATAATGATAGTAAAAATTTTAAATATAAAAACGAATCAAAAAATTATTTACTTCCAACTTTAGGCGGGTCACTGTAGATTCGTTATAATAGTCAATTCATTATCAAAAAAAAAATACTTTCAATGTATGGAACTTACAAATACTTACATATTTTTTATAGTGATAGCAAATCGACTTTCAATGTGTAGACATTCCAAATTGATGGCAAACCTTCGAGATGGCAAACTTACAGTAGTATCAACGAATTAATCAATGGTAAACTGGCGCTATCCCATACAATTCAACCCATATGTACAACTCGTGCGAATTAACTATGCACCTCGCACTGTGACGTGTGTACTCCGTTTTTTCCTACTTGTCCTAATTGTAGTACATTGTGATATAAGTGCGGTAAGTTGAAAATTACAACCGAGGCGATATTGCTAGCCCGAGCCGTAGGCGAGGGCTACAAGAAAGGCAGAGGCTGTAATTTTCAAAGCGCACGTATGTCATACGACGTTTTATAACATATTTGCGAGGAAATATTTAAATAAAACTCGGAAAACGACAATACCAAAGAAAAAGCGCGCGGTATAATTTTACTTGTTCACAAATTAGCGATGCGCGCGCATCAGCCCTTTTTTTTAAGGCAAATGCACAAAAAACAGCCAGTATCCATACTAATATTATAAATGCGAAAGTTTGGATGTGAGTTTGTGAGTTTGTGAGTTTGCGAGTTTGTGAATTTGTGAGTATGTGAGTTTGTGAGGATGTTTGTTACTCAATCACGCAAAATCTACTGGACGGATTTCGATGAAATTTGGTACAGAGGTAGATAATGACCTGGAATAGCACATAGGCTACTTTTTATCCCGGGAAAAAGCACTGTTCCCGTGGGAAATTCACGCGGGCGAAGCCGCGGGCAAAAGCTAGTTACTAATAAAGTAAATTAATATTTTTGTGCTTTGTTACAGATAAATGGTTGTAATTTATTGTCAAAATTAATTTAAAGAATTAATTTTTATTTATTTTATCTCATAAAGTTAATTTTATTCATAAAATGTTGACCACTTTTCTGACATAAAAACTCTTTGCTAAGATTTATAAAAGTATCGTTCGTTTTTAGACGGAGCGTGCGTTTTACTTTACAATAACGCACAAGTGCGTAATGAGATACAATACAATATTGAAATTGGTGAAATAAGTGACACTTTACGAGCAAATATGTTATAAAGATTGTTTACAGAAGGACAATTAAGAAAAAGCGGAGTTTACTTCCAGGGGACTGCACAGTTGATCCGTACGAGTTGTAGAGTTCACATTACATCAAAATAAATAGCGCTACTATCTAGCCTTGATGTGCTATGTCTGAAAAATTCGTAAAAACCTAACCAATATCACAAATGAGAAACATTTTAAACAAAATTATCCTTGCATTTAAAATTCTTCGAAGTCGGATATAACTGGTTACACTAATTTAGTGTTATTGTGCCGATCTTAGCTTATTATATCCGCAGTCTTCCGTTTCCGTCAGTTTTGGTTTTTCACTAAATTATGTCATTGTTATCGCTAACACCAGATTACTAACTGTCATCATAAATGATTGCAAGTACTTTGTCAGTAACACAGGGAAGACCAACTGAAATTATTAGAAATGTCCATTGATATGAGTATGTCCGGGAAATTATTTATATACTTTTTTATATTCAGTCGAGTAAGTATTTCTCCGTTTATTTAATATACAATTTTTTAATCAATTGTGTTATTAGTAGAAGGTAATTTATAAAGTTCAATTTAATTGCATACAACCATAATAAAAATTTAAGTTTGAAAAGTAAACTCCGTATACGAAATAGCTTAGAATTGATGTCACAATAATTTCGATTAAGATCAAGCTTCTAGCTCCATCTACCGATGAAACCCGCAACTATGTTTGTGATGATTAAGCACTACGATGTTGATTAAAGCAATAGCATCTATGAAAAGCATAATGATTTTCAACTGATACGTTGCTTTAGGTTAAAATATCTTAAGCTTTTCGTAGATGTCATTAATTTCCTAATGACGTGATCATCTATCTATATTGATAATTACTTATTCACATATGTAATATGTAATGAAATATTTGCTCATTAATGAAGCTTATCTATACATATCTATACATATAATAAAACAGTAAAAATATTTTGTCTGTACATTTAGTATTTTTGACTGAAATGGATAGAGGGACACCTAAAAAGAATAATAGAAAGCAAAAATATTTTTTTGGAATTTCTTGTCTGTCTGTCTGTATGTATGTACGCGTTTCACGCAAAAACTACTGGTCGGATTTGAATGAAACTTTTTTTGTTGTATAGCTATTAAGCCTGGGCAACATATAGACTATAATTGATTTTGAAAACTGGAACACCTAATGAAGAACCATAACAGAACAGCTGAACCATAAGAAATATGGAAATGGTACCTTTGCAAAAGTTTATCAAGCTGACAAGCATTTTCTGTTGACGTATAAAAATCGAAGAACAGGATCATCTGATGAAGAACTCCAAGAGACCAGCTACACTATTTCATATATGGTAATGGCGCCCTAGCAAAAGTAGTTCAACCTGATGAGCATTTTCTACTGACTTATAAATATTGAAGATCTGGAACATCTGTTCCCGTTCATCAACATATATTCCCGCGGGACACGGAATAACCAAATGACTGAAATTTTGAGTACTGGAGTTTAGGTTACTACAGTTTGGAACACAAAAAGATTTTTCATCTTAGCGAAACTCACACAGCAGAAGCCGCGGGCGAAATCTAGTATTCAATATATGATCCTGATATTTTATCTACGTATTATATCCTGCACATCATTCCTTATCAAGGAATACAATGTAGATTAACCATCGAGATTAAGTGGCAGTGGGCGGGGCACATAGCTCGTAGAACAGATAGCCGTTGGGGCAGAAAAGTTCTCGAGTGGCGACCACGAACCGGAAAATGTAGTGTTGGCAGGCCTCCCACTCGGTGGACCGACGACCTGGTGAAGGTCGCGGGATGCGCATGGATGCGGGCAGCGCAGGACCGGTCGTTGTGGAAATCCTTGGGGGAGGCCTTTGTCCAGCAGTGGACGTCTTTCGGCTGAGAGAGAGAGAGCGAAAGAACCATCGAGATATTTAAAAAAAATCGATCTAGCTTCCCGAAAAATAATATCTCCCTTGGAATATGAATGCCTAAATCTAATAATCCAATAATATTTCGTAGTCCTCCATTCATTACCTATTTTCTTCCCATCAATCAGGATGTCAAGTTATCACAATATTCTTAGTAGTACAACCAAACAACAAAACAAATTAGCTGAGCGTCATTTGATAAGTGGTGACCTATAACCACCGGATGCCCGTAGGTATATATAGCCATTAGTAATCATTCATTTGTTGGGATGAGATACCATTTTGTCATCTTGTTACTCTCCCTGACTGCTCTTGGACGTTCACAAGGTACGTTTTGTTTCAAAAACTGTTTTATTTTTGGTTATTTGTGCGTTATTGTTTTGTACAAAGAAAGTGTTATTTGATAAGATACCAGGAATCAAGTGAGTGAATTTAGTGCATTGTGCCACCCCGTTATGCAATAATTGTTCCTTGTTCGTGGTTTTCGGATAATAAATAAAAGGTTGTTGTCTTCATAAAGAAGTAAAAGATACCTTTGCCCAGCAATGGGACATGTTTAAACTATTCAAAAAAGATAACCTTAATGTAATAGGTACCTTATTTAGACCTTAAACTCCCTGCTATTAAATATAGGTTACTTATTAACTTAGACAAAGAAGAATAATTTACAAGTTGAAATTGTGCATTTCCTCGAAACTTGCATAATCTTGATTTAATATCATTTTCGTAGTATTCCATATTAGATAAATAATGTTTAACTTAATTTTTAATTTTGTTTTCCTAGTAATATTTTGATTCACCTCAAATAAGAACCTACAAGTGTTATTCCATGATAAATGAAGTACCTATGTGAACAGATTTATTCGACTTTTAAAGTGATTTATGATTTATCTGCTCATCTGGGGGTCTAAAACGATGCTTTGATGAATCGGAATTTGATCCATTTTTCATTTCACAAATCTTTAAAAGTAATATTTATAAGTGGTAATATAAGTTTCACTTTTAAATATAAAGGAAGCCAAGAATATAAACCAGACTTCGAATCGCACAAAGTACGCGTGCTTTGTTTCGAGTAAAAAAATATGTCAGTATTTTAGTATCCAATGAAACATCTGGCCAATATTTATAAAAACTAAAGATTTATTTTTGTTTTATGTGTTTTTGATTTAACAAGCTGATTATCCTTAAATTGTCGACAGACATTATAAAGACTGCCATCTAGCGATATCAGTCAAACCGATTCCAAAAATATTCTGTCTGTCATATACCTACGAAAATTTAGGGTTATGATTAGAATCTAAATAAAAAGATGACATTTTCCAGATGTCCAAGAGCATGAAGTCGAACACACGGACCCAAGGCTTGCCGAGGGTGAGAAAAAGATGAGCGACAGCATCCTGGCAATCCTGGAGCATTTCAAGCAGCCGGACCCGGTGGGGATCCCCGGGGCCAACATCCCGGACCCGTACCCCGTCCCCGACATGAAGCAGTCCCTGGCCTTCGGGACAGTCCTGTATTTCAAAAGCAGCTCTGTTTATGGCATCAGCAAGTTTCGCATACTCTATGTCAACGCCGAAATCGGTGCCATGGAGGTACCTAATTTTTTATCTAATAACTTTATGTAAAAACAAAATTTATTGCAATAAATGAAACACGTGAGTAAATAAGGGTACAAATTAATTAATCCTGAATAAGAACAATGATCGCACTGCCGTATCTGGGCGATTGCTGCTTGAAGGATAAATAACTTTTATTACCGTGGATTTTCCTAGAAATAGAAAAATAGACTCAACGAAATTTACTATTATTCTTCAGGTTGAAGCAGTTCTGACTATTGACAAGCTACAAGCTCGCGGCAACTACACAATGTCTACATGGCTGAATAAAGCTCAGGGACCATACACCGTGGACGTCGGAGGCCTCAAAGTCATTTCTAAGGCCAACCTCGGCGTCGAGCGAGACGGCAAACTAAGGGCCCAAAATATCAATATTGATATAGGCTTTTCAAACATTACCGTAGACTTCCAAAATCTTGGACTTATGGGCAGCGTCTTCCAAGGAGTCATAAACTCCATAGGACCTTTTGTATTTGAATCCATCAAGCCGTACATACTCAAGGAAGCCTACACAAAAGCTAGAGCCGAGATCAACACGAAACTAGATGAAGTAGCTGGTGACATGCAATTCCCAAACTCGATATCACCACTAGACATGATAATCGCCGATGCCAGAAAGAAAGTACAAGCAATGCAAATGGATCCTTACAAAGTCAAAGACTATAATGCCAGCGTCAGTATATTTTCAATCACCTTATCAAACACATGGGTAACAGGTATATCGTCATTCCAGCGTGTTGGTAATATAACGCTCAAAATGGAAAACAATGCTGTTATAGCGGACTTTGACATCGGTACTCAGAAACTTGAGGGAATGACTCAATGGGAAATTACTGCATTAAGCGGAGTTATGTCCAGAGCTGGTACTGCCTCCTTTTCGGTAGAGTATATAAGTGGGAGACTGATTTTAGCACAACCATTAGATACAAGAGAGAGACCAGAGTTTAGAGATTTGGATTTGGAAGTCGGGAATATTCAGGTACGTTGTAACGGAGCTGGAACATTGGACTATGTGATTGAAGCAGCTGTCAATATTTTACCGAATTTGTTACGGTACCAAATAATGGATGCCTTGGAAGGTCCTCTCAAGGAGAGAATACAGCAAGAGTTGGACAAAATAAATGTAGAGGAGACGATAAAGCAGGAGCTGCATAAAGTGGACGAAATGCAGGAGCAAGGGTTCAAGCTGTCGTCTCTGAAAGCAAACGAGCTGCCGGATGAGCCTTATGATGAAGACGAGTTTTTTAACTTTTGATAGGTACTTATTTAGTTTTAGTTGACATTTGTAGATAAAATCTACTCTTACCATAAGTTTTTTTTCTTAGTTTTATGGTAGTAAACGTATTTTAATTATTCGTATTTAAATTACTACGTACATTTCGTACGTTTCCAGGAATCTCATCCCACTGTATGCGAAAGTTTGGATGTGTGTTTTCGCTACTCAATCACGCAATATCTACTTGACGGCTTTTGATGAAATTTGGTTCACGCGTAGAATATAACCCGGAATAGCACATAGGTTACTTTTTATCTCAAAATTCTCATGGAAGCGGAGTGGGGTGCGGCTAGTTTATTTATAATTGTCAGACATGAGTACATAAGATACAGATACAGTATCACGTCTCTATACCTTACGGGGTAGACAGAGCCAAGAGTCGTGAGACTCGAATTCCACGCTTAGCTGGATAGGCTTATTGATGGAATGGAGACTCAGATATAGGAACAGCTTGCTAGCCCATCGCAGGATACTTTAGAACTAACGTATATCGTACTAGCATACTTCGACATTGGATACTTTAGAAGTAACGTACATAGACATTTAGTACTTAGATATTTCGTAGCGGAGTCAGTTTAAAGCCCTTAAAGTAAATAAATCCCGAAAATCCTTATTGTCAGGAGAAGTAGGCTCTGGGATTAAATTCTTCGGCAGCAAATCAGATCACGGATCGATACGGAAATAAAAAGTCTGCATCGAAACCGGTAGCTAACGGTCACTCGGTAACGGCTCACCATTCGGTGTTGTATCGTATATATTTATGTAGCTTTTAGAGTTCTGTAATAAACGCGAGATTGGAACAATATTACAGTAATTTTGGTATCTATTCAACTCTTATGTATCTATATTTATTTTAAGTTATTAAAAATAATACACGTCCACGTATTTTTTTTTTTTGCTAAAATAATAACAAATTCCACTACAGGGAAAAAAAATATTTACTATATATTGAAATATTTTTTCCCTGTACTGCTTTATACGTACGCCCCATAGTTTTTGACACCTAAAACTCGCTACTTAGGTATATCGAGAAATTCCATCTTTCCTAAAATCTTTAAATGGGTATAAAATAAACGGGACTCTCATGGGGTAGGCCCCATATATAGATCATAGAGCTAGGGCTCTATTTACAAGTGCCAAGTGGTCTAGAGTAGATCAACCCGCACCTGTACAGTTCACCGATAATTTTTACTAAGACCTATAATTTGGTATAAGTGGTAAAATTACTAATAATTTTGCCACTTATACCAAAAAGAGTTGTAATGTAACTTATTTACTACTTTTTTTATCTAAAAAAATATGAGGGATATTGATGTAGGTGAGTACTACCAAATAATAAACTCTAGCGAGTTAGATTTTATATCAATGTTCAATTATTGGTTTCAGAAAACTACATATTTATGAAAAAATAGAGATACATCAATATCCTTGAAATTTTCCTTTAAAAATAATGTCGTAGTGTGGAATTTATTTAGACCACAAATGACAAACAATATTCTGCAGACCACGAATTGTACCTATAGAAAGGAGCGTACACATCCGGCAAGCCGCAGACGGAACCATTGCTCTGGCCGTGGCAGTGCACGGCACACGTTTGCCGGTTCCTTTTTCAAATTGTCTATGGTGTTTAAAAAATAGATTTTATAAGTTCTAAATTTTAAAAAGGCGCGTTTTTTTAGTTTAAAAATGGAGAAATATTGTGTGTTGTTTTTAATTTTGGCGGCTGTGTTCGCGCCCGGCGCATCTAACACACGTAAGTAAACCTTTGAAGAAAGTGGATAAACGTGTCTTATTCGTGTCATTTTTTCTCTTGGTCTGTAAAGAAACGTTAATTATTATACAGTTAATTGATAAGAATTACCTTAACTAATTATCACAAGCAAAGAAGACTAATGTCATTTAATCACATTACAAATAACAACGGTAATTTACAAATAAGTCGCTAATTAACAAAACAAAACATTGTAGTTAACTGATTGATATTTACAAAAAAGTGTCTGATAATTGACTTATTGTTAGTAATTAATAAATGCTTACAATAAAAAATTCTTAAACAGAAAAATATTTAGAGAGCCAGTAAAGTACAATGAAACTAAAAGTATCTATAGTGGTGAATTAAAGCAAAGCTTTGATTGGTACTTGCTTAATAAGTCTAATATTAAGTCGATTCGTTTACAAATAAATTTAAGTAAATTTACACCTTTATATTTACCCTTAGAACAAAGAATTTATATATACTTAATTATATATACTTAATAAATATCTCGACGGAGTTAACTTTTTTTTCTTAAGATTATCTGAGTCCATAGACAATAAATACTTTTAAATCTGGCTGAACTAAAACTTCTAATAAGTGACTATGTAATTACACACAAAAGTCTAGAATCTAGATTATAGAAATATCTATATTTTAGATCTAAATTCTCTATGATATTCTTGATATTTTTTTATAAACCAGACAGCATTGTGAAAGTAAGTGACACTTTCACTTGTTTTGTTACTTTTTGTGCACGCGTCTCTTTCAGGTTGAATAAAACTTCAATACTTAAATGCACTTTAAACTAATTATTGTTTAAAGTCTATTATATAGTTTATTATATCAACTTGCGTTAAATAATGCTAATCAATATGATTAGCATTATTTAGAAGAAGCTAGAAATCTGGGTCATGAAATTATTAACCTAGCTTATCCTAAGGTTTGTTATTATAAATTACTTTTAATAATTATATCAAATTGATGCTCCAATCTGCCCTTCGTTATTATTGAGTTATGATTCATTTTTTTTATACTTATAAACATAAAAACGGTAGGTAAAGTTTTTTGTTATATAATAAAATATTTAGGTAAATTTTGGTTAGGTAGTGTTTAGTACTTAGATAAAGAGTTGAGTTATGATTCATTTTTTTATATAAACATAAAAACGGTAGGTAAAGCTTTTTATTATATAAAATATTTAGGTAAATTTTGGTTAGGTAGTGTTTAGTACTTATAAAAAGCGTGAAGGAAGAGTAATAAACAAACAAACGAACTCACTTTTACATTTATAATATTAGTTAGGACGGGATGGATAACATTACTCGCTAAAACTTATTTCGTTGGTTACACAATTACTCATCAATTGTGTAAATTGTACAAGTATTTAAGTACAATTTCTGTAACTTCCATTGTATTACAGCACCTTGCAGCTCTGATTAAAATGAGGTACACGCTACACGCCTCCGGTACAGTACAAATGAGTGTAATTTCTCTTCCAGTGCATCTAGATCTAAATGGCTGCTACAACACATAAAATTAAATCATCGTAATTATTCCGATAGTAATCTTGGAAATTATTGTCTAGACAAAGTGACAGATTGTGTCATATTTCGTCACACAATACGAAACAAAATTATGTCTGAACTCATATTTTAAGCACGCCTTTTAGAGCTATTAATCTCAAGAAAAATAGTCTCTTTTCCTATGATATATATTAAAATATGCTGGAAATAACATACGATACAAAAAAAAAATATTATTTTCTAATAAATTAATTTAATAATATACATGCTTTCAAATAACTTTTTTTTTTTTTTAATAAAAACTAACTAACTAAAAATAACCTAAAACTTGCCTAAAACTAACTAAAAAATATTATTATTTTCGTCCCTTAATTTCGGATTTCATATGAGATTCTTTTTTCGTCCGAATAAATAAAAAACATTTAGAAATTCAAGTGACAACCCTAACGGTTATTACATAAAATGTAAGTACGGAAGAACGAGAAAGAGAAATGCGTGTCGCAATGTAACACTTAATAATTTGTAGTTGATGCTATATTACGTCATTTGTTGATATTCCAGATATACTTAAGACATAGGAAAATTAACCAATGAATTTTCTTTTTTTTTCTCTTTACTTCTAGAAACAGCCGGCTAAATGCTTTACTTCTAGAAACAGCCGGCTAAATGCTTCTTTATTTTTTTTTTAACTATTTCGTCCAACTGCTGGGCAAAGGTCTCCCGCATTTCCTTAACCTATCTATCCCCTGCGAATTCCATCAATTTCTCTTCAAAAGTGCTCTTTTTTTCAAATGCTTTTTATTATCCTGCAATTACTTCTGATACATGCATACAATACAACCCTCAAGTCTTTCAGTGATTCTGCATGGAAACGATGAACATTTTGAAAAAATCGAGCGTTTGTAAGAAAAATCCTTGTCAGTCTAAGAAAATTGAAGCCTTAGCGCCAATTACGTCTCTCAATTAAACAGAGGCAGTTAGATCACGCAATGATAATTTCTAGTATTGCGGTCAAGATCCTGAGTTGCTTGTATATTTGTAATATGACATGCTAATTATGTATCCTGATTAGGGAACTTAAATTGTTATTTTAAACAAATATGCACTGGTATAAATAGGGCAGGTCAAACATACATAGATAATATTATACTATATTTCTTCGCGAATCTTTACCATACTCATTTTCAGTCCACAATATCATTGCTATTGGGAATTTTTCAACTATCTACGTCCTATTTTTTGCCTCATTTCTTACCGCCTCAAGTCAAATATAGTCTACTAGATAATAACGATAGATAATGGGAATTGCAAATGAACCGTTTCAAGATGCCATCGTTTCGCAGACGAGGGCCCTTCGAAAGGGCGATCACCCGGCAGGTGTCAAGTGGCCAGTCCAGTCAACAGGACCCAGCCATTAAGACTTTAAATAGATATAAGTGAATACTTATGAGCAGTAACTGGTTACCCTACCTTTTTTTCAATTTTTCCAGAAATAAAACTCTATGAATGATTGAACCATATATATAGAAAAAAAAATTAATTATTTTTTTTTTCTAGCTCTATGGTTTGAGCTCTACTATGAAAAGCTCGTTTCTTTGGCTCGTAAAATCGAACTTTGTTGCTTGCTCAAAGAAATTATGCATAAAATAAGAAATGTTTTTATTGTATTTTTTTTTTCTATTATAAAAAAAAGTTTTAGAAGCCAGATAGAATTTTACGAACAAATTTTCAAAGAAAATAAATACTACTAGAACTAATTAAATCTCAATTACAACGCTTGAAAGAAACAAAGAACCAACCGAATTATTTTTCCTATTGCAAAAGCAAGTAATCCTTTAAGTATGGCGTTTTACTATAACTAATTCGAAAACAATGGACGCAATGCCGCATACATGGGTGTTGCAGGAGTTAGAAAGCTATTGATTTTGTACAACGACATAGAAAAAAATCATGTTTTAAAGTATTTTTTGCAAATAATTGATTTATCTCCTCGTGGCAGTATGAGTGTAAGCATATAGCTATGGAATGCACTTTTCCACCTGCAAGGAAGACAAATGCCAATATCGTGAAACAATGGTGTTATAAAATAATGATGTTAAAAAAGAAATAACATTTTCATCTAACTTTCAACTTTCGTATCGTGTCGTGACGAATACCGTAGTTTTGATGCCTTATCAATCGGAAGCCTAGGCGTAAATTTTGATTGTCCTGTCGAACTATGAAGCATTGACATCATAAACTTGGTAACGGGATTTCGCAGAACTCTTTTATTTTTAAGCGCAAAAAAGTAACGGCAATGACAACAAAATTGATCAAGAAATCTTTTGATATGATGATATATAAGGTAGGTACACAATATGCAATGAATTTGTGGTTGTCGCTCCACTCAAAGTTTCATGCGTATTTTGCATTAATAAAGAAAATTACTCTACTTTGACAAAAACAGCATAATCCCAACTTATGTTATAAACGCAAAAGTGAGTTTGTTTGTTAAACTCTTCACGCTTTATCTACTAAACCAATTTTCTTAAAATTTCACATACCTACACACACATAGTTAGAAGTACTGAGAAGGGCATAGACAAATCAATGTTCCCGTAGGAAATTCGCAGGCGAAGCAGCGGGCAAAAGTGATATATAGATGTTACTACAATATACTTGTAACTACCTATAGCTAGCAAATGATCCTATTGTTTTCACTTGGAACTGTCAACCGTGGATGTGACGATGAGAACCGTTACCTATTGGTGACTTGCATACAAATCACCGTAGAGCTACCGAAGCTAAGGTGGCACGGACTGACTTATCGATATCGATGTTATAAATATTGATGATTGATATCAAATCTTAATGTAGTACATTGAACTTTTATATTCGTCATAGATAGCTATTAATACATACATACACAATACACATTATTATTAAGACCTCATAATTAAAACTTACTGTGTAAATATGTGCATACATATTTTTTGTCACAGTTGTTTAGAAAAGTGATTTTATTTATCTGGTTTGCTTCCATGCTGGTCTGGGAGCGAAGAAAAAAACATAGAATGTGCCAGCTGCTTCTCTTCCCGCGCAGATTGTAAAAGTCAATCGAGGGAAAGGGCTTTAAACTGGGGATTCCTACACTCATAGGCGATAGGCTAGCAACCTGTCACTATACCTGAATCTCCATTCCATCATAGAGCCCACTATGTAGCTACGCGTGGCCTTCGAATCTCACGACTCTTGGCTCTGTCTACCCCGTAAGGGATAAAGACGTGATTTTATGTATGTTTGGGAAAATCTTCGTTCTACAGGGATTTAGTAGCTTATTTTCATTAAATTTCAATGTACACTAAAATATTATTATATTAAAATATTTAAAGACAGTCACAACCCTAAAATTTGAACTCGCATCACAGCTGACCAATCTACATACTCGTTGACCGACTTCGGTCGTGACATGAATTAAAACAGTTAGGTATGTAATCCAAGACTATAATTAGAATTGTTTTACATAATTTGCTTCAAAGTAAACAGATAAGTAAAAAAACTAGATGTAAATGCATGGTGTACGGTCTAAATAACACTTATTTTCTTCCCCTGAGTTTCGTGTAAAGCTACAAAGTGAAAAATATCAGCAGCAAGTATTTTGTTCTGTAGACTTTGCATGGATTTGCAATACAAGTCTTCATTCGTACAAACATTCATCCTCACGATTGTTCATTTGTTTATGTTATGACTTCTCACGAATAATAAGTTAATTAAATAGGAAATAGACAATGCAATAGGCGTCATCCGTCAGAGAAAATTACTCCACGTTCATACGTTGTTTGATAAAAACTAAATACAATTAATACTTATTAATTTTTATACATTTCTCGCATCAGTGACCTTTTTAGGATCGTTGGTGTCTATGGACTGCGGTGATTACTTACCATCAAACAACCCGCATGCTCGTTTGCCTATTATTATATAATTTAAAAAATATGAATCGTTACCTTTTCCTGTGTATCCTACCTAATTAATACCTATTATAAATGCGAAAGTGGGTTAGTTTATTTGTTTGTTTGTTACCTCTTCACGCTTTATCTACTGAACCAATCTTACTGAAATTTCGTATACACATAGTTAGAAGTACTGAGAAGGAAGTACCTTTCATCCCGGGAAAAAGCACTGTTCCCGAGGGAAATTCACGCGGGCGAAGCCGCGGGCAAAAGTAATGAATAAAAGTTTATTTCTAAGACCATATAATAACTAGTTTACTTTACAATATATACTTTAATCTATGTGGCTTGATTTGCACCGAAAAAGACTTATCCAGTTATCGCAAATAGTATGTCAAGAGTAACGTTAACTTTGATAACTTTAATCCGGTGCAACTAAGCCAGGCACGGATGACATGGATATTTAAATAATCTAATAAATATTTGTGTTCCAGGCATGTTCGGCGGACGGTGCTCTCGGCGGGACCCCAACGTGGACTCCTGCCTACTGCGCAGCTTTAACAGCCTCATCGAGTACCTGAAGGGCGGAGCGCCCGAGCTCGGCATCGAAGAGGTAAATCTAATTCCTCAAAAGGTCCATTAAATGGTCCAACCGTAAGTAGGTAAGTAAAACTATCCATGGATTATTTATTATTATATTTTGAACACTTTAGCAGCTTAATACGCTGATGCGTGTGTATCTTGAAGTTTGGAGATTTTGTCCAATCTGTTCTTAAAACTTGACAGAAGGTGGTTTTCTCTAACCCCACGGTTTTATAGAAAATTTCTCTTAGGTTTCCTCTTTGCTGGTGTGCAATACAATTTCAAAGAATCAGAGTTTAAACAATGTCTTACCCTTAATGGATGGATAGTTTTACTTGCCCGTGGCACAGAATTAATATTAGTACTACGTACCCGTGGTACAACTTGCTGGACATAGCGGTTGGACAATGGTCCACCCGGTTGAACCACGGGTAAACTAACTTGAGGGTTACCTTATTTACGCTCACTAATTAGCGCCACTGGCGAGTATGATCATGTCAATGGTACAATATGACCATTGACATGATCATACTCATCTACTCTACTACATCAACAGCGTTGTACCATCTGACAGATGTCCTTACTCGTAGATGCCGACATCTGATGGAATATTTGAACGCGATAGCATTGAATAAATTGTAATTTTGCATAATTTTATAGAATTAAGTTGTAGGCAATTTCCGGACACGGAAAATAGATCTTTTCCTATAAAACCATTAAAAACAGACAACACAAATAAGAAATATCTGTGATTTATTGTCAAAATGAGCGACCATCAGGTTTTATTTAGCACGGAAGGTCCTTGTCATGGTCAGGTTTCGTAATTCGCAGAATATCTATTTATATATTTGAAGATCAAACACCTGACTACAAAAATATTTGCATTAAGTATTTAATCTATCCGTTTATTTAATGTTAATAATTATTCGTTTACTATTTGCACATAAAGTACACAGTTCTAGGGGAAATTCCCACAATTGTTTTCCGCAGTTTCGCTTATAAAATATACCTAAATTCGCTTCGAGGACAGAGGACAGCATTTTGTGTAACTTCTATTGTTGTATATGATTTTGTTATATATGACTTTCAGTTTTCTTTCAAGAGTTTGAAATTTTAAAAAATAAATTAAAATTGCAAGTTCTAGTAGCCTATATCATTCCTCAATATTTGGGCAGTGAAGTGCTTATTATATCTTTATATTCTCCCCTTCGATCGTGGTTCTCTTTAAATTGTTATTCGACGCTTCTTTGTCCGAATCTAGATGAATTTTGTTTGTAGTCGGCCAGCAGGTCTGTCAGATAGTACAATACTGTCATCATTTGACAAATTCAAATGATAGTATTGTACCATCTGATAGACCTCACTCGCCAGTACTGGTACTGGCAAGTAGGTCTGTCAGATAGTACAATACTGTCATCATTTGACAGATTCAAATAACAGTATTGTACCATCTGACAGACCTCACTCGCCTGTAACGCCGACTAGTGAGAGAAGAACGATTACATTTGGTCCTTTCAGACTAACATGCTATATTGTTTCCATTTCAGTCAGAGCCGATAGTGATAGACGAGCTGTCGATAGCCTTGGGCGGAGGGCCAGACGGCTACCGAGCCACCTTCAAAGACATCCACGCCACGGGCGCCTCCAACATGACCATCACCAACGTCAGGTCAGTGGGAGATACGAGAAATAGCTAAAAATGTAGATTTTTTTTCTAATTTTCATTGTGTGCCTATACGAGTTATGGACGCTTAATAATTGGTAAAATGTTAGGTTATCTTAACTTTGACGTTTTTACCTTTTATCATGTTTTACCAACTGTATTGTATATATATTACTAGCCTTTGGATGATTTGATTATGTAAGCCCAAAATAAGCACATAGAAAGGATTTAGGGATAATTTGAAGATAGTAAATATAAATATATATTTTGTGGTAACCAACAGTCGTCAGAATAGATTTCTAACTTCGAAGCGAAGATTTATTATGCCTTGGAGTCAGAAATAAACTGACTTCTAAGTAAATTTGACCTCAATAAATCAAATACAGAACTAATTCCTAGCAAGAACATTGTAACTTGGAGTAGGTTTGGTATGCGCCGGAGGCCCATACCGCTTGTAATTCCGCGCAATTTTCTCTGTAAAAATTTCTAACAGGTATCAAAAATATATCAACATTATTTTTAATACGTTAGTTAGTATAGGTAATCTTATAAATATTCATATTCATTGCCTTCATTTGAATCACACGTGCCTGGCACAAAGCTGTATATTGCGAATAACGTTTGATAGGAGAATTCTTTCTTGCATTAATATATTCTGCACACGTTTAGGAAGTATGAGTGATGGCGATGACACACGGGTTCTTTATACTGCCGATGTTTACGACCATGGTCAAACAGATAAACACACAAAAGAGCAACTCGTCATTTACCACGAACATTAACTCAAAACAAATAAAATACGACCACTATACTTCCTTGTAGATGTTTGAATTTATTGTTTGGTAATATTTGCTAACCAAACAAATATTTTAAGACGATCAAAGTTCATTACTTTTTAGAGAACTACCAATACGTGCCAAAACGGAATCCTTATAGGATCATTTTGTTGTCGGACTTATCGGTTTGTCAGTCTATCAAGATCCTTTTACTCAGGAACGCGTAGATGTATCAAGTTGAAATTTGTATCAAATACTTGAAGTCTACGGTCTCTATCAGTTAGGAAAAAAATTAAATCAATTGGTCAACGTAGCGCAGCGCAGGACCAGTCGTTGTGGAAATCCTTGGGGGAGGCCTTTGTCCAGCAGTGGACGTCTTTCGGCTGAGTGAGAGAGAGAGGTAAACTTAATCAAAAGATATGACCGTACCTACATGCCGCATGGTGTTAAAAATTGAGCGATTACAGAAGGGAATCAAAACATATGGAGAAAAGAACTATGGTTCATAGTGCTTATAAATTTTGTACGGACGCGAAACCACTCAATCGGGATGGATAAATCAAGATTTAGCTTATCCTCTTTCTTGCAACCTGATAATTAAATTAATGACTATAATATTAACGGGACTTAGCATGAACCTTATTTATTTCTAGCCCGTTAATACCATTGTGGTTTAGTAGTAGATGAAAGATATACATATACATATAAGAGTTGAATAAAGGAGTCTACAACCAACAGCGTCTTAACATGGCGACCCTGCCAGGATTTGTTATTAGTTTAAATGTATTTTTACACGACTAACCAAAAAAAGGAGTGTTATGTTTTCAGGGTTCATGTATGTATATCTATGTATGTAAGTTTCTTTATTCCACTATAAGTCCTGAACGGCTCAACAGATTTTGATGTGAGAGGTATTGTTAGATTCCTTGCATTCCTCCGAGTGACATAGGCTATGTAAGTTGTCAGTCGTGTTTTTTATTTTTAAATAATATCTTGTTGTGCAATACAAACAATGTTTTGTCCGGCAGGTCAGACTTGGAGACGCACCAGTTCCAGCTGACGCTGCTGGGGCCGCACATCAGCGCGCGCGCACGCTACCGCTCGTCCGGCGTGCTGCTGCTCGTGCGCGCGTCCGGCGGCGGCGACTACTGGGGGGAATACGGTACGACATTACTATTGATGTGCTGTTCTCGAAATTTTCAAGAAAAAACGGAAACGTTCTTGGAAAATCGGAAATATCCTCGAGAATGGAAAATCTTACTAAAAACCGAATAATTCCATTGATTTTTTAGGAAATCTTCAAAGTAAGAAATTTTTGAGAATAGGGAATTTTTCGGAGGCAGATCACTTCCTTATTTTGTACTCTTATCTCTACTGGTCATTTGTTGTCCTACTGTAGAGAGGGATGAGACGAAAAAAGAAAACGGAAAACACAATAGAGAATTTGTAGGGAGTCAAGTAGAGCAAGACCGACGCACCCTCCCACGATTCGGCTTATACACGATGTTGGTTAAGTCATGGAAAGGAGGTGGGAAAAGTGCAAGTAGGACCGATCGTCTCTTCTGCAACGGACGATCAACACCAAGAATAAATTTTGTTACCAACACTTCTCTTTTCTAAGTTGGTGGTGGATGATCCTAGAAAATTGTAGATACGTATTTAGTTAATGACACCTAACAATGAAGTAAAAAGAAGGAAGAAAGTCGTCGTTTGGTTCTAATATAATTTCTGTCGTTTGATACAAAACAAAACAATGGTTTTATTGTTCACATAAATAAATAACAAGACATTACGTAGTAAGCTTATGCGGATCGCAAAACAATTTCGCTTGCTTGGATTTTTATTACATCATCGTGAGGAAACTTGCACACTAGCTGACTGTTTAGGTTACTAGTGACCTAGTGTATATACGACAACTGCCGCTAGATGGCGGTGGTTATGAAGATTATGTATGTCAGGTGCTTTTAAGCGACTTGAGAAAAATCTGACACCATTTATAACACACTGAGTTGACGTGGTTAGATCGATCGTAAGCCACGCGACGCCAGTTTTTGCAGTGTACGTTCTGCTGTTTCGGATTCATAATTTTATGAAAAACGTTGAGAATGATATCAGCGCAGCGTTGAGGGGCAAGCGCGGTGAGCGGGTAGCGGCTTTAACGCTAACCCGTGTGTCTCGGATTCCCAAGGACGTCGCTTAACAATGAAATCTGACAACGGATACAGAACGCTCAAAAAGAAGGTCACAATGATGCTAATACATGCTTTATTATAGATGGCGTAAAGGCGAAGGTTTACTTCCGCGGGACGCCGTACCAGCGCGACGGCCGCACGTACCTGCGGCTGCAGCAACTCAAGCTGGACTTCTCCGTCAAGGACATCCAGATGGGGGTCGAGAATCTGCACAATAGTAACACTGTACTGCGTAAGTAGCTCAATTTATAGGAGCTGGAGGTTACGGCCCCTTTGATGAAACGGCATATAATCCATTTCTCATTTCCTAAATATTTGAAAATGAAGCGTATTGTACCAATCATAAGGTTCATTTTTAAACATTTACGAAATGAGCAATGGATCATTTTCCGATTTATCAAAGTGGCCGTTTTACCCCCTGATCATACCTACATTTTAGGAAAGAGTGACCAAAAAGTACAACGTACTAACGATACAGGAGACTACTGTCTGCTATAATGTATCTAGCAGACAGGCATACCCCCGATCTTTTTAGCACCAGGGCCTATTGTAACCTAGCTACGTCACTGTCTCCTCGTTAAACTTATGTCGTCTATATCTCCCTTGAATTTAGACAAAAAATCATTAGTGGGCAAGGATTACGCATCTTCCACATTAATAGTAACGACATCACTAGCCTCAAAATTTAAATGCAATGGACTGTCTCAATAAAATAAGCACACGGCTCCAAAATCCTATGAAAAATAAAAACTGTACACCGGATCTCATTAGATTACATCCCACTTCTGATGACGGGGAGTGGTGTGGGCATAATTTTTTTTTTTCTATGTCTATGAATTCACCTGATCAAATTAATTCCTTTTCGTTCGCAGAGGCGCAAATATTTTTTTATTTCGAATACCTATGATATGTCAAAGTCATATTTTCTCTCATACAGAGGCAGCACTGAACCTGTTCATCAACACGAACGCTCAAGAGCTGCTGAAGGAGATGAAGCCGGAGCTGAAGAAGGACCTCGCGGAGAAGATGTCCCGCTTCCTCGACCACATCCTCGAGAACATTCCTTACGATGACTGGATCGTGGACTAGACCAATAATAAATATTAGGAGATACCTAGGAGTATCCACTTGTACATAATTCCTGCATTATATTATAATACGTGTACGAATGACATTGTAGTAGGTCTACCTTATTGGTACAGTGAATTTTTTATCCATTTTTCTGATGGTTAGAATCTAAGGAAATTATTTATAAAATGTTTCCCTGATTTAAGTTTGGTCAATCATAAGCGTAAAAGCATTTGCGAGGTACATATAATTTTTATTTCTGACTTTTACAAAAGTTATGCTGGGTCATTCAGAAATAATATTTTTTTAGAAAATGTACTGTAATATATGTAAGTAATGTGTACGTGTTACGTATCAACCAGAAAATCCTATACATTTTTCGTTATCTGTGACATTAAAATTATATTATCTGTGGATGATATCTTTAGTAGGGTACTTATAATTCCTACTACTCGCAGAAATATAATTATGTACAAAGTACAAAAGTAACATATAAGTAAATACATGAAGCCAGTGAACATTTTAGAATGTCTGCCTAATATTGAACTAATTAGACCATTAAGATGTAACTATTTAAGTTATTTATTCATTCCTATAAAAATAGGTGGGACAATTTTAATGTATTGAAGTCTTTATAGAGAATAAAGATGTATTTTTTATAATGATTTTACTATTTCCTGATCAAAACCTTTGCAATGAATGTTTGGGAAAAGCTTTAGAATTCTTATAGCTGAGTTAATGGTGATGCAAGAGAATACATTTTCCCAAGGAACCTTTACTGTAGAGGAAGCGTGCCCCATGATGGACGCTCGACAGAGCATGTCAACGAGTAAGTACACTTTTGTGGGGGTAAGATATTTTTTTTAAGAGTGTGAGCTAATACATTCAGAGAACGAAACAATGCTACTGCATGTAACCCCAAGGGTAAACCAGTAGCAGAACTCCAGATCTTAACAGCAATACCTGTAACTGATATATCAATAGCAACAAACAAACAAATCACCGAAAGTACAAAGCTTTCTTCGAGTCATTAATTTTACTAAAACTCCCATGGAAATTTCGTATTCCAAATGGCCTATAACCCTCCTCACAAATGTGGCTATCACACATGTTCTAGAGATTACTTCGATTAAAATATATTTTAGTACTGATTTTGATAAAATTTTGTTCACGGGTAGAGAAACATGGAAGAGAACATAGGAAACTTTTAAGTTTTGAAAGGAATGGGACCATAGACAGAGCGCAGAGTAAAGAATATGAAAGATGTGATGTGAGGAATGAATAAATCTACATATTTTTTTAACAATTTGCCCGACTTGACGTAATTCTGGAAATGGCAAATTTAAATGCACTCAAAATACGACCAATTCTGACGGGTCAACCCAAGCCGTTGCACAACAAAGCGAAGCAGAAGAGTTGCGATATTCATGAGGCGCAACTTATGTAACATTATATTATAGCGGAATCAATGGCTGCGGCTCGCACTTATGATATGAAATGCGTTGCGACATATGTTGAGCCAGTTGAGCCACCGAAATTATTGCGGAGATGTTTGAGAAGTAAGTTTTAGATGCGCACGCAGCCTGGGTAAGTGTACTCTTGCGACAGCCGAAGGGAAATTTTATAAATCATAGCCAAGAAGTATTACAATTTACGTCTTCATAATATTCAAAATCAGAGCATCCGTTCTTAAGCAAATAATTCAAGATTTTCTCAATTCACTCTAATCAGTTTTACAGCTATAATCTCAGATCTACAAAGTGCGTAAACTCATTAGATGTACATTTGCATCGAGAATCGTATATCCAAAAGCCAGTCCTGAATGACCTTGCTGGCAGCCTGAATCTGGGTAGGGGTATGCACTTACATTCCTCTGTACGCGGCATCGTCTACTTGCTGGCAGGTGGACAGTACCAAACATTCACTGATACTCTGAGCGCGTTTTCGAACGCATTTTGAAATCGATTGGACATTACTCAAAATATCGATAACATCGTCCCGAATACTGGCTTGAGAGAATCAGCTGCCAACAAAATAATTAAAAAAAAAATCTATTGGCGCGGAAAAGTTTGTGTTCTATATTTTTTTTAAATATGCGAAAAATAATATAAAATTGCAAGTTTAAATGCATTGAGCAAAATGGGAGGTGTTAATTATTTTGTTTGTATAATAGTGTTGTGCTTACAAATTGCAAAAGCTGATAATGAAGTTGCTGAAATCGGTAAGAATGTAAACTAAGATCTAGATTCTTAATTACTGATCTCCTAAGGGGCCAAGGGCATAAGCACAACCACAACCACAGAAATTTAAATATTATTAAGCACAATCTAAGCACTAACTTAAGTACCTATAACTCTATACTACTATGTCCTTTTCTGTGCTTCTAACTATGTGTATGCAAAATTTCAGGAAGATTGGTTAAGTAGATAAAGCGTAAAGGGGTAACAGACAAACTCACTTTCGCATTTATAATATTAGTTAGGATAAGGATTTAAATATGAGCCCTAGGCCTACATAAACATCAAATGTCTTCAAGTAATAAACTTGCCTGCCTTGCCTCTAAACTGGGACCTCATTCTCAAATTCGATCGCTGCTGGTCAATAATGATTCAATTTATTTTCAATAATTTCAATTCAATTTTATTTTTAAAATTGAACATAACTCGCAATAATAACAATAAAAATATAATATAATTAAATTTAATGTAAATTAATATAAGAAATACATAGGTACACATATTTATATGTCATGGGACTTGGTACCTGGAGTGTCATTTTTTTTTAATGAAAATGATCTTTTTTTACAGAAACTTTTATAATTTCTTATTTTTTTTAATATTGCTGAATTAGTATCCCAGAACACAAGAAAAAATATGTTTTATGAAATGTTTAGTAGTTGTTTCTGGTTAGTTACTTTGTTACTCATCCATACAAAAACTTCTGAGCGGATTTTAATGACATTTGGTATGCAAGAAAAGTTGATAAATCTGAAACCGCACACTTTTATCATAGTTCTGCTCGTTCACAAAGAAACTACCTACGATATGGATTCACGCATCGCAGATTCAATGTCAATGTGCATCAATTTTTTCTTGAATTCCTAAGTAGGTATGTCGGAACCATTCCTTCCGCTATGATTTTTTTTTAAATTACTCCTGAACTCAAAGTAATCTTATGAATATACTTTGAAATTACTTATGAAAATTCTTAAAAGAATCGACTGTTATTGTGGACAGCCATAGTCTTGCGCAAGCACTGTTGCAAGGGTCACCGTGAGTACACAAGCTGATTCTGAGGAGTTCTCGACAAATGTCAACAGAAATGTCAGCAATAGTTTAACCAGCATTTTGACATTTTTTTAATTGTCCATCAGATTTAAAGGTCAACCAAATCTACATACTATGGTTTCAAAGTTTCTTAACAACCTGTTTTATCACCTGGTTCTCATGATTCACCGCCTTTATTCTGGTCCTGTATGCAAAATCAAGACCCTTAAACTAAAAGTCCACTATCTGTCCGTCTGCCTGTCCCAGGTCTCTTGAACCCTTCTTGAACCGTAATATAAAGCGCAATACACACCAAAGCCGCCGACCCGCCGACCTATGTCGGCAACTTTTTTTTTTTGTTTGTGTTGCTGATATAATTCGGCCGCCGGGTTGTGTCGCCGGGTTGTGTCGGCGGGTCGGCGGCTTTGGTGTGTATTGCGCTTTATTAGACACTTAGCTCATACAAGTAGGCAGCATTTGTCGGCATTTTTTTATATATCTTAGATATATTATTTCTAATTCGATGCTTAAAACAGTTTTAAAAATAGACACATTTTTTACACTATTAATAAATCAATACTGCTGCGATTGAAGAGGTGGTGGCCGAGTAGTTAGACCGCTCGCCTGTGGCTACTAAGGTCCCAGGTTCAAATCCTATCCGGGCAATATGAGTTTGTATACCAATCTGACTCATATTTGGTAGTTTTCATCGACCACCACTTGCTTTCGGTGAAGGAAAACATCGTGATTTAATTCTGCATTCTGATTGATGGTTATCAGCTATAATCCTAATCCCTTTCATCCCGGGAAAAAGCACAGTTCCCGTGGGAAATTCACGCGGGCGAAGCCGCGGGCGAAAGCTAGTTATATATATAACTAGCTGTCGCCCGCGGCTTCGCCCGCGGCTTCGCCCGCGTGAGTTTTACTTAGATGTAAAATCTCTCTTGGAGATTTTCATCAGATGTTCCAGATCTTCAATTTTTATACGTCAGCAGAAAATGCTCATCAGGTTGAACGATTTTTGCTAAGGCGCCATTTCCATATATGTTATAGTGTAGCTGGTCTCTTGGAGCTTTTCATCAGATGTTCCAGATCTTCAATTTTTATACGTCGGCAGAAAATGCTCATCAGGTTGAACGATTTTTGTTAAGGCACCATTTCCATATTACTTATAGTTTAGCTGTTCCGTTATGGTTCTTCATCAGGTGTTCCAGTTTTCAAAATGAATTATAGCCTATATGTTGCCCAGGCTTAATAGCTATACAACAAAAAAAGTTTCATTCAAATCCGTCCAGTAGTTTTTGCTTGAAACGCGTACATACATACAGACAGACAGACAGACAGACAGACAGACAAGAAATTCCAAAAAAATTTTTTTGCTTTCTATTGTTCTTTTTAGGTCTCCCTCTATCCATTTCAGTCAAAAATATTAAATGTACAGACAAAATATTTTTACTGTTTTATTATATGTATAGATTATTATTATAGTGTATGAAATGGAGAAGGCAATGGCAAACCATTCCATCAACATTGCCAAGATAGTCGTTGTGTGTGTTTCATTCCATATATATAATGACCACGACCCTCAGTCATGCATGATGAATACGACTAAAGGAAAACCTGCTGAGCTAATTGTACATAGTTTAAAAGCGTGATGAATAAATTGTATTTGTGTTACGTTCAGCGATGTCCAGTTTATATCCGTGTGGTTGACCACAATCACAAGATTCACATGAAAACACAACTTATAATAGGTACCCTAGTACGCTTTATTTGTGGTAAATCCTACTATAGTTCTGCAAGGATTTTTCATTTTGCGAATGTGGCTGAATCACTTTTAAATTAGTCCGGTCACAGGTCCGGTCGAATAGCCCTGTTTTAATTAAGGAAAACAATTACTTATTTGCTTTGCTTAGCCTCAACCTCGATCACGTTCATAGACATCCCATGTTAAAGATTTGATTATACGTGTAGTATCAATAAATCAGTCTAAATTTGAGGAGCTATAAGTGCCCTCAAAAATTATAATCTCGTAAAACTGTTTTATGGCCGCATATCCTCTTTAAAATTTCTTCGTTTCCTATTTTTTCACAATATATTTACTTAGTAGTAGATAGTAGATAGAGCGCAATATAATTTACTAGCTTTCGCCCGCCGCTTCGCCCGCGTGAATTTCCCACGGGAACAGTACTTTTTCCCGGGATGAAAGGTACCCTATGTCCTTCTCCGTACTTCCAGCTATGTGTATGCAAAATTTCAGGAAGATTGGTTCAGTAGATAAAGCGTGAAGAGGTAACAAACAAACCAACAAACAAACAAACTCACTTTCGCATTTATAATATTAGTTAGGATTTATATTGTTCTCTCAAACTCTCAACTCATTCTTAATATTCAAACCTATATATCTAGGTACGTAAACTCCGTTTTTTCCTACAGTCCTATTATGTAAACAATCTTACCTTGTCTTTTAATGATTTTACAACAATATAAATTAAAATAAACTTTTTAGGAAGTTACTTTCGTGGTTAATAAATGCTTTGCTTTAAAATTTTTAGCTTTGAACTAATATTTGATTTATTTTCAATAAAATTCAATAAAAAGTACTTTGAAGATTTACATAATAGATAGGACAAGTAAGAAAAGACGAAGTTTAGTTTTATGAATAGTTAATTTTTTTTTTTCAGAAAGAATATTCTCACCATGCCACAAGAACATGACGGATTTCGACCTTTGTATGAAGCGAGCTTTTAACAAAGTCAGACCATTTTTCAAAACAGGCAAGTTGCGTATATTATATAGTAACATGATCTTAAAAATTTAAGCCTAAACATTCGCTTACTTTTTTTATCTTGCACAGGTATCCCTGAGCTGGGCGTGGCTCCTTTCGACCCTCACCACGCAGATGAAGTGGTGCAGAGGCGGTTTTTCATGGGGATCGGCTACAACCTAACGCTTAAAGACGTCTACGAGGGAGGCTGGACTCAATCAATTGTCACTAAGTTCAAGTGAGTGAATGCTATCTGTGATCCTTACTAGTGCGACACTACTGATAGAATTAAGAAGTAACTATATACCTTCTCTCTTCTCTTCTCTCAGCCGAAAGACGTCCACTGCTGGACAAAGGCCTCCCCCAAGGATTTCCACAACGACCGCTCCTGCGCTGCCCGCATCCATGCGCATCCCGCGACCTTCACCAGGTCGTCGGTCAACTATATACCTACCTTGTTGTAATCCCATCCCATTTATAGCTTACGTGACCATACGTACCGCTTTCAAGCTGTTGTGTCGCGCTTTCACCTGTATTGAGCAAAGTTTTCCATACAATACCATTTTACTAGCTGTAAGTAAAAAGTTGTGTCTTCCTTGACCAAAAAAATGGTCGCGTTATAGTAGGTACCTATACCAATTTGGTTTAGCAAATTGATTATTATTTGGTTAGTAATTCACATAAACAATAAGGAAATCAAATTCCTTTAGTTCGGAATGGCAGAGCGTATAGTTTTGATTGAACCAATTTTCAAACTTTTTCCAGGACCGACTGGGAAAACGGGCGCATCATATACTCACAATATTTTCCAGAAAAATGGTTGTACGGTGATTACAACTTCCATGTAAGTTCTTGGCTCTATCTACTTCGTCGCAAGTATTTGTATGTAAGTTGTATGTATAGTTTTCAAGGACCAATAAGAATGGCATAGTAGTGAATGTATAGGAAAACATTCATCGCATATCACCAGTCTCCCCACGGGAAACAGGCGCGAAAATATGTATTTTACATATTATCACTCCTCTTTGTGATGCGCACATTGCGCACTTATGTCATTCGTGCAAGCAAATACTTACCTATATAAACAGTATTTGGTGCAAAATTTTATTTCTGTGGGTGCAAGTTAAAACGTTTTCTTTTTAGATTTGCGATGCGATGTTAGTTTTACTCTTTGCATCTTCACATGGCGCTATTTTATATTAGTCATAAAATATTTTATATATATACGTTTCCAATGATTGGATATAAATAGATACTTGTCCCCGGGTCAAATCTTGCATGAATTTGATATCAATGCTATTAGATAATATTTTAATAAGCATGGTCTCGATGGTGCATCTAGAATTACATAGGTAGGTGATTCCAACGGTTAACAACACGGACATGAATTATTATGTACCTAAAATAATGTATTTCATCCCCCGTAATTACATTGACAAGAGTAGAATTTAAGACCAAGATCCTGTAGATTTATCGTGATTTATTTTTATATTCAATTATTTACCAGGGCAACGTATTAGGCCTAGGAGTGCGCCGCAGCGGCCATTGGAACCTCACGCTTCGCGACTACGCGCAAACCACGCGCGTAAAGCGGCACGGCGAAGGCGTCAACGTTCACGTAGAAGTGGACCACATAGGCGGCATGGAGATACATGTTGGCAATATTCTAAGAGGGAACAGCATATTAGGTAAAGAGAGCTTTCTAGAAAAAACCTTTATCAGACTCAGACAATTCTTTGGTTCATCAGACTCTGAAAATCATTGTTTTACCTAAATCTTTACAGCCATTTGGATAAGAATAAGGTCCTCCACTTGTTTAGTTACCTTAGTCATTACATATAATAAAATAAAGTCCCCCCACTGCGTTGTCTGTTCGCCACATAAACTCAAAAACGGATGAACGGATTTTCATGCAGTTTTCACCATCACCAGAGTGATCCATTTGAAATAAGACAATATTGTTAAACAAAAATAACCGGCCAAGTGCGAGTCAAGCTCGCGCGACGAGAGTTCCGTACACGCAAAGCATCTCACAAACACAAAGTATGCGAATATTTGATATTAATTTCAACTTGAAACCTCCCTGAGAAAAAAAGTTTCGATAGACAGACGGACAACTAAGGACAATTATATAAGGGTTCCGTTTTTGCCTTTTGAGGTACAGAACCCTAAAAAACAACAATATAATGTTCATCCACCTCAGTATGTATACGTTCCGCTACAATTTCATATTTTTAATTTTCATTTATTTTCAGAAAAGATGCTAGACCGCATCATCAATGCAGCGTGGAAGCCTGGCTTCGCGGTGATCCGACCGCTCATCAACGACCTCGTGAGCACGGCCTTCACCAACATCTGGAGCAAATCCTTCAGGAACTTCCCTCTTGACAGGTTTATCAAATAAGATGAACCTGCCTTGACACCAGTGGCGCCCTCATTCTAAAAATATTGTTTACATAACGTAGCTTGAAGTAGGCGTTTTAAAATTTAAAAAATCCTATGATAGTGTCACTGGGCGGAAGGTAGGTCCTTCACACGATACGTCTGTAATATTGAAAATATAAAACATAATTTATTAAGTTGAAGACGGAAGACTGTTGCTATTACACAGGTGGGCCTAGATTAGAAAGACAGTCTTTATATATAGTCTTTGTGTGCGTTACCCTGGCAGGAAAGTGTGTCCTGGAGTTAAGTGAATAGAACCAAAACGTTGTGCGTAGTCTAGTGTACATGTGCCGTGAATAAAACTTTTGTGCGTCTTGTAGATTAGGAAAAAACGGAAATCTAGGATTCTGCTAGGGTAACGTCGTTCTAGCAGGAAAGTTCTAAACGAATGATCGGAGAGAGAAATATTCTGAGGGGGCAGAGAGCTTAGAGCTGTGCATTGACCTGGGCTGAAAAGATCATTTGTGCGTCTTCAGGTTTTCGGGATATTGCATTTCCTGCTGGAGTAACGTTTTGCAAAATCGTGGATCTCCTAGATTCATCGTATGTGCGCCTGTAAGATAAATATACATGAGTAGCTATTAATTTGTGCCCATCTGTGCCATAATTAGATTTAAGAAAATATTTATAATTTTTAAGTAATCGTGTTGTGTTTGAAATCACGAAAAAAAATCATAGCGCCTAAATGAAAAGACGTGTAAGCTCGCTGAAAACTGTATTCGATTCTTCTATACACCTATAATAACCACAAAAAGTTTCTGAAGTGCACATGTATTCATTATTGAATAATATTACTAAAAGACAAAATTTGGTGACTTAACTTTGACGTCAACATACAAGAAACCGGCTCAACCCAATAAGTGTGCGTGTGAACCAAAGATTAGTGTGTTCAGTCATATATTATCATGGAAATTTTCAGCTCAAAATGTTAAGGATATAAGTAAATAAACACAAATTCAAAAACATATGAACAACGGCAGATTATCCGGCCAAATTAGAATGACTACAAAAAAGCGACGGTTTCATACATATCGATAACCTTCTCTATTGAACGTATTATACCTAAGCTGTTCGTACAGTCGCATTCAAACGTTTATTAGCAAATGCTAACCTGTAACTTTATTTGTGGGAATTAGTGGGAATAATTAAAAAATATTATTGTTGTTAAATAGGGATTTGTATAAAAGTTAAGGTATTCCGTATTTGTCGAAATAGGTAGATTAGGTACCTACTATAAAAAATACAAAATGTGTTTTTTAAATGTGAAAGTTTATTTAGGTACCACTATTATGTACTAGCTACATGGCTATGGCTACTGTAAAAGTTCTTCTTCCATGTCGAGTCGTACAATTCTGCATACCGACCGATGTTTCCTTCCTCCGCGCGGCACCCGATGACGTTGAATTAGTTTTCTGTCTACGCATAACAAAAACAATAGAGAGGGAGTGGCTTTGTCTAGCTAGCGTGAAGAAAGTGAGATAACTAGTAAGCAAGATGGTATAAGTGGGACAGAGATAGATATATAATCGTCATTCCTATTTTCAATAATGCGATGTATTTTGCTTTTTACTAGAAGTGAGTCATCTTTTTCTCTTGGTAAACAGTTTGGTGCGTTGCGTGCATCACGCGTGCATGTTGTATGTTATGACGCTATGGAGTGCTATGGATCCTGTTGCGCAGTTGCGTTTGTTTACTAATTAGATGTTGGTTAAAAGTTTATGAAGTTGGAATGGAATAATCTGCAATGGTAAGTAAATATTTAAGTTACCAATGGTTAGAAAGGAAGGCATTTGGTTTTCTTTAGTAGTAAGTAAATATTGCGGCTGGGCAGCGTTCGGGAAGCTTCGCGATATCTTCTCGTCCAAAATACCGCAGTGTCTCAAGACTAAGGTCTTTGACCAGTGTGTGTTGCCAGTAATGACATACGGAACAGAGACGTGGTCGCTTACTATGGGCCTCATAAGAAGGCTCAAGGTCACCCAAAGGGCGATGGAGCGCGCCATGCTCGGAGTTTCTCTGCGTGATCGAATCAGAAATGAGGAGATCCGTAGGAGAACTAAAGTAACCGACATAGCCCGCAGAATCGCGAAACTTAAGTGGCAGTGGGCGGGGCACATGGCTCGTAGAACAGATAGCCGTTGGGGCAGAAAAGTTCTCGAGTGGCGACCACGAACCGGAAAACGTAGTGTTGGCAGGCCTCCCACTCGGTGGACCGACGACCTGGTGAAGGTCGCGGGATGCGCATGGATGCGGGCAGCGCAGGACCGGTCGTTATGGAAATCCTTGTTGGGGGAGGCCTTTGTCCAGCAGTGGACGTCTTTCGGCTGAGAGAGAAGTAAATATTATTTTATTGTTCGAGACCCACAGCTAAAAGTGCAGTCCAAAGTCATTGAGTCATTTTTGTTTTCGGCTAAAAGCAGTTTATTTAAAAATGCAATATCCCAATAAGACTGGAAATCCTTTCTGCAATAAATGCTTGGTAGATATATAAAGTACCCAGCAGATCATGAGACATTTTATGCTTTGACTACTGGACCACCGAGGCATCTACGGTGTCAAATCAGTTTGTTTGTTACCTCTTCATGCTTTTTATCTACTGAAATAGTCTTCCTGAAATTTCGCATACACATAGTTAGAAGTACTGAGAAGGACATAAGGTACCTTTCATCCCGGGAAAAAGCACTGTTCCCTGTGTCACAGTAGTAGTTTGATCTGTGATTTTATGCCATAATATTTACTATTAAAATTACCTATAAGAGAATAAAAATAATAATTTCCAAATCAAAAACCTCTTTTTTTATTTCATATGGCCACTACGTGCATGTGCTGTGCATTTTATATCCATACTAGCTTTTGCCCGCGGCTTCGCCCGTGTGAATTTCCCACGGGAACAGTGCTTTTCCCAGGTATGTTATGCCCTTCTCAGTACTTACATATAACTATGAGTATGCGAAATTTCAGGAAATATGGTTCAGTAGATAAAGCATGAAGAGGTAACAAACAAACAAGTAAATACACAAAAAAACTCACTTTCGCATTAATAATATTAGTTAGGATAGGATAGTTAGGATTTTTTAATTATTTCCTCAAACTTTGTCGGGAATTGCTGACAGACGTTTGATAGCGACTGTACGGCCAACAGCTTAGGTATAATACGTTCAATAGAAGGTCATCGATATGTATGAAACCGTCGCTTTTTTTGTAGTCATTCTAATTTGGCGGATAATCTGTCGTTGTTCATATGTTTTTGGATTTATGTTTATTTACTTATATCCTTAACATTTTGAACTGAAAATTTCCACGATAATATATGACTGAACACACTAATCTTTGGTTCACACGCACACTTATTGGGTTAAGCCGGTTTCTTGTTTGTTGACGTCAAAGTTAAGTCACCTAATTTTGTGTTTTAGTAATATTATTCAACAATGAATACATGTGCACTTCAGAAACTTTTTGTGGTTATTATAGGTGTATAGAAGAATCGAATACAGTTTTCAGCGAGCTTACACGTCTTTTCATTTAGGGCGCTATGATTTTTTTTCGTGATTTCAAAGACAACGCGATTACTTAAAAATTATAAATATTTTCTTAAATCTAATTATGGCACAGATGGGCACAAATGAATAGCTACTCATGTATATTTATCTTACAGGCGCACATACGATGGATCTAGGAGATCCACGATTTTGCAAAACGTTACTCCAGCAGGAAATGCAATATCCCGAAAACCTGAAGACGCACAAATGATCTTTTCAGCCCAGGTCAATGCACAGCTCTAAGCTCTCTGCCCCCTCAGAATATTTCTCTCTCCGATCATTCGTTTAGAACTTTCCTGCTAGAACGACGTTACCCTAGCAGAATCCTAGATTTCCGTTTTTTTCCTGAACTACAAGACGCACAAAAGTTTTATTCGCGGCACATGTACACTAGACTACGCACAACGTTTTGGTTCTATTCACTTAACTCCAGGACACACTTTCCTGCTAGGGTAACGCAGACATAGTCTTTATATTTATTTATATAGCTGCATCCATCTCTTTAGTACAAAATGTGTGCTTTTCTAGATTATGATAAATGACAGCACAACCTATGGTAAATAGGGTGGCCTTTCAGTCATTTGATAATTTGATGACTTTACTAAGAAAGGATGTTGAAAAATCAATCGCACATCATAGATTTTTTTTGGCATAATTGAATTCCGTACAATGAAAATTGTTTTACATTCAATAACTCTTTTAGAAAGTATAGAGCTGTAGTGTTGTTGTTTTGTTATTCAACTGTGAAAATTTTAGTCGCCATATATTTTATATTGTGAACAAACTAGTCATACTATGGTGCAAAAGAATTGGGAATAAAATCAAAGACCGAAATATATTACATATCTCAATATTATATTTATTAAAAAATATAACCTAACTATATATATGACTTTATATTTAAATTCAATCAACAAATAACTCCCTCGTTCATCGAAACTGGAATAATCAATCTCAGTCTTCCAACGCAATGAATACTAACCGAACAGGCCCAGGGGTCAAAACATAACGCAGCAACACGCAGCACACCTTAACACTGCATTATTATACATGACAAATACTTAGCGAATAGTTGATAAAAAATAATTATACTTTCTTAAATTTAAAAACTTAAATACCGTTTATGTGACATTCATTCGATATATTGTCTCGGACGGTAACAGTATAATATGAGGGTGTTGTCTGCCACATTTTTTACAATATCCAAGGCAATATTTTACTATCAGGATATGATTCGAGGATTCGGCATCGCATTGCTGCGTTATGTTTCGTCTCACGACCGACTACTGTCGGCGGCGTCTCCACGCACTCCATAAATACATTAACATTGCACCATTTTAATTTTCAACCAGATGAAGATACATAAAACATGCCGTCAAAAAGTTTGATTTCATTAGCACTACTTTCCTGTGTAGTCAACAAATACATGGTATGACAACCCGTTTATTGACATAGTTCTGGCTAGGGAGCGAACGCGTGCTCTATACAACAAAATAAGTACATACGTTACAAAAGAAATTAAGTCTGACCCATGTCAACTTCCCAACGATAAACGATGAAATACTCCAGCAAGGCTTTGCATAAATAGGCAAAATGACTTAAGTTTATTTCAATCTAATCTGGCTATTTATGCAAGGCATTTGTCCAACTCTATAACATTAATGACATGGGCTAGACTTGAAGAATACAGGAAAAAATAGGACGACACACACATTAGACTGTATCTGTGAGATATTCAGCACCTCTGGCTATTACAATTGTAGTCGTATTGTACGTCGTCGGCCTTTTTAGACTAGAAGAACTAAGCGTTTGAATAAGCAAGCAGTAAATAAAGTAATGCTATCTGCTTACTGCACTTACAAGTTAGTTTAAAAGTACTAAATAGGGGACCGGACAAGGTATGAAAATTGTTAAAAATATGTAATTTTATGATAGATTACATATAATTAAACACATTTTGCGACTTTTCCGCACGAGTTTATTCTCCAGAGCTAATTTATTAGAGTTCAAACTTTTAGGGAAAGGCTATTTTCTACGCGTGACGTCATATGAATGTACGTTTAATTAGGGGCGTTTTGGTATCGTCCAAACATCGCTTAAAAAGGTGAATTGTTTTTTGCTATATCTTGGGAAATACTTTGGTTATGGATGTGATTCTTTTACAGATGATTCTATTAATGTGAGATATTTCAAAGCATCAAAAAAAAGTTGTCCGGTCCCCTATTGTTGCCGATAAACATTGCAAAGAAATAGCGTCAATATTACACTTTGTATAAATTTAAGAACATGCTTATAGACCAAGTGTTGTTACCATTACAAATGAAGTAACATTTGAATCTACATTACGGGACCCTGTGTCTCGTCGGAAACGACATTATATTAGTTTCGTTGCATTTTTAATTATTGGCCGTAAAATTACAGAATTCAAGTATAAAAAAGTTTCACTTTTATTTCTTGTCGGGATAATTGAAATGTTGTAATTTTTATAAGTTTTTTTCTGAGGCGCTAATATTATAGTAATCTTGGTCTAAAACATCTTACCGACATTTGAATTAAAAGCGGAACTTTACAAAGGTACCTGAGCAGAAAACTAAGCAGAAACGATTAAATAAATAACAAACATATTACAAAATTCTGATACAATGTAGATAATAAATATTCGATCCAGATACAAAATAAATGGTATGTTCAAAACACAAAAGAGGTGCCTATTGCCAAAGTTAATTTAATGTATATTTAGTCTAGGGTTAAATTCGACAGAATCTAGATGTTGCAACGCAGTTAATCGACTCACGTCAACCTGGAATTTGCGTAAAAATCTTAAACTAAATTACGAGAAATCTTGTTAAATTTGTACTTCCCTTCTCGCATAATTGGCCCCAGAATTTATGTCACAAATGATTCAATTTGTAAACTAATATTTTCATGTTCAATTTTGGTATTTGTCGCCTGTCGATTAGACCCGCTGCGGCTAGTAAATGATTTGACTCGAAAAAAAAAATTCCGTCAACAATCTTGGTCAACTTACACGAAACTTAGCATTATAATTAACTTCGTCGTAATAATCAAAATTTACTTTCACTATATCTTACGACAGGTGGTAGTATTTTTTTATTAAATAACCATTAGCCAAAAAAAACTTAATCATTAAAGATATTGAAACAAAACGCGTGTATAAATCCATTTGTCATAACTTTCATTTCATTGAATCCAAGACTTAGCGAGCTAGGTGCAGCACAACGAACTTTATGAGTGGATGATCAATCTCACAGAACAAACGATATTAAAATAACGCCATTGATTTATAAATAAAATTATATTTTTAATACTAACGAAACGTTCGGCGGAACGGTCGCGACATAAACGGTGACAGCCAACAAGAGCCAGGTAAACGATTTGTGCAATAATCCAGTAATTTCTTATTTCCAAATATAATTTCGGTTATTACTTAATAATCTGGCCTTATTATGACACAAACAATAAGCATTACGTCATCTGAAAGCGAAGCATTCGAAACACGACTGAATCCCAGGCCATCGCACATATAAATATTATTGCAACCAGTTTCGCCCGCAACTTGCCGCCTGCGCATTCGACGCTCCCACACGCCTCCAAATTAAGTCTAACATTAAAATTATTTGATATGCACTTATTAGTAAGTTTTTACAATGAATTTGTGCTGTACAGTACGAGCGGGCCGGAGGGGGGCGGACGCGGCCGATCGTGGACGTGAGGTAATGCGTTTTAAACTACGGCGTTACAGTGCCCCTTATCGGCTATTTGCTATATTTAAATCTACTTCGCAGTTACTAGCACGCCCAACATTACCAATCAAAAGTACAAAACGATATAAGAAGCGCGGTAAGAAGCACTATAACGTATCTGCCTTTTGTACTTAATTATTTAATCATTGTTATAAATATACAAGCGTCCGCCGCACGCCCGACCCGCGGCTATTTACAAAGACAACTAAATAAGCTATTAAAAAAAACGTAATTTGGGTATATGAACTAAATATTTGGCAAACTCTGTTATGGAAACGGAACGGGCAATGCGAACGGTGCCGTCCACGGCACGGGTGTGGGTTGGGAACTAGAGCTAGCTTTACAAGTAAAATCGAAGGCCGCTAAGATATCACCGGTCATTACATCGTAATATGTACACGCGGCGCCGAGCTTTGAGCGAGTATGTACAGCGGCGCCGCGGCGGCACGCGGCTGGCTTGAGGCGGGCCAACGATATACTCCAAATATCAAAAAAACAGACAAAATATCTACAAAATAATTCAATCAAGCGAGTTGCTGTCTCGTGCCATTGTGAAAATATTATATCATAATCCCCTTCATCAAACGAGCCGTCATGACCGCTTACATCCAGATATCAGCATTGCTGATATCACAGGTACATGCGCATACAAGTGCGCTGCGCTAGGAGTAGCCTGAATTGAATCTTGTCGTAAATATAATTCGACCGCCTAACAGAATGACGATGCTCTTATTCACCTGTCGTCCCCAAAAATATCGACGACAATAGGATAACCGGTAGGTAAATACGAACGCCGCCATTTTCATCAACTTTGCATGATGGGGCTAAGTGAATTGTAAGCAAATACGTCATTTCACCACTTACAAAACAGCTACAGTGCACATTACACTCCATCGCAAATATGTTGCGCAAATTTGACATTTCCCTTTGAAAAATTACATAAAATTATATAGAATCTTCTACATGCGTTTCATCATTTACATATGACATCGAGAAAAAAAGAGGCAATCCATTAGGCCGCATTTACACAGTAGAAAATAAATACATATTTTTTTACTTTTTGTACGAAATGAAATACTAATCATCGAAACAGATATTTGCGTCTATACAAGGCGATGACACAACTGACAAATGATTCAATCTAACTTATTACATGAGGTAAGGTTTAAACCGCAACGGATACTGAAAGACTTATAGAAACAATAAAATGGTTAATATTCCAACATGAGAAACTGGCAAATTCACTGAGAAACAGCAAAATTAACCACAATTATAGTAGACATACATACAATTGAGGATTTTTCTTACAAGGATTATGCCATATGAATAAATTCAATCAATTTTGAATGATCTTACATTAAAACATAGATTTAGATCTGTGCAGCAAAAGCATCAAGTACACAGAGTACACAAAAAATCTGTCACACAATATAACGTCTCACAAATACGGCACTAATGGTTTACAACATTACGAGTTGCTCAAATAAACAGTATTCAAAATAAATATAAATAAATATCTACTTTTGTAGAGCTACGCAACACAAATTTTATTTCATTGCACCTCAAAATTGCTCCATATTTTTTGTAGGTTTTAATTTACGTGTGGTGCATATTACAATGCCGAAGTTAGAACAATATTAAGTTACAGAAATTGAAATCTAACCTAATTTAACGTTAATTTCAAATGAACAAACTACAAGATTTAACAATATACCTCTAGTAAATTATGAAAAATAATTTAACTTACAACAGAAGGAAAGTAGTGAATGTAGGAAAAGAAGGGAAAAAACCTTCCTTGATTAACATAAGCTCACGGCATAACAAATTTCAATAAATACTACATGCCATTAAAATTTATTTTGTCGTGATTAACAATGTGTCTATATTTTATCAAGGCATCAAACAGAGATCGCACATCGTTCTTGACGTGGTGCCAGATAATTTATTATAAACAATATGTATAATACAAATAAGCGTAATCAGACGGCCGCACCGAACTATCACTCGAATAAAATATTTATGAACAACCAACCATGTCCGCCGGCAGGCATCGTGGACGCAGCGACTTAGCTTCGGCACATCACTATCATAAAAAACAATGTTCTGACAGAACGTTAAGAACGACGCACAACCTCAATCGCGTTCTGTTATTGATAATACTAGAAAAAAAAAATGAATTGTAGAAACGATTGTACTTTTTTTTTAATTTTCCTCTAAAGCTGGAACCAATCGTAAACCGAAAACATCCACAAAATTATTAATCTGTTTATAACCAAAATTACCAATAACAGAAGACATTTACATACATGTACCGAATACTAAACGTGTACAATCGCCAACAGCAGTCGTACGCACACATTCACTTGGGAGCGTCCCTCGCCCTACAAGTACCACCGAGCACACAATCCTAACCCAGTCAGGTTACGACCAAATTAGACTAACTTGGTTTTAATCGGACTGAGCTTCTGGTCGAGGGCACAGAACTCAAAGTCAAACAGTTCCGAGAGGCCTTCGTCGTGGTCGAGACAGAAACCGTAGTCCGTCGCCGACATCGGCGGCTCCAGCGCAAGGAATGGCAGCTCCAGCGGTTCTGAAAAGTCGACAACATCATTGAGTAACAATTAGCTAAAAAATAAAAAACACAACTGACAACTCACATAGCCTATGTCATTCGGAGGAATGCAAGGAATCTAAAAATACCTTTCACATCAAAATCTGTCAAGCCGTTCAGGACTTATGGTGGAATAAAGAAGCTTACATACATACATAAACCCTGAAAACATAACACTTATTTTTTGGTCAGTCGTGTAATTACTAAGTGCGAGTTGCTCTCGCACACTTAACTTTCCGTACAGATTTGTAGCTAAAGTAAGTATAATTGCAAATATTTCTTCCTTTTAATATAATTACAAATTAACGGTTTTCGATTTTTCCCATAAACTTAAGTGATATGATAAGACATAATTTCGTTATATGTCTTTGATTTAACAAAGCGTAAAAATATGCCACATGTACGACCGTATCGTTTCAATGCTTGACTCGACTTGATCCAAGGGTCGCAGTTTATTTGCTATTAATTTCAACATAATACTTTTCCATCCTTACTAAAAAAATGTATTGACCGATAAGGACACTTCGTTGATCCGTCTCCTTTTAATTTATGGGACATTTATGGTTTAATTTATAGGCAAAAAGCAACAAAAACACTGATAAGCACGACATCGTTGATATCGTTTTGTTGATTTGAAATATTTTTTTTTGCTGCACTCCAATTTCATACCTAAAACAGGATATACAATTATACATACATAACCCTTTTAACCTTTATACACTGCAGCTTAATTTCTTGGAGAAAATAGTTTAGTTCTGACCAAAAAGCAAATACTTTACTTTGTAAAGCCTGACCAGAAATATAAAAACCCTGAATTAGAGGCAGCACTTATGCGTTTTATATTGCAACATTATTGAAAGCAGTAGCGGATTTATAGGGGGGAGCACGGGGACACGTACCCTCCCCCACCCCCCAAAACTGCTATTTTGTGTACATACTGTGGAGGCAGGTTCCATAACAGTACATATCAAATTTAGATTCGAGTTGTTAAAATAACAGTATAACATTAGTAGTAATAGTTTCTTACAAGTTTATTTCCAAAAAATTAATCCCGCCACCATTAGTGATGAGCCGTTTTCGAAATTTTCAAAGAACAAGCGGAATCTCCTTTGAAAATTTCTTAGAAATATTCTTGAGAACGGAAAACGGTGCCCTTCCCTGAAATACAAATACTGGATCCGCCCTTGATTGAAAGTCAAACTTTGACAGGAGAAATGACAGATGGGTTTTTTAATTATTTGCCAGTATAAGAAATTAGTTCTATTGCTTTTCCGCAACATGGCGAGGGTTTTTATATTCCTGGTCAAGCTATTGTTATTTTGTATTAGCTCCGTGGTTCTGACCGCCAAAAAAAAAAGCACTTCAAAAATGGAACGTTCTATACGGAAGCACAATAAAAACATCGACAACTGAGAGTTGGGATCCAGAGACCGGTGCTAGAGCGTTAGTGCGCGTTAGACATGAGTCAGTCGATGGCGTGGTATTAGTAGATGAGTGGTTGTTAGTGGCGCCGCGGTGAGCTGAATCCCATGGTGCTACACGAGGCACTGCAGCGGCACGGGGTCCAGCTCGCCGCAGCCGCCCCCGTGTACAGCGATCACGTCACACAAGGCACCAGGCCAATTGGATAATGTATACCAGAAATGTATGGAAAAGAGCACCGATGCTAGGCTGTAGCATTTTGTTTATTTGTTTTTCGTTATATCAATTTCTTTATACAAAATATTACGGGTCATTGTTTTGTATTTTAGTCAATCTCCCTCTTGATACTGCCACTTCTTACTGTGAGTGGAAACTGATTGCCATTTTTCCATTTTCCTTTAATTTTATTTATTCACAGCGCAGGCAACTTTCGCACTTCAGCGCTCAATTTGGGTAAGACCTTATTATATTCGGTTGTATATGAATTTAACCATAGTGTAGTCCTTAGTCCCAAAATCAATAGTCATGACAAAGTTTTGTGTACACTTATACCTTTGACATGAACATCTACTGTTGAGAGTATTTAATTAAATACATACGAAAAAATATTTTTACGTGATAAAATTATTATCCGATTAACCTCGTGTAAATGAATAACTTTACAATAAACATTTTTACAGTGAAAACCTGACCATTTGATACAGAAAAACCGCCACACTTGATAGCGAACAGCATAAACATTAGTTAAAAAAAAAGGAAATAAATTAGATGGAATTGAAAAACACCAAGTCAAGCTAACTGCCACAAATAAGGATGCATCCAAACTTATAGCGTAATCGGCTTAAGCCGGTCAGAAAACCTTTGTGTCAACGGAATAAAGTCGTTCGCACGGTCATTCGCACCGAATCGGCGCGATGGGATTAGCGACCTTATTTCGTTGACATAAAGGTTTTTCCGATCGGCTAAGCAGTTTCCGCGTCGAGAAGTTTGGTTGCACCCTAACTGGAAAATCCTTAACTTTTTGTGGTCTTGTGTTAGAGTAAACTTAATGTGAGGCATACACGAAGTAAGTAAACTGGTTAGTTGAAAGCCTTGATGACAAAACATAATGAATGAAAAATGAAAAGCATGCTATTTTGGTATTTACAGTAAAATAAATACAGACAAGAATTAGAACATTAGCGGCCGATGTTACGACGCCATTTTGAATTCAACGGTTGATTACGTGTGACAATGACAGCGCTTACCCCAAATACTATTTAATTTGTATAGAGTTTAAATAGTATTTGCTTAACCTATTGATTTAAAAAAATATTGAAAAAATTTAGAGGGATATAGGGACACCGTCATTGCCTTACTGTCATCACTATAATTTACGTCATAAATACATTCTACTTACTACTAAAATACGTATAATTCTTCATTGCAGGGTGATGTCCGTGGCGTCGTTCGCCGCGTCGTAAAGCTAGAACTCTGACTGTGATGTGGACTCAACACAAGTCACAGAAAGAGTACTAGCCACAAAACGCGCGTTACCTCCTGTGCTCAAAAACTATGGAAATAATTTAAAATAATCGCATAGCCGCAAGAGCAAATATCGATTACGAAACTCGTCCGAGTCTTGTGGTATGTATAAGTCCAGCAGCCTACTTTACCGGTAATGGGCGATTTTCTGACAGCAAATTAAGAAAAAAAAATCAGTATAAAAATGTCCCAACAGATGGCGTTTTATGAAAGCCGAGTCATAATAATGGCTGTATCTATATTGTGCGCTTTTTATTTTGACAACCAGAGGCAGAAATAACAGTTTGACAGTTGCACAAATCACAATATTGACAATTTTTAGATGTTTTTTTTATTAGGTTTTATTTAAAAATGCCAATCCCTTTTACTAAGACTCGCCTTTTACTAAGCGCCATCTATGAAGTCATCTGGAACTATTTTTTTATTAATTTGGGTCTCGGAAAATCCCACACTCAACCTGCGGCCGCTGTTCAGAGCTCTTTTACGGGGGTGGATGTTTTAATGCCTAATTCACTGCGGAATTCATGTGAATGGGATTACTGCCTGCAATGAGGGCAATCGTTTTCCGCTCAATATTTGACGCTAAGAGTGAGGTCTGTCAGGTGGTACAATACTGTCACTAAACTGATGACAGTGTTATCCGACAGACCTTACTCGCCAGTAGCAAGAAGTATTATTGTGAGCGGAAAAACGATAAGTCTCATTAGCGTCCTTATCCCGTTGACATAAGAGTTCGGCTGATCGGCTTAAGCCGATACCGTATCGATCAGTGTGGCTGTACCCTATTGGGTTAAAACTGAAATATGCCGATGTTAATCAGAATGTAATGCCGATGTAGAGAAAATAGAAAAATAAAAATTAAAAATATTTTATTAATTCACTTACATTGGTTTCTACAAGTGGTATGAGACTCCTTTTAAGTAAAAGATACCTGTGTTAGGAGTCACCGGTTCCCAGGGTTACTAGCGCAGTAAATAGAGCGAAGCCCCCATATCTTCGAGCAACAAGGACTTCCGCGCGCGGCCCGGAAGGGAGGCGCCATAGATGTCTTTCCCCTCTGGCAAAGCTTAGGCCCAGGTGGACTTGAGCGTTTATAAAAACTGTTTGCATTCGGACTTTTCGCTAGACAGAATCCATCAGTCAGTGTGAATGACACATAGGCCGTAATACAAAAAATTCCGAATTGTTCAATTTTGTGCTGCAAAAAGAGGTCTGGGACATCTATTTTACAGAAAGATGGTGTTACATTTCTCTAGTAAGTAAATTCTTATCATATGATTATAAATTAAACAAAAATTCATACATTTTATTATAATGTCATTGTTGGATTTGTTTACCAACATCAGTCCAGTCGCCTATAGAAACACGGATTTGTCGAGTGATAATTCCGTCCAACATCTAGATTTAGTGATGTTACTTTGCTTACATTGTGTGTTGTAGTCCTGTATCGATAAATTGCGATAGATGTAGTTTTAAATTGTTGAATGTTGTAACGTGTATTTTCTTATTTTTTTACAGCTTTCCTAAAAATAGGTACCTACTTAGAGATGTGTGTATGGAAAAACTAGTGCAACAACTAGCAAACCTGGGATGCCAAAAAGACAAGTACCGTTTGTTTAGCTCATTATAAGGCATCTAATTTCCACGAATGGTGTTAGTCAGCTCGGATGAACAAGACTAAATTGAACAAGAGAAAATTATTAGAAATAGTTAAGTTATATTTAGATAATTTAAATTTTATAAGTATTCCTTTCTTGTCTTTGTGGTACTTAACTAATAAACGTGATAACTTTGCCACCGTGATTTTATTTATTACTAGCTTTCGCCTTGCCCGCGTGGATTTCCCACGGGAACAGTGCTTTTTCCCGGGATGAAAGGTACCCTATGTCCTTTTCCGTATTTCCAGCTATGTGTATGCGAAAATTCAAGAAGATTGTTTCAGTAGATAAAGTGTCAAAATGAATAAACAAACAAACTCACTTTCGCATTTATAATATATAGTTAGGATTATGCTAATTCTGCGAAGTGCACACTCTGCGAAGTGCACCAATTGCGAAAACCACCTTTTGTTCGAGTGTACGTTTTGCGAAGTGCACATTCTACGTCAGACCTACAGATAGAATCACTAGTATATAAAAAATGCAAATTACTGCAAGAGCCCCGGGTATGTCATTCATAAGAACGTATCCATATTTCCATACCTCCTTAGCAATAAATATTATAAATGCGAAGTAATACTGTTATACTCACGGCTAAACCACTCCACAGATTTTAATAAAGCTATTGATTTTAACAAATAAATATTTCTATTTCTATTGATTATATAGTTTAAGGCCCGAGAAATTCGATAATTTATAATTCATCGATAATGCAGAATTACATTTTTGCCATTCACTATTGTAAACAAAGTCAAAAATATGTTAATGTGTGTTCTGTCTTATATTCGTACACAAAAATCTGACGGGTGGTGACAGATTTGTCAATGTATTGTTTTATTTTTCATATGTGGTGTCGTAATTTGTCGTAATTACAGATTTTCATTATGTATGTGTGTACCGAACAGCGCTTGCGTGAATTTCCCTCCCCCCACAAAAAAAGCCAGAAAGATTTGAATTTAAAGATGTCGCTATGGCTTCTCCCTCCGTAAGGAGTCCGTGTTGCTCTATGCCCCATATGGTTTAGTTACATACGGTCCGATAACTCCAAATTTTTCACATATTGTATAGGATGGTTGTATACTTCCCATCACGTAAAAAGACCGCTGGTAGGGTGAGCCCTCCTCACCCTACCAGAGGTCTTTTTACGTGATTACGTCAGTCGTACCCATGCGCAAGTTTCACCCCCTGGTGAAACTTGCGCATGGGTACGACTGACGAACCAATCGCGCGCGCCGGATGAGACCCGCCCGCCCCCCGCTCACCGCATAGACCGATATATCGCCTACTGCGCAGCTTAACCGCCAGCGCCTTTTTACGTGACGGCAACTATAAGCATGTAAAACAAAAATAGAAGTATCTATTCTCTCTTTAATGGCACGTTTAAGGAGCTGTAAAGGGAGAATAAGGTATAGTACCTTGTTCCTGGTCCTCGGTCTGAAGCTGGAAGCGGCCGCCGCCCATGGTGGGCGCGAAGTCGTCGCTTTCGGCGATCAGTGCGTTGCGAAGTCGACCGCGCGCCGTGCCCGCTGCGGAACAATGACATTGGTTAATAGTAGTTTTCATTACTCATACTCTGAAAGTAAGTCTGAAGTTGCCTGAGGAGCGTGGAGAAAGTAATACTTTTCAGCCCTAGGGAGAATCGTTTTCAACTGACAGCTGTCAAATTATTTAAAAAAAAAACTAGTTCTATTTTCACGTTATTCTATTGAACCATATTCCAACTTCCTGTACAGCCATTCAACATATGTAAAATTGAAGTAACATGAGAGTTAAAGAATATATTTTTTTATCATGTTTTCAATGGTGGAACCAAATGAAAAGAATCTAACAGCTAAATAGTTGGTAGGCCACAGAAAAAAAAAATATGCTGGAAGCTAAAGCCGTAATCCGATCATTGTTTTTATGCTTCCAGTTTAGGGTTTTGTTTATGCTTCCGTATAATTCACTCATCATTTCTTTAGCTAATTCATGATTTTATTTTTACTGTTCTTGTATTCGTAATGAAAAGCACAGTGTTTACCTCGGGTGAAAGACTTTTGTAAGTCCGGTCTCGGGACTTAAAAGTTACTTTCACCCACTCGTTAACAATGTACTATTATGCAATTGATACATAATGAGATCATCACTCGTGTGATGTAATTATGAAACTCGCCCATGTTTTAATGCCTAATTATGTACAGTTGCATACACTACTTTATCTTCACTCATAGGAACAATTAAAATTAAACAAAGTAGGTAGCTAGGTAACGAAGAAAAATTTTATAGCGGGAAATAAGTTTACACTAAGAATACGTGCGCGAATGCGTTTTTCACAAGTTCAAACTGCGCATGCCATGCGTGCGCCTCTTTTTTACATTCAGCCTAAAACCATAGCCGAATTTAATAAATTAAAAAGTAAAAGTGTACTATAAAATTAAAAAGTTATTTTATGATACTGCTGGCAGTACTATAATGACTTATTTTTTAATTGATGTATGTATGTGCGTTTATAAAGTACGTCTTTATAAAATCATCTTCAAATTCGGAATTCGAATATTTCGACATGAGTGTAGATAAAAGCCCATTTAGACGGTGTAAGTCTCTTGCCTGTTGCATAATCTCCGTTTTTTCCTACTTGTCCTATTATGTAGTCTTACCTGTCTTTATGATTTTACAACAATATAAATTAAAATAGACTTTTTATGAAATTATTGTCGTGGTTAATAAATGTTTTACTTTATAATGTATGTTTGATCTAATATTTGTTTTTATTTTACCAAAATTCAACAAGTACTGTGAAAATTGTTTACATAATAGGACAAGTAAGAAAAAACGGAGTTTACAATTAAATTGCAGCAATAATTTACTCACATGGTCTAAACAACAGTTGCTTGCAACTATTGAAAGTCAATTGTTGCACTGCAATTATTGAATGCAATTAATGTACTTGTATGTCAACTTGCACTGTCTAAATGGGCCTTAATGGTGGCGCTTAAAGCCTCCAACACACTAGGCAACAATATGCCGTTCTTTCTCGCTCCGTACAATTTACATGAATGAGAAAATGAGCCATTTCACTTCAGTCAGTAGAAGTGATTGAGATAGCGTAATATGCTATTACGTGTACATTGTCATTTGCCTTTGTAGTAGTAACAGGTAATAATTTGCGAGAGTTGCCCAGCAAAAACATTTGGTCGAAATTACCTAAAAATAACCTTTTCTTGGTATAAATAGGTAATTTTATGATAATTTCGACCAAAAATGTTTGCTGAGTGTCCGGAGTGTGACAACAGTACTAACCATCAGGCGTGTGTAGATCGTGCAGTACATGTGAGGAGGTGGTAGGCGTGTCGCTCCACGCGGACGAACTCGCGCACTCCGCCGGCTCTCGCTTGATTGGAGTGCTGGAATATAAACAGATTTTCTCATTTTACAATAGCGAACATAACGCAAAGTGCTAGGCAGATGGCGACACCTGCACTTGCTGTCCACGTTAGACGCATAATGACAGAGCCCACGCAACTCGCGGAAATCGATGTTAGACGCATAATTACAGAGGCATATCTCGATATATAATCGATGTTGCTCAAAGTTTCGGGTAAATTAATGCTGGAGAAGGTAAAGCATCTGCTATTTTCTAAGCCTCAAAAAAGGAGTGAAGAGATTTTGCAGAGTGAAGCAAACACTGAAGTCTTCCTCCACCATACACAGTAACACACTTTTCTGTACGTAGTGACACGAACAAAGTCGTTTTTCACCCAGGATAAAATAAATAAAATCTGCCATCAAATGAAACAACAAGACTATGTCGATAAAACAGAAAAAACAATAGAATAACACGTCGATAAAACAGCAAAACGAATATAAACTTACGTGTAATCGGCGGTAATGGAGGTGGAGGGCATATGCTGCAGTTGCGCGATGAGCGGCGCCAGCAACGCCTTGTTGTCCTCCTGAGGCGGCTCGGGCAACAGTTCGTACGCTGGAACAATGGGCATTACTTCTTTCATACATCTACATTATCGCGCATATTGTCCTTGTCCAGGGGCCTGAAAGGCCACTTTGACGAATCAGAATATGATTCATTTCTCATTTCCTAAATATTTAAAAATGAACCTTATAAGTAGTTACATAAGTTTCATTTTTAAATTTTTAGGAACAGAGAAATGGATAATATTCCGATTCATCAAAATGGCCGTTTTAGACCCTGGTTGTGTTTTGGTTGAATGTGTATATTTATTTTATCAATGTTTATTTTATTTTTAATTTATTTTTTCTTTCTAATTCTTTAATAATGTTTACTGCACCCTACATTTTTCACTTATATCTCCTTCCACCCAAAGGTTCGCTGGAAGAAATTGCATTTGCGATAAGCCTTTGTGCTCATTTATATGTATTTACTTTTGTCACTACTTTGTATGTTGTTTTCTGTAAATAGTGCAATAAAGTGTTGATCTATCTATCTACATTTATTACTAAGTCTAAAACCACACTACAAGGAGCCTCACTTAGTGCTAAGAGCTAAGGGACTCGCTTAGTGACTGATCCTAGCGAACAGACTTATGGCATACTATCGAACAGACTTATATCGAATGGCATACTATCGAAGCGGCACACTGCGACTATCCAATCCACACCCAGCTAGGCGCATCACTCGCAAAGTGGCCGCTTCGATAGTATGTCATACGTCTGTTCGATGGGATCAGTCACTAAGCAAATCCCTTGGCTCTTAGCAGGAAGCGAGGCTCCTTGTAGTGTGGCCTTAGCCTAAGAGGATATGTATCAACCACCATTAGGATCTAATTTTCATCTTATTTAAACTAAAATAAAAATTTCAAAAATACTTACGCGGCGACGGCGAAGGAGGCCTTTCCTTAGGACATAGGAAGACTTCTATTTCACCAGATTTAGACTTAACATAGAACATGTAACCCTTTTCGTCGGGATGAGGTACCTGGAATAAGAAAACTTTGTAAAATCGCAAAACTTTCTTATAAGTAATATTAATTGAATCGTACGTTTGTTGTCAAAAGTTTCGTGAAGAACTTGATTAGGATTTTTTCCTGTCACCCGTTTGTTGTCAAAAATTTTTCCTGTCACCATATTACGCACATAGAATTTGAGGTAGGTACATAGGAAAATAATGGAAAAACCTTTGTCCAGCAGTGGACGTCTTTCGGCTGAGAGAATGGAAAAAAGCTGAAGACTTTTTACGTTACATTGTGGAAATCTAGCGTTAAAGTATTGCATTAAAATTCTCGCTGGACAGGCCACTTTTCCTGACTTACATCACCCTGTACGTCGGCACCGCGTTGAAAGTAGTTTCTGACGCTAGCTAAAGGCCTATTTAGACAGTGCAAATTTCTTGTATATAAAAGAGCAATAATTGCAGTGCAACATTGACTATGCATAATTGCAAGCAACTCTTGTTCAGACCATGCAAGTATTTACTTGCTTCAATTTAATTGCAACAGGCAAAAAACTCATATATTCATAAATTTTAGATTTTAAGTAATTTAGTATCATAATCATAGCATATTACCGGTAATATTATGTTCTCCATATTTCCCATGTACTCAAATTTGTTGAATAAGTCTGTTAACTTACACTTAGAGGGGAGAGGCTGGTGTACTGAGATACAGGCTCTGCTTAGTTCAGACACCAGTCTCTCACAATCTTATAGATACTGTTATTCTTGACCTTATACTTCCTATTTCTGTGAATGTTAGATTGTGGAGAAAAATAAAGAAATTTTGAATTTGAATTAATCTAAGCAAATTGAGCGTCTAACAGCAATAAAAAATCAAAATCGTTTCTTACCCTGAGAATAGTATCAGGCGGCGCTTTGATAGGTATAACAGTTTGGTTCCTAAAGTCCTTGATAGACCGCAGATCCGCGTAGGTGATGTACGCTCGGCCATCGTGCTCGGCCGAGAGCGAGCCGAGCGCTCGCTCGGCCACGCCCACCGCGCGGGACACACGGGCCTCGCGCGCGGACAGCACGCGCACCTCGCGCCGCAGCCGCCGCGCGCGACTCTCGTCCGCCTCAACCCCGCACCCGCTGTCGCCCCCGCTGCCCACCCCTGTTACATATTATTCCGTTGACTCGCTTATTTCAGACTAGCTTTTCCCCGCGGCTTCACCTGCGTGAATTTCCGCGGGAACAGCGCTTTTTTCCGGGATGAGAGGTAGATGTCCTTCTCAGTACTTCTAATGTGTATGCCAAATTTCAGGAGCGTGAAGAGGTAACAAACGAACACACTTTCGCATTTATAAAATTAGTTAGGATTTTTCAATATAGGAGGGAACAATACTATACAACTAGTTTAAAGGAGACAGCTCTGATTACGGCCCGAGAAAAGCACACGATAAGCGTGTGCTCTTATTTATGACAGAACGGTCCATTGCATAACGATATTTATTGCTTAGGCTATTAAAGTATATTTTTTATCGAAGGCACATATTCAATCAACACGGGACTCTTTTTTTTCACGAGACCTTTAATCTAGATGTATTGTTGATCAAAGGTATAATACGTCAATAATCACTGGCTTAAAGTTTACCACCGTATCTGTAAGTGGAGTAGAAGTCACACTTTAAACTGCACCACAGTTTTTCTCAAAGCGTTTATGCAAGAATGCATCACTGGATATAAAGCTTCAACCTGCATCCAGTTCAGATTAGAAAGATCTACTCAGAAAAATAAGACAAATGAGATTGTTTGAAAGAGCTAAACCGCCGTATATTTTATCTATCCACCATTATAATTACACCTTAACAGCCACAAACGCCCTAAAGGTGCAAAGGATTACCGCGAACCATTTTCCGTTATGAGAAAACTTTCAGTGAGGAGAATGCATCAACCAGACAATTCGAAATCCCCACCTGGGATTTCCCAACTGTCAGATATTATTAACCTATTATTCTAATCCATAATCTTTTCCCTAAATCTAAAAACTGTATCATTTCAGATTTCGTTCAGTGACTGTTGAGATTTGATCGCACATTCCTTATCTCTTACATTGCGAGCGGGTTATTATTATTACTAAACATAAACTGATCTCCCAATATACCATAACCGATTTTATAACCATTAAGTGCCCGCGATTCTACCGCGTTATGACTCTATAGGCTGGAATAAAGGCTTACCAATCCAGGTCACTTGACTCTGCCGCCTTAATATTCTAAAAAACCGTTAGTCGATTCTGGGTGCCAATATTTCAAATTTGTGATGCTTAACACTAAGACACCGTCAAAAAGAAGTCTTAAAAGAAACGAAACGTACCATATTTCCACTGTATATTATTTTTGGATCTCTTCTCTAATATTCCTATACCCTCTAATACATTAGTGATGTCGTATATGCGTCGTTTTTGGACCGATAGATGCTCCGCCGCGATGTTCAAGTCGAGGACTCCGTTGGGCGACGACTTCAGCAACGCGACGAACTTTTTTGTGAGTAAACCTAATGATGTGTCAAACCTGAAACAACACAATGCACAAGTGGTCCATTACTATACTATCTACTAGTTCCTCACTAATTCACACCTAAACTTTCGCATTTATATTACTAGTTTTTGTCCGCGGCTTCGCCCGCGTGTTTTCCCACGTGAACTGTGCTTTCTCCCGGGATGAAAGGTACCCATGCCCTTCTCTATTATTTGAACTTTGCGTATGCGAAATTTCAGGATGATTAGTTCAGTACATAAATCTCAAAGAGGTAATAAACAAACTCACTTTCGCATTTATAATATTAGTTAGGATATAGTAGGATTCTCCGTGGTCGATGACGCGTTAAAATGCAGTCAATGAAACATTAGTCTTATTACTTGGACGTCAATTCAAAACGACCTAATTATTATGATTTCTGTTTTAATATTTCGCTGAAAATGGTCTCTCCTATTTTTACAACATAATAATTTCCCGTCTGCTGGTAAAAGGACTCCCTCCCTAGTAAGACTGACCAAATATCGATCCAAGACAATTTTGCCGTAATGCACTCGTAAAACCCTAATCCGGCTATCTAGTTGGCCTCCCTCGGTAGTGTAGTTTATATTAAAGCAAGCAATAGTTCTAAGGACCACTGTTCATTCACACGTAGATGATGCGTATACCTGGTAATCGGTAGAATTCGACGACCTTATAGTGTCTTATAGCCATGCCAACATTCCTCATTCAAAGATCAATATGATGGCAGATTTTGTGAGGATTTTTCTGCTATTTGTAATTGTACTTTTACGCACTATTTATACGAACCTAGGAAACTTGGTCAACAGTAATACATGCATTTAACTATAACACTAGTTTAAGCAGTAGATAACTACAAAGCCGGAAAACCAGTCTCTAAAACAGCAGCTGTAATGTGGCTAACAGGTAAATATATGCATATTACCAAAAATACGTGGAATCGAATCCTCAACCGTCCTTTTCTCTCAAATCTGCGGTAATAAATTCACATGTACTTTTCCTAATCGCTACTAAACTTGATAAATTTAGTCTCGAAATGTTAGTAATGATGAAATTACCTTGTGCAAATATGTACCTGGAACGTTCGGTGTATTTTTTCATAGAACTGGACGGTCGGCTGTAGGGCGTGAGAACCTTCACACGTTTCTGCTTGGGCGTCTTGAAGTCAGCCTTCATCGGGACCACATGCCCCTGGCTCCCTGAACTACTCTCACTCAAGTTCAGTCTTCTTTTCACCGCCTGCACAGATTTTATTTACTTATTTATTACATACATACATAGAATCACGTTTTTATCCCTTACGGTGTTGACAGAGCCAAGAGTCGTGAGACTCGAAAGCCACGCTTAACTGAATAATGGGCTTTCTGATGGAATGGAGATTCATTGACAGGTTGCTAGCCCATCGCCTATGAGTGGAGGAATCCCCAGTTTAAAGACCTTTCCCTCGATTGACTTTTACAATCTGCGCAGGAAGAGAAGCAGCTGGCACATTCTGTTTTTTCTTCGCTCCCAGACCAGCAAGGAAGCGCAATTATTTATTAGTATTGTAAATAAAATACACTACTACTATTAAAGTGGAACTGGGCGGGACACGTCAGCCGTATGGGGATGGAAAGATGGACAAAAATAGTCACATCTTGGGTCCCGCCCGACTGATGGCAAAAGAGCGTGAAGTAAGCCAAAGATAAGGTTGTCTTACGAATTGTCGGCCTTTGATAGGCGGTCGCAGCAGCTAGCTAGCGATATAGGTAGATAAGGGGGAGGCTTTTGGCCAGCAGTGGGACCTATTGGCTAAATAAAAAAATACACTACACTTTGTAAAATATAGTACTTATACAGTACTATGCTATCTGTCTCTGTCGCTCATTTCGAATGCATCGGTTTATCCTACCATTATAGAACTTACGCTATATTTTACAAAGTATACGTACTAATAGATGCTTTAAGATAGATGATCAATTGCTTATTAGTCAAAGTTCTTAGATTTTTATTATCTATTAGCTGTTGCGTATCCGCTTCAATAATAAATTGATGACTCTTCAAAATTGCCAGCCTGTATTTACTGTCAGAGGTGATAAAGCCACAAAATCCTTAAAAAAAGCTTTGCCAAGAACAACTGAACATCTTTTTCGGTTGTGGGTATCTGTTACTGCAAATACTCATAAGTGGGAGACTGTGACGTGTCACTCGTCACTTCTACGCAGCTCCTGCGCACAAATTACGTTTCAAACTGAATCACGACGCAGATAAGAATTTTCTGTGACTTGTGTTGCCTATTACAAATGGTAGTTTTATCCAATCAAGAAACGGTTTGGACCAAGTAATTACATAGTAATGAAATGTGACAACATTGTAATAATATCGTTGATTACTGTCGAACATTTGAGAAATTATTTTACATAACACATAGGTAACGTTCGGTTGTTCACTTATCGCCAGTGATATCATGAAACGCTACTGAATAGTTTTAAGGGCAAGAATATTTTAGCCATTTAGTTCGATTGTAGTACCTTCGATCAACTACAAATCCTTTTTTAGTACGGAATTGTCAAATGATGACAAAGGTCGCTAGAAGATAGCTTTTTAAATCAGTGCACAAAAAAAGATCAAAATCTGGCAATTTCATTTTCTTGAAAATTTCATGTTTTATATTAGTAAGCTTTCATCACATCATGTAGTTATTTTAACTTGACAAACTTAGGTACACGAATATAGACCAACTCTTAAATGGTGCAATAGGAATGCATCAAATGAATGCAATCAAAGTAAAAGTTGGACAAAGATGTCTCTCGGGTGAATTGACTTTTTTATATCATGTTGAGGCGCCTACCTGCGTCAAGTGAGGGTCAATCTGAAAGTAGCCGCAAGGCCCGCAAGGTATCTCCGATACCTGAGTACCTGAATCAGGACTTCAACTTGTCCCGTTTGTTAACATTGAAAATGTGCTCTGTATTTAGCATTCCCCGTTGGTGTCGAGATACCATGTACTTTAGCGATACGTTTTCTGTTTTGGTGAAAAGGGCTGAACAAGAATTATTAACATAATTTTAAATTCTGCACAAGTTTTTGATTATCTGTGCGTGTCAAGCTGCTTGGTAATAGTAGCGAATTTGGAAAGGATTTGGTAAGGTTGTTGTAGTTGTTTACTGTACAAAAACACATAAAAGTAACATAAAATTGGTTTTCAAAACTACATTTATGGTACAAGCTTTAGAAGTTGTTTATCTAGGCCCAGCGTTTTTGTATAGACGAATACGTCACGTTTAATAAAACGAGCCTAAACATGTTGTTTTATTACAGGGACGCTAGGGCTACCTTCCAGCTGAATGATCCTGCTGGTGCTAATTAGTCTGATGCCCAAATGTAACTTGCAAGATATGATAACTAATCTCAAAGCCAGTCACCGTCACAGCTGACAATACATGATTGCTTGTAAAATTATATTTTCCATTAACTGCACTACACTATTTGACCGAGAAATATTTTAAAAAATATGTAATTAACACACAATGACGCAAATAACAATTATATCTGAACTATGATGAAGCCATCTTCCATATTACCACTAGTAGGAAGGTAAATATCAAGCTGTCACAAACAACAGTTTAAGATCATCTGATTTCCAGCAAAAATATAATTGGATGAAAACTGAAGTGAGAGGTGCAATTAAATCTGTTCCGTTAGCGTACCCGCTCATGTTATAGATAAACTCACTCTCAGCACGGAGTAAGTCATTGTATCTGCTCCAAGTCGGCGACACAGTCAACTTATTTCATCACATCACTACTCATCATAACCGCCGTTCCACTTTAAACTATACAATGACCTCAAATTAATTAATCAACTAAAACAACACTGCGATTACAACGTCATTTTGTGAACACAGCGATTATTCGGCACTACGCGTAAAACAAAATGGGAGCGCGCCGGGAAAGATGCACGAAGCATTTTCAATAAGCCGATGCAACAAATTCAATTTCGACATGGAGCGCGGGGCCAAAGCCCCCAAAAGGAAGTGTGTGGGGAGGGTACCCGGTACCAACAATACATGACATAAATTAGAATCAACACAAAAGCCGGCGAGCTCTCGGAAGGGACCTCTAGCGAAAGAATGGCAATTTCTTATCTCAAAGTTTGTGCTATTATTAATAGTAAACTGAGTACTATTGTTAATTTACCGTGCCGTGGGTCCTGCGCGTCTTTGTGCGCATGTGTAACCCCGAGACTCAAGTAAATCAGAGCAGATGTGCCTTCGAGTTTGACACCTCAGCAGATAAAGCAGTGATGGCATGGCATCCCTTCTGAAACTGCACTGTTGAAATGATCAATTTAACCTAAGGGTTGCGAATAATTTGCAACCGACGGCGACGCGGCCTAACATAATCACAATGCCCTTTTTCTATTCCTTTACCATATGCAAATTAAATTAACCACCGGCGCGCGATATCCTCGCGGTGCTATTTTAACGGCTTGGGTGTGGTATTATTAAATCCAAGTGCACTGAATGTTTGCCAACTTTTTGCGAATAGAACTGAAAATGTGCAACGCAAGTGGGGACAGGAAGTACCAAGTACCTGGCCACGTGACCCCCATGGTAGTACACATGGCGGCGCGGGTGAACGCCACTCCACAAGACAAACTGCTAACATATGTGTTCTTGCTCATACACACTTGCTGCTAAGCTATTTTTGTATGCGTAATAAGCAAAACGACAAGTAAAGGTTATACCTCCAGCTGACTTAAATGAAAACAATGAACTATTTGGTCACAGTCAACCGAAGGATACTAAAAATGCATTAAAAATAATTCATTGTAGCAAGGACAAGTAAAAATAATACTAGAAAGAATATAAAAAAGACATCCTGTAAATTTATGAAATGCAATAAAGTATTGAGCATTGAACCATTGTTTTATGCACTTACTATGTATCATTAGTGATATTACATGTATAAAAAGAAACAACTTCTCGACTCAAATATAATATCATCAAAGTTGTTACTTTTGATTTAACACCAGTGTCATAATACCGAAGATTTTATAATCCTACTAATATTTTAAATACGAAAGTTTGAATGTGAGTTTGTGAGGATGTTTGTTACTTAATCACGCAAAATCCACTGACCTGATTTTGATGAAATTGGGTACACGGGTAGAAAAATACCGGGATTAACACATAGGGTACCTTTTAACCCGAAATTCCCACGGGAGCGAAGCCCCGAGGCGCAGCTAGTGTGAAATAAAACCAAGAAGTCCCAACTTATCATCTGATAAATGTATACAACAGTTACTGGATACAGGTTTCGCATCCGTACTAGAAGGGCTTCAGGCTTACTCGTACATGCTGCCACTGAGGACTGTATCCGTGATCAATTTTTGCATTTTTAGAAGACAATTTCAAGAATTTTTAATCCCAAAAATAATCAATGTTACAACAATATGACAATTACAAGAATTTTTATTTTTAATCCTAAAAATATTCAATCTTACAAAAATATTCCACTAATAAGTACCGATTTCCCATCTCAAATCATGAAGAATGAAGATATTGGATGCTGTTGATGCTAACCAACTGATTGGTAAACTGTGGTTATATCAACGCAGAGTCGAAACCGCTGAAAGTAGAAACTTGAAATTTTGCAACGAGGTCCTCGAAACAGAGGGCTAAAATTATAATAGATCACCTTTGGATATTCCTCTACAGGGTAGGGTTATGATTATGGTCTCTCTTCTGAAATGTGAAGGTGTGAATGACTACAACTCCCGTTATTGAGTTTGAGCTTTCATAATCACATGTCTTAGTACCTAGCTAGATTAGATTGTCATTTAGAAAAAGCAAAGTCCAATAGACCAAAGTTTTACGCGAAGGCTGTTCAAAAGATAAGTCATCCATACATTGATGCATCAAAAGCATAAAATGAACTTTATAAACCAACCAACTATTGGGTCGATGAACTCTTCAACTGTAACAGACAGAATGAATATACCTATGTGGTAACAATTGAAATGGACCCATGCGCACCCGTCACATTTACAATAATCCCCCTCACAAAAGTAGTAACCACGTACGCGAGACTCGTGTCCCAATTCGCATGCGCAAAAGAGATAGTGAAAACACGAGCCCATTACAGAATAATTAGGAATTTAAAAATTCGGGAGTTGGTGTTCTTTCAATTGACAGATTAAGCTTTGCGTTTATCCGTTAGGGTGGAGAATGTCCATTACTGAACAAAGTAACTATATTTTAATCACTCATTTTTTTTTAAACCTATCTCATCCCACTGCTGGGTAAAGATCTTCCCTATTTCCTTCCAAATCTGTCTATCCCCTGCGAATTCCATCCATTTCTCTTCAAAATGTCTAAACGTCGCTCCAACGCTTCCTAGGCCTACCGCCTAAAATTACCAAATATTTTATTTTATCTAAACAAAATTAGGTATGTTTTCTAACGGCTCCGCAGCCAAGGTATGTCCTGAACAAACATAACTCCAAACGGAATAAACTCATAAAGGGCCTATGTAGAACGAGTCGAACACTTCCCTGACTCGCCTTACTACAAACGTGAAATAAAGAGGTACGAGTTGCGACGCCAACATGGCTTCCTGCTTTGTAGTCCTTTATTAAGGGAGGTACCGTGTGCCGAATTTGGAGAACGCTGTGTTGCATAGCAACTGAATTTATCGTCAGAGCATCGTAACAAAATGAGTGATTAAGGAGACACGTGAATGGCCTAAATACCTGCTCAGCTCACACACAATATAGTCTTTATAAAAAGTACTGACGTCATCATCATTCATCGTAGCTCAATCTAAGTATTTGTTCTTATCTGTATATCAATACGTATAATATAATTTATCCACGACTTCTTCTCTTAACTTTCCAATCACTATGGATATTTCACAAATGAGAGCGCGATTACGAATGATAACTGTTTAAAAAATAACCAAGTTATCTGTTTGTAAGTAGTAAAATACTTTTTATCACACAATAAAATGTGTGAATTACTCGCATCATCAATTTCGCACGGAACAAGACACGATCTAGTCAGGTAACAATGCCTAGCATGACTACACTGATTTCTCTAATTAATTTTATCATAAGATAATATATCGTACAAACCACAAATAACAACCGGACTAAATACAACAGCATCTTAGAAAAATAGGATACATCCTGTTTCTCCCTACAGCCCTACAGCGAAAATCTAAGACATTCTTATAGAAAAAAACCTTCATTGATTGTGCGATGATAAACGTTAACTAGCTTAGTGAAATAATTTTCTTTCCTAACGATAGATCAAATTCTTGGAAGATACGTACTGTGCTAGATTATGCTTATACAGCATCATGCATCAACCAACAGTTTCAATAAATACTCACGCAGCATATTTAAAAAAACAATGCCACACATCATGTAAAAATAATTTGCTTAAGAATCCATACTAATATTATAAATGCGAAAGTTTGGATGTGAGTTTGTGAGTTTGTGAATTTGTGAGTTTGTGAGTTTGTGAGGATGTTTGTTACTCAATCACGCAAAATCTACTGGACGGATTTCGATGAAATTTGGTACAGAGGTAGATAATGACCTGGAATAGCACATAGGCTACTTTTTATCCCGGGAAAAAGCACTGTTCCCGTGGGAAATTCACGCGGGCGAAGCCGCGGGCAAAAGCTAGTGTAAAATATGTTATGAATATGCTTCGAAACACTGATGGCTATAGTAGATACACACCTAGGTATTATTGTATTTGTTAATGAGACCTTCCATGAGTACTTTATTTTCCATACCATATAAAGTACGTTTATCCATAATTGTCCTATTATGTAAACAATCCTACCATGTCTTTTTATGATTTTACAACAATATAAATTAAAATAGACTTTTTAGGAAAGTACTTTCGTGGTTAATAATTGTTTTACTTTACAACCTTTAGGTTTGAACTAATATTTGATTTATTTTTAACAAAATTCAAACAAAATGTACTGTGAAGATTGTTTACATAATAGGTCTATTAAGAATAAATGGAGTTTTTTTTTAAATAATTGTAAATTCGTCATAGAAATTGTGGTAGATGTCTGCAGATGGCTTAGATAAGGAACATGAGGTGGACCCACTCATGTTTGTTAATAGTTGAAAAAATATAAAGCGCATGCGTCGTCGTCATGGTCGTCATTAAAATATTCTCACACAAGCAAATCTGCTGGCAACAGCTAACACCATACTGGGCAAGAGGCCTACCTATTTTCCCCCATTTACACTGCCACTGTTGTTATCTTATTCACAGAATATTCTAAACTGAATTTCCTGGTATTCAGAGATGTCTAAATAAAGCATAGCTTACAAATAAGTATTAATTTAGTTTTTACAGTTTTAAAAAGAACAAGATGACCCCCAATTAATTTAATTGAGAAGTGAATGAAAATACACACATATAAGTGTGTATTATTATATATAATAGACAAAATGTGCTAAAAGGGGTCCTCAAAATATGATGTTGGTGAGAAGATAACATGAAATCCTTGGTTTTGCAGATGTTTTGCAGGCATGCAATATGCACACTTCCCATCAAGGCTGCTGCATACATGTTTGCCTACTTAGTTGAGACCTTGTTAATAAAATACCAATAAAAAAAATCTAACCATACAAACTTAAAATCATGAAAATTATAAAATCAGAAGTAAAACTTTATACCCTAATATAAACAACTAATAAATTCTTCTTCACAGGCCCTAGACCACATGCCAACTCTGTTCATTAGTGCTACAAAATAATAAGAAATGCCCATAATGTCCAAACAACCACTTTTGTTTCTTAAAAAAGTGAGGACACAAATAAGTAAAAAATATAACTCATGAAATATCTGATTCATTTATATGTATACACTTACCTAGTTACAACTAATAATGAATAGGAGAAAATGAGGTTGTCCTACTTTGATAAGAGGTTATGATTGTCAGGGAGGAGGTGCAATTGTAAAAAATATAGTCACACACATAATTCATGGTAGTGTATGTATGTACAGTATTTTATTGTTCATTTATAGTCCCATAAATGAATAATAAAATACTACAAACAATAATTTTTCTATGAACATTCAACTCCAATAAATTTTGATGAAGACTCCAAAAATCAAAACATGATAGAGGCAAGTGCAATGACCCCATTTCTTTACATGGAAGTTCACAACACAGTTTAAGATTAAAGTACCTTTCTAGCCTTTATTTATATAAAGCAATATTAAGTTTCTCTATAAGTGAAATGTAAATTTATTTGAGAAATAAATTTCTTTAACCAGCAAAAATTTGAGTCGAAAGAAACATTTTTACACCAAAATCAAACAGCTCATTGTCTTATATAACAATTTCCACAGAGAACCAGAGATTCAAGATTTGTGGCTTGAAAATACAAAATAATCAGCAACTGTATAAATTAACAAAAACGTCAGCGGGCTGATGATCTTTTTTTATTATTAAAGATGGGTTTGCTCTTGACCACAATCTTGCCCGAGGACAGAGAAACAGAATACAGACTTTTGACTGAAGGTATAGAAAATAGCTTAAAAGACACTTTGTGAAATCACAATTCACAATAAAATCTATTGACCGCTGGTTTAGTTTTATTTGAAAAGTATAGATTATGCTATACCATTTTAATAAACTTTTTAGTGATGAAAATACTAGTAATTTAATCAGAGATAATCAATTTCTTAATCCAATCTTGTTGAAATCATTTGCAGTAAACCTTTTAATGATTTCAATAATAATTTGAATCAATAGATACAAAAAAAAATCTCTTAATTTCCCAATGATATGGAATTCTCAGGTCAACTGTCCAAGCGATTTGTCCAATTGATTTGTAACTTGGATAAATGATGTCTCTGAATAATGTGGTTAAAAAAAAGTTATTGATTTGTAGTCTCCTTAAAAATTTGACAGCTGAAAAAGGAAGGAACAAAAAGTGTTGTTCACTTACTTCTGATGTTTTAGGCGGTGCCGAGGGTGCCTCGCGCCTGATCTGATGCTGTGGCGTAGCTCCATAGCCGTGATCTAGCAGATGATAGCTGATGGGCTGACTCGGGCTGTCATCCAGAAGCGTGGTCTTCGATGATGGTGACGCCCCGGCGCGAACCACCACTTCAGCCTCGCCCTCCGCCGGCCCTCGCTTCACCCCCCTCGGCATCGCTGTTAAACAACACAAATATCATAAAATGTGCTGGACATTTGTTATTCTAATGCTTAGAGTTTTAATCATGACAATTTAATTAGTGAAGAGGTTAGGGGCGCCGCGCGCGCGGAATTCACAGGTGAGAAGCCTCCGAAGCGAAGCGGGTCGATAACAAATTTATTGACTTCTACATATTTATAAAGGTCTATAGGGATACCTGCAGCTGTCCAGAAACGCTTACGTCACATATACAACGACATTTTCCCAAAAATATCGACAATCTAGCGGTAATTTACTGGCATCACCCCGCATTCTAATCTGTGGGATTTACACGAGAACTGTCTATAAAATATCCATTTTGAAATCACAATTACTTACGAAAGGTGCAAGCGAACGATATGAGAATTTATAACCATAAAACGACATTAATGTTTTCGACGCAAACGCTACATTATCGAGTACTCAAAATAAAATGTCCGCCGCTTTGTTGGTCCCGAGTGAACTCGTGGACATCGAGACGCTCGATAATTTTAGGTTGCAACACACAGTCTATTCAACACATTTTACTTTATTCACTGATTATTTCACTTGTTATGAAAAACAATTCAAAGGTCCTAGTGCACATTTTATATTTAATTATTTGATAAAATGCGGAGTATTGGAACGGCGACAGGAAGCTTTTCAGAACATCTGGCTTGCAAGCGACGTAGCAGTGGCGCGAACTACGTGCGCAAGCGCGAAGCGACCCGGCAAGCAACCCCTAGCGGACGCCGCTATCCAAATCCGCCCCTTGTTGGAGAAGCCATAAAAAATATAACGAATTTTTAAATTTTCGTTGGGCGACCGGTTTTAAAGTGAAGAAGAAACTCGGCGTTGCCCTCGCCTAATCGCCTTCAGTTTATAGAGAGGAAATTATAAAGTGGCGCGCACGAAATTTTGAAATTTCTTTGTAAATTTGTTCGCTCAGACGCTCATTTATTCATTGAGTCTTGCTTCGAAGGAAGTAAAAAGTATATCTTTATAAAACATGAATTATTTTTTATATATAATTAAATTTAAATAATAGAAACCACTTATGAAGCAGAGCTTGCGAGATGAGAACCATGATGCACATGCACTAAACTAAAACATTATTATGCGTATAAAATTGGATGAATAGATAAATATAACATGGGTGTATGTACCTAAAATAAAATAAACTCACTTTTGAAAAAGACAAATCATTATTTACTTAGACCTTAGCCACAGAATTAATATAAGTACTATACCTTAGCATTACTAGGTATATGTATTTACAGTTACATATACTTTTTTTATAAATCATTTTATTAATGTATCAAAACTATCTTAATATTTATAAATGCAAAAGTTTGCAATGGTTGAACGTTTACCTATTTTTCCTTGTCGCAAACGGCTGAACTAATTTTGATGAAATTTGGTAACTGCACCAAATTTCAAAACCTGGAAATAGCACGTAGGTTTATTTTTATCCCGAAATTTCCATAAAAGCGAAGCACAGAAAGAGAAATGATAAGTAGGTATTACAAATTATTAAATATCTTAAACTTTTAACCAGTTTGATTTACTTCTCAATGGGAGCTACCATAGGTATCTAGCGGTGAGAGAAAATGATGTCTCTTCTAAACTAGACTCACAATATCAGTACAAATACTCAGTTGCAAATAAAACAATGATTGTCTCTCTGCAAAATTTCAAGTTCATAGTGTTCAGCGGTTTCGTCTCTAGCTGCGTTAGATCCAATTTTGTACAATATATATTTCCGGGAGATATCCTAAAGTTCAATCAAGCTGTAATCCTCCTCTAAGGAAATTTGGGGTTATCTCGATATCTGGCTAGGATAGCCATGCTCGTGAATGTGGGGAGTTTCAGAGATTAGCGCCATCAAATAGACACAAAATATATTACCTTATAGAATACGAACAAAAAATATCCTTCTATATAAAGTATATTCTGGAGGGTAGAGCCCTTAATTCTTGAAGAGGTCGCCATGACCGAAATCGGTCGGACACACATCATCATTCTGAAGGGTAAAATTCCTGAAAAAAGGAGCATTATAGTGATATTTCAATACAAGAAAAAAAAACGCAAACAATATTTCTATCAAAATTTATTTGTGTCCGCTAAAAACTTAGGTCATAATATAAGTCATAAGTACATTATTTTTTACCTGATTCGGTATTAAAAATAAAAAAAGCGAGGGAGGGATACGGAAATCAATATAATAGAAACGGAAGTGACATGAGGAGACTTTTCCATAGACAAGTACCATAAGCAATATCGTCTAGAAATCATAATGGCGCGTGAATATCGACAGACACTCTCTAGTTATTTGAATAAATAACAGGCACAAAAATATTTTTTTTAATAAAGAGTCAAAATAAAACTGTAATTCTATTTTTTTATAATAAAGAGTAAAATAAAACTGATTCTAGCAATCTTGTTTTGGGTTGAGTGAGAGGAGAGGTTGATCGACGAGAACACGCCGTGACCGAAAGTGTGTAAAAGGCCTTTAAAATGGCCGCAACAAGAATTAAAAAAAAATAAGAGCAGAGCAGAGGGAAGGGAAGAGAAGAGGACAAGAAATGTATTTAAATTATAATCATGAAAGTATTTCGAAGTAGGTATAAACGTACTGATTTTATTCTTCTTCGACAGCAGTAAATAGGTAAAAATATTGGGTGATTTATTTTTCATAGTTTAAACTTAAATTGTTACAAGAGGGGACCGGACAACTTTTTTTTTTATGCTTCTTTGGAATATCTCACAATAATAGAACCATCCTTAAAAGAATTACATCAATAACCAAAGTATTTCCCAAGATATAGCAAAAAACAATTCACATTTTTAAGCGATGTTTGGACGATACCAAAACGCCTCTAACTAAACGTGCATTCATATGACGTCACGCGTAGAAAATGGACTTTCCCAAAAAGTTTGAACTCTTATATATTAGCTCAGGAGAATAAACTCGTGCTGAAAAGTCGCAAAATGTGTTTAATTATATGTTACTCTATCATAAAAATACATATTTTTAACAATTCTCATACCTTGGCCGGTCCCCTATTGTGATAACTACTAATACAAGTTCTTTACTCAAGATTTTCATAGTACAGAAATGGTAATAAAAGGCTGGCAGCTTTTATTTAATGTATGTTTGTCGGGTGGAATGATATCTAATTTTGTAAGACTCGTTTAGTTTGGATAACAATGCATTGTTATCCTTGCATAACCTGGAGATGCACCCACGATCGGCTCCCGACGAGGAAACTCCTCAACGGTTAGCTTCAAGGACATGAAATTTTTGTCACGCATTTAATGCCCCAAGATCTCCCTGGTGATTATAAAATAAATAAATATATACGGACTAACGGACAAATCACACAGATCGAGCTAGCCCCAAAGTAAGTTCGAGACTGTGTTATGGGATACTAACTCAAAGATACTATATTTTATAACAAACACGTAGATAAATATCCAAGATCCAGGTCAATCTAAAAAAACTGACGAAGTGCGAGTCAAACTCGCGCACCGAGGGTACACGCAAAGCATCTCACATATAGCTCTAACTAAAAGACCAACAAGTTTCAAAAACAAACTTAACTTTGCAGTTCGATCCCTAAGATTCATACTGAATCCAGCGTGAAAATAAGTTTGTGACCCTTTTTTTTTAAACTTCCAACAACATATTTACAATTTTTAGATTTATTCCTATATTAGCTGTTGCCCGCGGCTTCGCCCGCATAAATTTCGCTTAGATAAAAAATCTTTTCGTGTTCCAAACTGTAGTAACCTAAACTCCAGTACTCAAAATTTCAGCTATTTGATTATCCCGCGTGTCCCGCGGGAATATATTAGGTACCTACTTGTAGTACAGTCGCGGTGTTAAAATAAATCAAAAGAGATATTTCATTCAATAAACGATCTTCATCTGCTCGTTATCTACAATTTCCCGTATACCACCACTCCCACCCCGAGTCCCTCTTTGTTCTATCCCGTGTCCTGTCTATTTATACGTCAGTAGAAAATGCTCATCAGGTTGAAGGACTTTTGCTAAGGCCCCATTTCCATTTATTTTATAGAGTAGCTGGTCTCTTGGAGTTATTCATCAGATGTTCCATAATCTTCAATTTTTATACGTCAGCATAAAATGCTCATCAGGTTGAACGATTTTTGCTAAGGCGCCATTTCCATATATGTTATACTAGCCGCGCCCCGGGGCTTCGCTCCCGTGGGAATTTTGGGATGGAGAGTACCCTATATGCTATTCCTGGTATTTTTCTACTCGTGTACCAAATTTAATTACAATCAGTCCAGTACATTTTGCGTGATTGAGTAACAAACATCCTCACAAATTCACAAACTCACATCCAAACTTTCGCATTTATAATATTAGTAGGATTGTAGCTATAGTCTCTCAGAGCTTTTCATCAGATGTTCCAGATCTTCAATTTTTATACGTCAGCAGCAAATGCTCATCAGCATATTTCTTATAGTATAACTGTTCTGTTTTGCTTCTTCATCAGGTGTTCCAGTTTTCAAAATAAATTATAGCCTAAATGTTGCCTAGGAATAATAGCTATACAACAAAAAAAGTTTCATTCAAATCGGTTCAGTACTTTCGGAGATAGCGTGATCATACATACAGACAGACAGACAGACAGACAGAAAGACAGACAGACAAGAAATTCCAAAAAAATTTTTTTGCTTTCTATAATTCTTTGTAAGTGTCCCTATATCCATTTCTGTCAAAAATACTAAATATACAGACAAAATATTTTTACTGTTTTATTATATGTATATGTTACTGTAGAAGCTCGAACTACGGTAAATCCTAAGATTGTCGAGTAAAACCTAAGATTTACCAACTCTTAATGGTAAAAGCCCGAACAATTTTACGATTCGCACTTTTACCACCATTCGTTTGGTAAGTCTCAGGATTTACATTAAAGGCACGGTAAATGACTGATAGATAAGGTTTAGGTTATTTTTTTATGACCGCTCGGAAGACTTTGAGGGCGGAAAAGAAGGTAGGTTCAGGTTATTTTTTTTTTATGACCACCCGGAAAGACTTGAGGGAAGAATTACTCTTTGTTTTATTCCCAAAACCAACATTTACCAGCTGTCAGTGGTAAAACCTAGCATGTACTAAATTCTAATTGTAAAAGCCCGAAAAAATCATCCCATTTTCATAAATCCTTACATTTACCAACTCATGTCGGTAAATCCTAAGACTTACTCTTGTATCTTAGGATTTACCGTAGTTCGCGCTTTTACAGTAACATATAGATAAGTACTGTTAGACCTTGCATTTTGCTAAATTTCATAATTTTAGGTCAACGGGAAGTACCCCATAGGTTTTGATTGCTGCCTGAAATCGCAAAATATGCGAAAATTCGCGACATTTACGGTAATATCTCTTGATCGCGTTGACGTATAGTCAAGAGATATTACCACGGTCTCTTTCAGCAAAAAAAATTTGATTATTTTTTTGCTGAAAGAGACCGTGGATCCGAGTATTCGATATTAATTTAAACTTGATACCTTTAACCGTTCCTAAGAAAAAAAGTTTCGACAGACAGACGGACAACAAAGTGATCTTATAAGGGTTCCGTTTTTACCTTTTGAGGTACGGAACCCTAAATAGATCATTTTCCATCTTGACCTGACCGGGATCGAACCCTGGTTCAGAGGCAAGGTCTTTATCACTGCGCCACGGAGCTTGTGCCAAAAATGAAATGAAGAAAACTTATTTTTTAATTAGATCCCATGCCGATCCCACTCCTTGACAAATTCCTTTTTGTTCCCAACCACCTTTTGTGTACCAGTAACTTCCATCCGTTTTAGTTATTTAATCCAGTTGCTTTGTCGCCTGAAACTAAGGGGTAGTATGCGTAAAATCCGGTAGTTCTGATTTTTTGCAGACTTGTTTATGATGTTGGCCTAATGAATAATCCAAGTTTGTGACCTCGAGCACAGAATTAATATAAGTTGCCTCGAGCGAAGAATGAAAACACCGCAAAGTTTTGACTTTTTCTCAAATTTTGGTGATTAAAGGACTAGTTTAAAAAAAAACTTTTTTAGATATTGCCAAAGTTGCGTTCGACGCTCGGGTCACAAACTTGGATAAATTTATTAGGCCATGCCATGAGGCCAACATCCTAGACAAGTCTGCAAAAAATCAGAACTACCGGATTTGACACATGCTGTGATGTAATAAGGTTCTGGACTAATTTATTGAGTTTGAATATTGTCTTTTTTATAAATAAATTCGTCATATTCAATACCAGCGATAAATAGTAGTCATTGTTTCAATAACAGAGAATAGTGTTGTTGCATCGATACTATCGAAACGCAATACTATCGATAGTATTGCATGATTCAATAGAATCGATTAAAATATTTGCGCCAACGTAATTTTTGGTAATCCCCGACGACGAAGATACTGGTGTCGGGGGATTGCTTTTGAGATCGGTTTGATCAATCGTTGAGGGTATTTTACAAATCGATTCGGCTTCCATACACCATTTGATAAGAAAAATAATAACATTCGCAAAAATATAGCTTTTTTTCAATAAATAAATGCGGTTTCTATAACCTATTAAACCCAAAGAATAAACCGTAACACTGCGTTACAAAAAAAAAAAAATTTTCAACACACTTGCTCGTAAAGTGGGTCTTATTACATCGAATTTAGGCCCATAATGCCATATATTACGAAGGTATTACGAATATATTACGGAGGTGTTTGGAAATAAAAATTACCATACTGCGCTATACAAAAGATAGAAAACTAATGCGCGTTATGAATTCCACAAAGCATTTTTAATTTAGCCGCATAATACATATAAGATCTAATAGGGAAAATAACAACAGTTTTTAAATAAGCAAAGATAATGATTTTTATACAGCCAAGCACTGGCTGTATGGCGATATACCATCCGCAGCGTGCACCGCGCGCTCCCTGCGCACGGCGCGGGGCGGCGGGCGGCGGCGCGCGAATAAAAAACAAGACTATATTTATTATGTTGTGTTTGTTAGGTACATTTTCCGATTTTCGCCGTCTTAGCATATTAAATATTTAATAAAATGTCGACTAGTATGGAAGAATATGTAAATTTAACTCCACCTGAAATCATTAACGAGGAGCGGTATTTGGCGGCATACGAATGTTTTATAAAGTGGAGGAATGACAAAAGGGCGCAATCGTTTTCCGATAATAAGATGTTAGGACCACATTATTTTTTTTACTCACAAGTGTGTTGAAAAACGTCGTACGATACACGTGTGCATTTGGTCATTACGCACACTCGGCTTTATTAGCGCGCTCGCCTTCGGCTCGCGCGCCAATATCGCCTCTTGTGCGTAATGACCAACTTTGCACACTTGTTTCGTAATGTACTATTTCAACACACTTGCTCGTAAAGTGTGTCTTATTACATCGAATTTAGGCCCAGAATGCCATATATTTCGAAGGTATTACGAATAAATTGTGGAGGTGTTTGGAAATAAAAATTACCATACTGCGCTATACAAAAGATAGAAAACTAATGCGTGTAATGAATTCCACAAAGCATTTTTAATTTAGCCGCATAATACATATAAATCAAATAGGGAAAATAACAACAGTTTTTAAATAGGCAAAGATAATGATTTTTATACAGCCAAGCACTGGCTGTATGGCGATATACCATCCGCAGCGTACGCCGCGCGCTCCCTGCGCACGGCGCGGGCGGCGGGCGGCGGCACGTGAATAAAAAACAAGACTATATTTATTATGTTGTATTTGTTATGTACATTTTCCGATTTTCGCCGTGTTAGCATATTAAATATTTAATAAAATGTCGACTAGTATGGAAGAATATGTAAATTTAACTCCACCTGAAATCATTAACGAGGCGCGTAATGCAAGTAATAGTTTATTGCCTCCAAAATCAAACGTAGTATTTGGCGGCATACGAATGTTTTATAAAGTGGAGGAATGATAAAAGGGCGCAATCGTTTTCCGATAATTAGATGTTAGGACCATATTATTTTTTTTACTCGCAAGTGTGTTGAAAAACGTCGTACGATACACGTGTGCATTTGGTCATTACGCACACTCGGCTTTATTAGCGCGCTCGCCTTCGGCTCGCGCGCCAATATCGCCTCTTGTGCGTAATGACCAACTTTGCACACTTGTATCGTAATGTACTATTTTAGTACCCTCAAAGCTACCGGTTTTTTTGATAGATCTATATGTGTAGAATATAGGTTCCATAATGAACTTCCCGGGTATCACGTGTGATTTCAGAGAAAAATTGTGTCAAAAATTTAAAACTATTTTTTTCGCTAATATTTTGTGACATCATTTAAATTAGTAGTTCTATAATTTTTTACTTGCTTTATAGTTGTAAATATTATAATACTGTTCATTATTACAGAGCAATTTAATTTTAATTTATTTTAGTTTGTCTATCCCGAAAAAAAAATAAGGACTATAACCGTAAAATATATGGAGAAATTAACACAACTTTCAAAAATTTTTTCGGAATATTCAAACAATAATAAATTAAAATTAAATTGCTCTGTAATAATGAACAGTACCTATTATAAGTAATATTTACAGCAATAAAGATGTTAAAAATTATAGAACTTCTAATTTTAATCATGTCTCAAAATATTAGCGAAAAAAATGTGTGCGTTACCCTAGCAGGAAAGTGTGTCCTGGAGTTAAGTGAATGGAACCAAAACGTTGTGCATAGTCTAGTGTACATGTGCCGCGAATAAAACTTTTGTGCGTCTTGTAGTTTAGGAAAAAAACGGAAATCTAGGATTCTGCTAGGGTAACGTCGTTCTAGCAGGAAAGTTCTAAACGAATGATCGGAGAGAGAAATATTCTGAGGGGGCAGAGAGCTTAGAGCTGTGCATTGACCTGGGCCGAAAAGATCATTTGTGCGTCTTCAGGTTTTCGGGATATTGCATTTCCTGCTCGAGTAACGTTTTGCAAAATCGTGGATCTCCTAGATCCATCGTATGTGCGCCTGTAAGATAAATATACATGAGTAGCTATTCATTTGTGCCCATCTGTGCCATAATTAGATTTAAGAAAATATTTATAATTTTTAAGTAATCGCGTTGTCTTTGAAATCACGAAAAAAAATCATAGCGCCTAAATGAAAAGACGTGTAAGCTCGCTGAAAACTGTATTCGATTCTTCTATACACATATAATAACCACAAAAAGTTTCTGAAGTGCACATGTATTCATTATTGAATAATATTACAAAAAGACAAAATTAGGTGACTTAACTTTGACGTCAACATACAAGAAACCGGCTCAACCCAATAAGTGTGCGTGTGAACCAAAGATTAGTGTGTTTAGTCATATATTATCGTGGAAATTTTCAGTTCAAAATGTTAAGGATTTAAGTGAATTAACACAAATCCAAAAACATATGAACAACGGCAGATTATCCGGCCAAATTAGAATGACTACAAAAAAGCGACGGTTTCATACATATCGATGACCTTCTCTATTGAACGTATTATACCTAAGCTGTTGGCCGTACAGTCGCTATCAAACGTCTGTCGGCAATTCCCAACTGGGAATTCCCGACAAAGTTTGAGGAAATAATTAAAAAATCGTAACTATCCTATCCTAACTAATATTATTAATGCGATAGTGAGTTTTTTTGTTTATTTACTTGTTTGTTTGTTACCTCTTTCATGCTTTATCTACTGAACCATTCTTCCTGATATTTCGCATACACATTGTTATAAGTACTGAGAAGAACATAAGATACCTGGGAAAAAGCACTGTTCCCGTGGGAAATTCACACGGGCGAAGCCGCGGGCAAAAGCTAGTATGGATATAAAATGCACAGGACATGCACATAGTGGCCATATAAAATAAAAAAAGAAGTTTTTGATTTGGAAATTATTATTTTTATTCTCTTATACGTAGGTAATTTTAATAGTAAATATTATGGCATCAAATCAATGAAAGGTACCTTTATGTCCTTCTCCAGTACTTCTAACTATGTGTATGCGAAATTTCAGGAAGACTATTTCAGTAGATAAAGCATGAAGAGGTAACAAACAAACGGATTTGACACCGTAGTTGCCTCGGTGGTCCAGTAGTCAAAGCATAAAATATGTCTCATGATCTGGCTGGGTACTTTATTTATCTACCAAGCATATTTTGCGGAAAGGATTTCCAGTCTTATTGGGATATTGCATTTTCAAATCAACTGCTTAGCCGAAAACAAAAAATGACTCAATGACTTTGGACTGCACTTTTAGCTGTGGGTCTCGAACAATAAAATAATATTTAAGTACTTACTGTTAAAGAAAACCAAATGCCTTCCTTTCTAATCATTGGTAACTTAAATATTTACTTACCATTGCAGATTATTCCATTCCAACTTCATAAACTTTTAACCAACATCTAATTAGTAAACAAACGCAACTGCGCAACAGGATCTCCATAGCGTCATAACATACAACATGCACGCGTGATGCACGCAACGCACCAAACTGTTTACCAAGAGAAAAGATGACTCACTTCTAGTAAAAAGCAAAATACATCGCATTATTGAAAATAGAATGACGATTATATATCTATCTCTGTCCCACTTATACCATTTTGCTTATCTCACACAAAGCGACTCCCTCCCTATTGTTTTTGTTATCCGTAGACAGAAAACTAATCCAACGTCATCGGGTGCCGCGCGGAGGAAGGAAACATCGGTCGGTGTGCAGAATTGTACGACTCGACATGGAAGAAGAAACAGTAGCCATAGCCATGTAGCTAGTTCATAATAGTGGTACCTAAATAAACTTTCACATTTAAAAAACACTTTTTGTATTTTTATAGAAGGTACCTAATCTACCTATTTCGACAAATAAGGAACACTACCTTAACTTTTTATACAAATCCCTATTTAACAACAATAGCATATTTTTTAATTACTCCCACTATTTCCCACAAATAAAGAGTTACAGGTTGGCATTTGCTAATAAACGTTTGAATGCGACTGTACGAACAGCTTAGGTATAATGCGTTCAATAGAGAAGGTTATCGATATGTATGAAACCGTCGCTTTTTTGTAGTCATTCTAATTTGGCCGAATAATCTGCCGTTGTTCATATGTTTTTGGATTTGTGTTTATTTACTTATATCCTTAACATTTTGAGCTGAAAATTTCCACGATAACTTATGACTGAACACACTAATCTTTGGTTCACACGCACACTTATTGGGTTGAGCCGGTTTCTTGTATGTTGACGTCAAAGTTAAGTCACCTAATTTTGTCTTTTAGTAATATTATTCAATAATGAATTCATGTGCACTTCAGAAACTTTTTGTGGTTATTATATGTGTATAGAAGAATCGAATACAGTTTTCAGGGAGCTTACACGTCTTTTCATTTAGGCGCTATGATTTTTTTTCGTGATTTCAAAGACAACGCGATTACTTAAAAATTATAAATATTTTCTTAAATCTAATTATGGCACAGATGGGCACAAATGAATAGCTACTCATGTATATTTATCTTACAGGCGCACATACGATGGATCTAGGAGATCCACGATTTTGCAAAACGTTACTCTAGCAGGAAATGCAATATCCCGAAAACCTGAAGACGCACAAATGATCTTTTCGGCCCAGGTCAATGCACAGCTCTAAGCTCTCTGCCCCCTCAGAATATTTCTCTCTCCGATCATTCGTTTAGAACTTTCCTGCTAGAACAACGTTACCCTAGCAGAATCCTAGATTTCCGTTTTTTTCCTAAACTACAAGACGCACAAAAGTTTTATTCGCGGCACATGTACACTAGACTATGCACAACGTTTTGGTTCCATTCACTTAACTCCAGGACACACTTTCCTGCCAGGGTAACGCACACGAAATTTTTGATACAATTTTTCTCTGAAATCTTACGTGATAAAGGGGAAGTTCATTATGTAACCTGTATTCCACACATAGATCTATCAAAAAAACCTACTAGCTTTGGGCGGGTACCAAAACCGTGTAACGCAGTGTAATCATTCCAAAATTTAAATGACACATCACTGTGACAAAACATGGAAACTGTTTGAGATTGTTTGTATGATTTTATTCAATCACTAGCTTTTTGCCCGCGGCTTCGCCCGCGTGAATTTCCCACGGGAACAGTGCTTTTTCCCGGGATAAAAAGTAGCCTATGTGCTATTCCAGGTCATTATCTACCTCTGTACCAAATTTCACCGAAATCCGTCCAGTAGATTTTGCGTGATTGAGTAACAAACATCCTCACAAACTCACATCCAAACATTCGCATTTATAATACTAGTAGTTCGCCACGAACTTAGACCTCGCGATTATTACTCGCGTTTTTATTGAAGAATACAATTGTACATACATACATACATACATACAAACAATGTGTTTCGCCCCCAACTCGATTTAGAGACCTTCGCTCGCTCGGTCAATTAGAGACCTTCGCTCGCTTCGCTCGCTCGGTCAATTAGTATGGATGCAAAATCTGTAGAAAAATGTTGGGAATATTACAGATTTTATACTTTGAGACTGTGAGCTGCAACTAGTATGTCAAATTAATGTCCTGAATCTAACTGAAAAGCGGATCATTGTTCCTTTATTTAAACTAGTCGTTCGCTGCGAACGTAGACCTCGCGACTATTAAAATACAATATTTATTTTCGCAAAAAATTAAATATCTCAAAAACGGCTGGACCGATTTTGATGCCCAACGAACTTGAAAATTCTATTAACCATCCCTACATATATTCCAACTTTCATCAAAATCGGAACAACGGTTCGAGAGTTATCGCGGAACAAACATACATACATACATACAAACAATGTGTTTTTCGCTCCAACTTGAATTATAGCCCTCGCTCGCTTCGCTCGCTCGGTCAATAAAAATAAAATACATACCCTTTTAATAATGTAGTTCTAGAGATTAGCTTTACTTTACTATATACACAACCTCTAGTATATTTCTAGCGAGCTTTGGAGGTCCATTACATTACCATAGGAAGTATTCTAAGCTGTTATAGGGATTACTTTAATTAAGTCACTATTTGTAACTTTACTGATTAGCTATCTAGAGCCACTAGAGGATCCTCTACATGATCATGTATGTATGTGCAATAATGTGCATGTATATTAAGAGTGACTCCTACTTGTAAGGTCCCTGAGACCTTTACATAAAAATATATTATGTTAAATTATTATTTTGTTTCTCTACTTGACAAAATAGGTAGGTAAACTCCATTTGTTCTTACCAGTCCTATCATGTAAACAATCTTCACAGTACTTTTTTTTAAGTTTTGTTGAAAATAAATCAAATATTAGTTCAAACCTAAACATTCTAAAGTAAAACATTTATTAACAACAAAAGTAATTTCCTAAAAAGTCTATTTTAATTTATATTGTTGTTAAATCATAAAAAGACATGGTAAGATTGTTTACATGATAGGACTGGTAAGAATAAATGGAGTTTAAGACGAGGTCCAACTTGAGCTGCAAAAAAACAAAATTCATATGCGCTTAACCGCGCTGTGTGCGTGTTGCAATAAGATAGTTTTTTGCACAACACAATGTTCTACTTTCGTTGGCAGGATCGAACAGATTTTGTACCGATTTAGCAACTATTTCTCAAATATCTTTAAAAATATTAGTCTAAAAACAAAAGTGCTCGCTTAAAACTTTAATATAGTATATATATTAACTAATTATATAAAAATATATATATGTTATCGCTGAAAATTGTAAGTTCCATGACTTGAAAGGTGAAATTTTTTCTTATGAATTAATTAAGCCGAAAATATGTATTTTTATTAAAAAGTACACGATTGAAACCTTAATAAACATCATAATCTATATCCTGTATTATTTTTCCACTTCGTAATTAAATTCTAATTAGGAAAATTTCTTCATGAAAAATTAAATTTTTTTCGAATGTGTGCTACGACATGGCCTTAATGACTTTTTGTGTGATTATTCGGGATATGTATTTATAGCAACTATTAAAATTTAAGCTATTACACTTAGTAGAGCTTTTGTTAAATAATAACAAAATATTTTTTTTTAATTAGAAAAAATAATAGTAAATTAAACAAAAAATTTAACAACATTTTATATTTAAATATCAATAATAACAAAAACTTCAAACTTATTATCCTTAGGTTCATCAATGATTTGCATTGCAGAATAAGTTATTGCTTTCACCTCTGTGCCCTGTGGATGTTTCCCAATCTGGAATTCTTCTCCATAGCATTTGCAGACTATCCGAAATTCCTCTGTATTAAATTCAGTGATTACCAATTTTTTACAAATTAAAAATGGTTCTACAGAGAACAAATATAGCAGTTCGTCTAAGAAGTGGTAAAGAAGGCCCATCATATCATCTGCTGTTGCTTCTATTGAATGTACTTCTTTTATCTGCACATAATCCAATTCTGTCATGTACCCAAACATTGCCATGCCGCATTGTTCAAATGTTTCCTTTAAACTGTCACCCCATGCATGTAACCTGTAATAAAATAGATTGCCTTTATTTTAATCACTAGCAGGCTAGCACTAGCTACACCCTGAGGCTTTACTCCATTGGGAATTTCCGGATAAAAAGTACCCTATATGTTATCCCAGGTTTCATTCTACCTGTGTACAAAATTTCATCGAAACCTGGCTAGTTTTATTTGCTTATATACCTACTAATTTAATTTATAAATCCTTCACAAATATAGAATATAGAAAAATATTTTTTTCAAATCCAACTGGATTCTGAGATTATCAGTTTAAATAAACAAAAAAGCTTCAGGTTTTTAATATCATTAGTATTTAAACCTTTTTTATTCCATCCTACATAAATTATTATAAATGTTAAAATATGGATGTGAGTTTTGTTACTAAAGCACATAAACAATTGGACAGATTTCAATGAAATTTGGTAAAGAATGTATCCAACCTGTTATAATGTAATAATAACCTGTAATAATGTAATTTGATAAAAAAGTTACACTTAATTTATTAACTTATGTTAAAGAAATAAAAATAAGTTAACTGGATAAATAACTAAAAAAAAGTTGCAAAATGTATTTCTACTAAAGACTCTTCTGAAATAAATTAATTTTATTTATTTATAAGATACTTTAAATCCTGTTTAGTGGTTCCTAAGGTATTTGTTTAGATCTCTGGATTCACACCTGAAGTCTACTCAGACGAAGTTGCAGCTAAGAGTAGCATAATAATGTGTGCGACTTTCACTGGGCCATCATGCCCAAAAAATAATGCCTGCAGCGCATTATTTTACCCTTAATCCAATAAATTTTAGGTTTACAAACTATTCTAGTCATCTGGTTGGTACCAACTTCTACTTATGTAGGGATATAATATATTTTAGGTTAACTCACTGAACATCAGCAGTGTGGTCCAAATCTGAAAACAAGAACACTTGCGTCTATTAGAATATCCAGATTAAAAATACAATGTACGTTTAAAAAAAACAAGGATTACTTACACTCGTATTTAATAGGAGGAAGCACGAAATCATCTTCAGTTAAACCACCTAATTCTTCATCCATCATATCTAAATATGTTTACAAATTAGTCAAAAAAATGAGCATGCCCCGCTTATGTAGGTAATACTATTGCGCTGCAATATATATAATGCAACAAAATCCGTGCCGATATGGGAGTTCCGTTTATTTTCTGATGATTAAATAATAACAAACAAAACAAACATGCACTTGCATTGCATTGCATCGCAGTAGGTTAGGTAGGTACGGTACCTGACGTCAACGTGACGGCAACCAACGCTACTGACGTTGACGTTTTGCGCGACAATGTCAAAAGTAAGATATTTTTTTTAAGCAAAGAAAACTTGGGAAAGGATTATATCATTTTTCAATTTTTAATATTGCTTGATGTTATAAAAAAGTTTATTTTATGATGTTCATTTCAATAGGTTTCAATCTCACTCAGGGTTTCAATACAAACGAGCAAGCAAACCACAGTGGATTTTTTAAATGCAATTTTTAAAAATGATGTAAAAAAATTAGAGTCAGCTTGAGGCTTCGCGCGCGGCGCCGAAAAAAAAAGTAAAAGAGACGTCAAAACAAAAATCGAATATTTCTCGCATTTGAAAATTTCGATGTTCATTTTTATTTTATTTGGTGTGGTGGCACTTTTATTTTTTTGTTAGTCGTTATTGCAGGAGACAGTTCATACAAATTTATTTCATTTTGATTTTAGTGAACATTCTCAACAGCCGTTTCAGATATGGACCCAATCTCAATTTTGCAAAATAGAATCGAACAACTAGAGGCTAAGTTGGGTTTAGCAAACGTTCCTCTTGATGGCCAACAAGGGGACTCTGCTACAGTTAATCTGTTGAATACATCTCAAGCTATTAACAATGCCACTTTGGGACACGAGAAGTTAACGGAGTCTATGCCTATGGCCTCCGAGCTAAACAACTACACTGATCCTAATTTATTAGAAAACGTTAGTACATTTTCTATTTTATAAATCGAGTATGCTAACTGGAGGCAACCACAATATGTGTTGTTTCATAATTTGTTATAAATCTGTGTGCGCTTTTGTGATAAAACACTAAGAAATGGTCTTCAATATTTTCTAACTTACATGATAATTTACTTCAGATCCAACAAAACAACATGCATATGCAGGAAGTGGCTGCTAATGAACAAGTCTTGAAGCATCATTGTCATTGCATGCATCGTTGTAAACAGGTACCCTTAGATTATTTTTCATATCATCAAGGCATCTGGCACATGACAACTTCAACAGTGCCAGCAGTTATGGACACACTAGAAACTAGAAGCAGATAGTCAATGAATATGAGCATGAGTTTAGTCTACAAACTCAACATGTTCATCTACTTATATTATTATTGACTGTGTAAATAAAAGATTCAAGTCTTCCCGACTGGTTCAGGTCTTAATATTGTTTTTATTTTTCTTACAACTGCTGTTTATCAGTCAGCATTGAAAGTTATATGATAGACAATATTTATACAATGTTTTTGTGGTTATGTGATGTTGTCATGATAAATTTTTAGGCTGAACCTGTATTGGAGTCTGAGGCCTTCCAACAAGTGCCACAAATGCAAGAGATGGTTAATAACATGCAAGCGGCTGCAGCAGAGGTGAAGGTTGAAGCTGATGCGGTAATTAAATATTTAATCCTTCAAGCATAGCTTCTTACGATAACAATTGTAAAATAATGGATGCAATGCCGCAGTCAATCTAAGGATTAACAGAATCTGATGTGTTCAGTGTAAAATGGTTTTCATGAAGAGGTACATGCCTTTGCATGGATATGTTTTCTTGATGTCAATATATATTTTTTTGTAGCTATAACATGTACCACTGCTGGGCAAAAGCCTCCCCATGTTTTCTTGATGTCAAGATATTTTTTTTTGTAGCTATAACATGTACCACTGCTGGGCAAAAGCCTCCCCATTCTCTTTCCATGTGTCCCTATCTTTGGTCTTTTCTAGCCACTTTCTGTCAAATGCCCTAAGTTCATCCGACCGTCTTGTCTTAGACCTTCCTCGCATTCTGTGCCTATCAGCTGGGACCCAGGTGGTAAGTATGTAAGCCCATCTTTCGGGATGCATTCGGCCAACGTGATCCGCCCAATTCCACTTCAGCCTAGCCGCCTTTTCTCCCACATCATTGAGTTTTGTGATGGAGCGCAACGTGGTGTTTCTAACTCCGTTGGTTAGTTTCAAACCCAAGATGCTGCGCTCCATGGCTCGCTGGCAAACCTTCAGCTTGAACCGCTGCTCTTGTGTAAGTGACCATGATTGAGCGCCATAGGTTAGGATGGGCAAGATGCATTGGTCAAAGAGTTTTTTCTTGAGGCACGTTGAAAGATTGTCTTTTAGTAGTTCCTTCATTGACCAGAAACTCTTCCACGCATTTTCGATGTCAAGATATAATCTTCTTAAATTTATTGCAGGTTTCACTTGGAGTGCAGCAATTGGCAGAGACATGTGGTTCAGCAGCTTCTGAAGCTGTTGAACAAATAGCCAGTGTTGCTCAGAAAGTAGAGCAAGTTGAGGAAAAAATGTTCCCCAAAAGAAGAAATGGGCTTGATTGAAATCCCAGTTAATTCAGATGTTTGGTGCTTATATTTAGTTTTATATTTTGTTAATCCTGCTAACTTATTTGATACTTTATAAATTAAACAGTATTTAACTTTTTTTTTTTCTTTATTCCTATATCTATGATGGATAGGCATCACAAAAATTAAGACTAGCTTTAGACAACTCAATGGTTAAGAGCTGGCCTGCCTAATAAAAGGTACTCTGTGGGCCTGCCGATGCTAAGGAGATTTGTGGTAGCGTTGCAGCAATAGTATTGACTATCGATAGTATTGTGACCTTGAAAAATAGTCATACTATCGATTTGTATTGACACGAGTCAATACTATCACAGAAAAAAATTTTTTTTATTATATGTCTGTGGTCACAATACTATATTTAAAAAAAAATTACTTCTGTGATTGTGACTTTAAAAAATTAGTCATACTATCGATAGGCAATAGTTTGCAATACTATTGATGCATGGAAGTAATAAGTACCTTTGTACAACAAGTACTTACTACTTCCATGTATTGATGATAACCAAAACTATCGATAGTATTGTTATCTATACCATAGATGTTTTCTAATAAATACTATCGATAGTATTGACACTTATATTTAAACAAACAAACAACACAACATTGCACTGTCGATAGCTTGAAAAATTCAATAGCATCGATAGTATTAATTAGAAAACATCAATAGTATTGGAAAGCAATACTATAGATAGTATTGCGTTTGCAATACTATCTATAGTATTGCAAACGCAACTTAACAATTACTTAGAACTTAAATTAGAACCTTGTATTATCATACTATCGTTAATATCAATAGCCAATAAAACTATTTATAGTATGACTATTTTTCAAGGTCAACTATCGATAGTCAAACTATCGATAATCCTGCAACGCTAATTTGTGGACAAAAAGTACAAAACCTACCCTACATAAAACATATTTTTTTTTTTAAATAGTAAACTTAGTTCTCTATTTAGTTTGTGATATAGATATAGTACCACCACAGACATATAATAACAGAAAAAAAAATATTACTGTGAGTACCACATACTAAATAGAGAACTAGGTTATAGTACGATACGATACGATGGATGTACGATGCTTATACATTAGAGGTGTTATATTAGTGTCTAATATCAGTATTCGTGTTATCGAATATAACGTTTAGTCGGTATTACGTTCCGTTAACGGTTACCAAGGAACCGTCAAGAACCGTTAGCGTATATGTAGCGCATTGCTGGCACGGATCGCTTTAAGAAGCTTGGTTGAGAACTTCCGAATACGATACGAGTTGGCCGCGTTCTTGTTAGGCCGACAACCGACTATATTCTTATTCCGAATATATTTTATGCGAGTGATATGTACGTAGGTACCACCCAGCCAACCGAATGGACTGGACTGGACCAAATGGACTGATTGGGCTGAACTGAATGGGCTGAATGGACTGGACTGAATCGTGAGCCACAAAAAGATGATTAGGTAGGTAGGTACCTACCTAGGTATATAGATCGCAACCGAATGGACTGATTGGGCTGGACTGAATGGGCCGAATGGACTGGACTGAATCGTGGGCTACAAAAGATGATTAGATCGCATTTCACGAAAGTAGTATATTTCAATTCCAAAAAAGAGTACCAGATCACAATCCACAAAAATAGCAGATCCCACTTCATATTTCGGAGACGACGACGACGCCGCATAGTGCGTTTCCAATATCAAATATTCAGTGTTATCGGTATCGTTCTATATCATAGTAACTCTTATAACTAGGAACGGCTAGAGGTGACCTTTTGAGGTGTCTGATATATAACTGTTACCGGATAACCGATTACTCAGATAGCTAAGAACCTAATATATTCGTATTATGATATCATCTCTAATATCATGTTCTCGATAACGGTTACGATATATTCATAACACCTCTATTATACATTTTGTATAAAAACATGCACTCCGGTCCCCGGAACTGAAATTTCCGTACAGAAATAAACTGACGTGCGCGCCGGTTAACACTGTGTGTGTGTGAAGAAGGGCCTGACGGGAAATTCCGCACGTTTTACGTTCTCGTAAGTTGCTCTTCGAGCTTGCGATGATAATAAATTGATATTGTTTTGGGCAGCGGCAGACATATTTAAGCAGGTCACACATGTCAGTTTTTCCGTACGGAAATTTCAGATTCGGAAATCCGAATACATCCTTTTCATACAAAATTTTCGAGTAGGCGCACCGCCGCGCCCACAGAACATATAAAAGAGGTTAGAATTGGCTATAATGCGCCGTTTCTATGAGAACCAGTGTCGCCTAATCCGCCCCACCTTTCAATTTCCAATCTAGCCAATCATAGCGCCACGTCATCACGCAATTTCAAACTGAACCAATCATACGCAAGCACGCAATCGATGTACAATTAGTGTGATTGTGTTTGTAAACTACGCTAGTGCTTGACTAAACTTTAAATGACTTAATTATCGATATTGAATTTTGTTATTAAACAATAACATAATTCAAACAACAATACTGTTACATACAAAAGTAATATAGTAAAATGGAAAATAAAACAAAGTACATTTCTTACAATCTTATATTTATTGACCTTGGAACAAGATATATTTATTAAGAAGTTGTCGCAGTCCGCCATCTTGAATGGTCCCCCAAATTTAGATTTAATGTGACGTTATTAACGTGATAAGATAATTAAGTATACCAAACAGCTCAATCGGTTAAAGATAACTAGTTTTTAAAATTCAGTTGCAAGATTCCACCCGGACAAACATACATACATACATATATTGCAAGTTAAATAAAAGCTTGTTATAATAATAATTATTCGCATTATGTACTTAATTTAGTCTTTCCACATTAACATTAATTTATAACATTTATAAATATATGACTTTGAAAGACGATATCGATAAATATCGTCTCTCACTACGCTCAGCACTAGAGCTAATGCCACGTTGTTGCCGCGCACTCTTAGACTATAGAAAAGAATAGACATGACATACCTACAAAAAAATCGTGCATACCTAAACTTGAGTCGGAAACAAAAATGGCGGCTTGCCGTAGAGCAGCACGTATTACTAATATCGCTTATTATCGATGATATCGATAATTGAATTGCATGGTGTTCATAGAATTCGACATTTTTGTTGAGTTTCTATTATCTTTCCTCGCTTTTATTTACGTGATAATATGAGCTATTAAATGCACTTCGACTTCGCCATAATAAAATTTCGCAGTTGAATAATGAAGGTTATGAAGCGAAAATGCGTAAAATATTTAGAGATTTTTATATCTGTTTTGAGTGCATAGCTTAGGTTTAATATAAATCACAAAAGGAAGGAACACAAAAAAATAAACAAACCACAACTTTTTTTTCAAAATCAACAGGTTTTATTTATATTCAAAAGATCACAGTTTGTTCAATGTAACATTTTCAGTTATTTACTCATATCAGAGATAGTATTTACAGTATGTTGCCTAATTGACTAGGCTACTGTATTCGAAAGTATCATTATAAATTAAACTTAAAAAATACGTCTTCACCTCACCTACTGTGTGAATAATTTCTAACTATCACATATCAACATTATTTACACAATTGAATAGACTATATTGTCAGTTTCTGAGTAATAATAATTATCATTGCATTAAAAAAGTAAACATAGATCTTACCTACTTGAATAATTTCATATATTACAGATCAACATTATTTACATAGTTGAATAGATTGTAAAAAATTTTGTTCTGTTTCTGAGTAATCATTATATTAAAACTTACCAACAACTCACTCGAAGGCAAAGCATCGTCGTGCAGTCTTGTTACATTTAAAGTTCGCTTGAAACATTTCTCTTCAAAATGCAGGGAACAAATATAAATATGTTTGGTTGTAACATTCAAATTTTCGATTCCAATTGTATCCAGCCACTGTTCTTTTCTTTCTTTACATGTTGTCAATCTAAAATCATAAGAAAGAAACCGACTATAGGTATATCTTATAATAAATATTATTACATAAATCTCAATAGAATAAAATAAATCACAATTCATTCATCTATCGATATGTTGTGATATTTGAGGATGACGAACCACATCACTATGTACTTGTTTTGACAGGAACAAAACATGGCGACCGGCCGCATTTCTACTGTTTGCTAAAGCTTGTTATGCCGAGTCCTTATATTCTATAGTCATAGCGCGCACTCCACTACGCGGTACGTTTGACGTTGCAAAAATAACGAACGCATGCAGACATCAATGTATATTTTTTGGAGAAAAAAATATATTTTAATGACCTTTGAAAGATTTTGACTAAAATATCGTATTTTACTAGAGGTTTTTTTACTTACCGATGATAAGAAACGCATCCTTTTGTTTATATTAAGCTCTTGGCCTTCTCGCTCGACATTTATTGTAATTACCGCACATAGCGAAGACATTTTCGTACAATGTTATAGCAGCGCTTCGCAAATACTTACTCCGCTAGAGTTCGCGGTAGCGACTAAACTTGGCGCGGTCACGTGTTTTTGTAAAGATACGAGCGGTCGCTCGCATGCTTGGCGCGCCGGCCCCGCCCACAACTCCTTCTCCTAACCCTCCGCGCCCGCACACGCACACATTTTCCATTTGGACAAACATAATATTTAGACATGTGCTCCTACTCGAATATTTTGTATGAAAAGTGTTCATCCGGAAGCACAGCATGGTTTTCGACTTGTTTCGTGGGACGAAAAAAAGTTTTAACTTTATTTGACATACTTATACATTTCATACTTAGACTATAGACAAAAGAATAGACATGACATACCTACGAAAAAATCGTGCATACCTAAACTTGAGTCGGAAACAAAAATGGCGGCTTAAGCCGTAGAGCAGCGCGTATTACTAATATCGCTTATGATGATATCGATAATTGAATTGCATGGTGTTTATAGAATTCGACATTTTTTGTTGGAGTTTCTATTATCTTTCCTCAAATTCAAATCAAATCAAAAATATTTATTGCAATATCTGTGTATATACATTAGTTGGTCTTAATGTTAGATACGGGTTCAACAGATTGCCCTTCCAGGCATGCAATTTGGAGGGACATATTTTAATATGGCGGAGCGAACATATTAGTTCAAGTACATGTATTGTAGGTACAAAATAAGCAATATTAAGAGAGGCTAACATTGGATCAACATGCTTTCTTATTCCTACTGGTATCATAATCAAAAATATTCGTCTAAATCGTAGAAAACATGTTCCGAAAGCCATATTTTTAATTTAATTTTGAATAATTGACAATTATAAATAGACTTTATACCCAGAGGCAAATGATTAAATACTTTTATACCATTAATGAATGCACTCTTTTTTGTACACTTCATTATTTACACAAGGAGGCAAATATAGGTCATCTTTATATAAATCCCGCTTTTTATTTATGCTTGATAATATGAGCTATTAACGGTCACGGTAACGGCGGGGCAGGGGGTGCTAAGAATCCCCGGCAGATGCCAGGCCATTACCAGTATCCCCGACGACCTTTGGCCCTGGCAACTTATAACACGTGCACACTGCGGACCGACGAGAAGCTCGCTGGACTGGAGGAAGAATTGAGCAGGTTACGATGGGATATTGTAGGATTATGTGAAGTCCGAAGAGAGGGGGAGGACACCATGCTCCTCAAGTCCGGAAACCTGCTCTATTTCCGGGAGGGCGACCACCTGTCCCAGGGTGGTGTCGGGTTTATCGTCCACAGGTCCCTCGTCAACAACGTGGTCCAGGTCGAGAGATGCTTTCGGCGAGGGTAGCGTACCTTGTACTCAGAATTACCAAACGGTATTCGTTGAAAGTAATACAAGTGATACGCACCGCCCTCATATCGCTCCGACGACGAGGTAGAGACTATGTATGAGGATATTTTCGCTGAGAGCCATACATAGCTCCGAGGCCCACTATACCGTTGTGATGTGGGGGACTTTAACGCAGAAACTGGGCAAACGAATCGATGATGAGCTGAGGGTGGGGAATTTTGGATATGGAAGCGAGGGAATGCACGTGGTCATCTGCTGGCCGGCTTTATGGAGAAGGAGGGCCCCTTTATGATGAACTCCTTCTTCAAAAAGCCAAAACAGCGAAAGTGGACATGGTTGCATCCTAATGGCGTTACAAAAAATGAGATTGACTTCATCTTGTCGACGAAGAGGCACATATTCAATGATGTCTCTGTGATCAATGCCGTAAAAACAGGAAGCGATCACCGATTGGTAAAGAAGGCACATTGAATCTTGTGGGAATAAAAACTCTCGAAAGGTGTCGACTGATGAAGTCTACGCTCCGACCAGCGCCTATCCAGGCTCCAAAAACCCCGAGAGAGCTTTCAGCTCGGGAATTGCAGAATCGCTTCGAATGCCTGGGAGACTGCAGAAAATATGGACGATTATAATGACAGGTTTAGTGCAAATCTGTCCAAACAGCTGGGTCTAAGGCTTTCGCCAAAACCCGCCGTTCAAAAGGAACCAAAAAGATCTCCGGACCTCACCAACAAACTCATGGAAGAAAAAGACGAAACTTGGTTCTGCAGTCCTCTGACGATGCTGCTCGAGTATCGACGCGTCTAAACAGACAGATCTCCAAGGTCTCCTGAATCTCAGCGATTTACGCCAATTCAATACTGACCGTATTGAAGAGGCGATTAAGCGAAATAAGGGCTCAAAAGTGTTTGCAAGGGATCTGTCTGTTGGTCAAAGCCAACTGACCAAGCTGGAAGACTGAGGATGGCAGAATCATTTCGTCGAAGCCAGAGCTGTTGGAAGAGGTTGAGAAGTTCTACCGGACAATTATACACCAGCGTACGCACACTCTGTCAGTAATCTGGCCAAAGATCCAAGAGCCAGATTGACCTCGACACTACACTCGAAGATATCCCGGATGTCAGCCTAATGTGCAGAATAACTACGCTCTGGTTGCCAGAAAATGTGCGCAGAGAATCCGGACAAACGAAGCGCCGTGAACCTCTTCACCGAAAAAGACCAGATTTTAAGTGGAGACCTATAGGTCCCCAAAAAAGCCCGGTGATACCCGACGGTAAAGATTATATACGGCACTGCGTCTGTCCGACTAGAGCTCAAAACCTAACTCTATGTCAGCAGTCTGCTACCACTATAGCTTATAAAGGGAGCCATAGGCCCCTATATAATAACCCAACTTAATAACTACAACCACCCATACAAACCCAAGGGTCACTTACCAAACTTAATCTTCTGCTCTTTTGATCCAATCTTTGAGTGTCTTCGGAAAGGGGGAATGCGGCTCCCTAAACACCAAACTCATCCCTGAGATCTCAATTCCCCAGAAATAAAACAAATAGATTTCTTCCCGAAGTTGGCCTGGCAACAGATGTCGGCGTCCCCAGGCAGCCACGTTTCGTATCTCACAAGAAACAGTCACAATAACAGGGTTTTTCACCTAACACGAACGTTCAATAGTTATTTAACAAACAGGAAATTCACAATTATCACTCAAACCAAACATTACAAGCAAAAGACGCGAGGACACCATGCATTAAAATGCAACAACCCAAGATGGTGGCTATATCACCGCGATATTTCCTGCGACAATGCAATGTGCGGACGTTCAAAGGACCACTGAATGTCGACGGCCGGATGCATTCCACGCAATGTTGCCAGCAGTGAAACCCCGAACGCCTGCTATTGGCGGCAGCATGCGAAATCGCGCCCAATGCAATGTTTAGTTTAATAAACATCCACAATTTTTATTACAAACATCCCCCGTCCCGGTCTGGAGAAGCAGACCGCTATTTACTCTTACGGGAAGTTATGGGCGAGAGAGGTCACAGCTCTCCTTAAAATCGAACCGTCGACCAACACTGATTTGGTTGAATGGAGTGCCATCTCCGCCAAGAATCAAACGTAATGGCGGAGCTCGTCGCTAAAGTAACAGTAAAATCGGCTTTTTAAACAATACTAAATCACCCTCCCTGGGAGGCTCTGTCCTGTCTGTCCACTTCACTCTTTGCTGCAGCAAATGCAAATATTCAAGCGACCAGCGACGCCAAAAGTCCTGGCTCATTTGCTGCAACATTTGAAAACGCGACAACCGATATACGCGTTCATCCTTCCACGGGTATTCGGGCAGGGCATTCAACGGCCCTCCCACCAAAAAATGACCAGGGGTGAGAGCTTCCAAGTCCTTTGGATCTGGAGATAGCGGACAGAGAGGACGAGAGTTGAGGACCGCCTCAACTTTACAAAACACCGTGGCCAGTTCTTCAAAAGTTAGAGCCGTTTCTCCGATAATGCGGCGGAGGTGGGTCTTTGCGGATTTCACAGCCGCTTCAAAAATCCCTCCCCAATGGGGGCAACTTGGGGGACTAAACTTCCAGGTTATTCCCCTTTGGGCAGCAATTTGACTTAAACTAGTACAATTCTTATCAATAAACACAGAAACATCCTTAAGATAATTTACAGTTCCCTTATAGTTTGTGCCATTATCAGACCTAATAAGGGAAGGTAGACCTCGACGCGAAACAAAGCGATCCAACGCGGCGACGAAGGCCTCCGTAGTCAGAGCCGATACCACCTCCAAATGGACAGCCTTGGTGGCCAAACAAACAAATACACACAAATAGCCCTTCACAATACGGGCATTACGAAAGGGAGAAGCCTTGATCGCAAAGGGACCGGCAAAATCGGTTCCAACGCCGTCAAACGGTCTCGAAGGTCGGATTCGATCAGCGGGCAAATCACCCATCTGTGGTTGCATCGTGGATGCCTTCAACCCAGCAACATGCACACATCGAATGACACTACGGATTGCTCTTCGGGCAGATAAAAACCAAAACCTGCGTTGCAACATAGCCAACAAAGTACTGCAATTCAGCATGTAGCGCGTTACGAATGTGTCGATCAGACACTGCCGCACTCATATTGTCCGTTTTTAAGTAAATAAACAAGAGCACGGCGAGTCTCCATATGGAAGATCCGCCTTCCGGAGCCTGCCTCCAACCCGAAGAAGCCCATCCGAGTCGATGTGGCTGGTTCAAACGAGCGACTGCGTTCTTCAACTTAGCGCGTCCGTCGCGCAAAATACGAAGCTCTGACTCAAACCGTCCGGTCTGTACGACACGGACCCAATGCAACAATGCGCTCCGGCGCTCTTCTGCACCTGCAATCGGCTCCAACCGCTTTGCCTGTGGGTTTCTACAATTATGTATGAAACGCTTAATCCAACTGGTAACACCCAGAAGCTTATCCAAGCTACTATACCGAGCAAGTATTAATCTGGCTCCGACGTCGTCTCAGCGACTACAGCATGTACACGGAGTCCAATGTCAAACTCAAAGAAGTAACATCTGTCTGACAGACAGGCCAAGATGTTTCTGATCCCATCAGCCACTCTGGACCCCACCAGAGCGGGTGTGACACCAATTCTGGTGCCGTACAACCTCGGGAAGCACAGTCCGCTGGGTTAAGCTCTCCCGGCACATGTCTCCATGTTATATCAATTCCAATATTTTGAATTTGGGAAACCCTGTTTCCAACAAAAACCTCCAAGGTATGTGGGGCCGCGCGCAACCATGCAAGCGCGACCTGGCTATCCGACCAGGCGAAGATGTCTCGTATCTCGACCGTGGCCGCCAGCTCACTGGCAACGTGATGCAACAATTTAGAGAGAAGGTAAGCTCCACTCAACTCCTGCTTGGGAATAGTCAGCCTAGTCCTGATGGGGGCGACCCTGCTCTTCCCTGCACAAAAGCGAGACATTGACCCGGCCATCGGCGTCAATCTGTCCGCACATAGACCGATCGCGGCGTAGCCTCGCTCCGACGCGTCACAAAAGCTATGGCCATGGCTCTTTATTATTCTGGGGGCACACCGACGAGGCAAGGCAATCCGATTGACTTCCTTAATCGATGAAAACAACTCGAGCCAATCATCCCATGGAGAGCCAAACAGCGGCTCGTCCCACGAGACGCCCAAAGTCCAAAGTCTCTGAAGAAGACACTTTGCAGAGAATATCACTGGACTGATCCAACCGCTTGGATCAAACATACGAGCTATTACGGACAACACCGTTCTCTTAGTCCAGACTTTTTGTATTTCCAAGTCCACTTGGAATGTGAAAATATCGGTTAGCGGCTGGTACTGCATGCCCAGCACCGCTATCCTGTTGGGATCATCCACATCCTCAAACAGGTGAGGGTTCTGTTGGTGATCCTCCGGGATCCCTTCTAGAACTTTAGGCTCATTAGACAACCACTTACGTAGCTCGTAGCCACCTGTCTTCAATATTTCAATCAATTCATCCCGCAGTAGGAGGGCCTCCTCAATACTTTGGGCTCCGGTGCACACGTCATCACCATACAAGTCACGTGACAGCACGGAAGCCCCACGGGGAAAGCGGATCCGTTCCCGCTCTGCCAATTCAAGCAATGATCTGATGGCGATATAGGGACTAGATTTCAAACCATACGTGTTTGTGTTGAGTTCATACACCGTCACAGGATCCTCAGGGCGCTCACGCCAGAGTATCAACCGGAATCGCCCGTCCTCAGGATGTATGACTGTCTGGCGGAACATCATCCGGATGTCCGCACCAAAAACCACTTGATGTCTTCTAAAGTTCAAGATGATGTCAATTATGTCCCTATGCAATTTGGGACCTGAATGCAAACATAGATTCAACGAAACTCCGTTCGAAGTGGGTGCGGGACCTCATCAAAGATGAATTACAGTCCGCAACTTGCCCGTTGAGGCCTTCACCACCGCGTGGTGGGGCAAAAAATAATGCTCAGTTGAGCTCCAATCATCTCGAGCCGGAGACATGTGACCCAAATCCTCGTACTCGCGCATAAATTCAATATATTTATCAGCGAAGTACGTGGTCACGCTGCATGCTGCCGCTCCACATGGACAGCAGTCGTTTCTCCGCAAGCGGCCTACTTTTGCCCTAGGCTAGGACGAGAGGCAAACAAGGGTAATTCCTAGTTACAAACCGACCGGAGGGCAACCTCTCCGTGGTCGATCGAAAAAGGGTTTCGCACTCAGCGTGTTCCGGATCCATCCTGGAACTCATAGGTGGCTCCTCCACCTCCCAAAACCTTTGCATGGTCTTGGCCAAGGACGCTGATGCGACGACCGGTGGCCCCTCCGCGGTGCCATTATCAAACACAGGGCCCATCAGGGCAAAACCAAAAATCGTAGACACTGCCATCAGTGAAGACGAACCCAGAGCCTTCTGTGTACCCAACAAAATCCAACCCAATACGTCCGAGCCCAGGAGCAAGTCCACTGGGCCGGGATGAAAGACACAAGGGTCGGCCAAATCCAGACCCGAAACCAAAGACAACACACCCGGCGGTATGTCTGTCGAGGGGTGCCAACCCGCAATGGTATCCACGCTATAGTCAGCGTCGCATCCTCACGCGTGGAGGACTTCAGCGAATAAAGGTGACAAGTGTCTGGCCCGTCAGACACTTCACTTGTATGCCACCAACTCCAAGAAGTGGCACAGGCGAGTCTTCCACGACTAAACCTAACTGGCGTGCCACTCGAGTGGTAACCAAACTGCTTTGAGCCCCTGAGTCCAACAGAGGCTCTCAAATTAATGGCTTCCCTCCCCACGACCCCATACGCGGACCACCGCGGTAGGGAGCAGAACCGTCCGCGGCTCTGTCCCAGCAAGGGAGCAAGCTAGTTACGGGCTCTCACCTCTCTCCAAAACCAGGGGCGCGCCACTGACCCGGATAATATGGCGGGCGAGCGTGATGATCCTCATCTGAGGGGGGCAGAACCATGGCCTGGCTATTCATATGGTGAGCCACAGGTACTCCAGCCAGGTACTGTGCAGCGGCGGAGAAACCGCTGCGGCTGCATGTGTTGGGCATTGGTAACCTCGCGTGGAGGGGGTGTCCCCACTCTCACGTTCGATCTAGGGCCCCCGCCCATGGGGGCCCTATCTGGGGCCTGGCCAGCTACATACTGGCCATGACCTTGGGGGCGCGTGGTCCCGGTCCGCCAAGACCCGCGCAGGTACGGGGGCGACCCCCTCCCGAGGGGGGTGCGACGAGGCGAAGCCGCACCTCCATCCGATGGTGGAGGAGGGCTTCGCGCAGGAGCGCCCCCGCCCATAGGGGACCCCTGCCTCAACAACCGGGGGCCATCCCCGTTCCGGTTCATGCAGAGCATCACGTGGTGCAGCCCACGGCATGCACTGCATGGTATGGCTCTCCGTGTCACGTGCATAGTGACTGCCCAAACAGTAGAAGCTGCGCAAGTTCATGCCGCCCCTGCCATGCGGCGCCTATCTTGTACTGGCAGTCTCTGCCAGTCCCTGCATTGCAGCAGGCTGTGGCCCATCCGGACACATTGCAGGCAGTCCGCGTCCCCCGCGACTGCTGCCGTGTGTGCAACCCGCACACCAGCTCCACGCGGTGGCGGTTGCCGTCCCTGTTGGGGCTTACCTCTCCATGAGGGTTCCAAGGGCCTACGTTCAGGCGCTCTGGATGGCGCTGAGTCCGTCATGGTATTCTCAGCCGCCCGTGCCTCAAACTCCAAAAACTTCACCAAGTCAGTGAATGTTGGTAGGGTGGTGCTGTCCCGTTCCGCATTCTCGCGCTCAAATCGCGAGCGGATGTCATTGGGCAATTTGCCCAATACAATGTGCACCAACAAAAAGGACCATTGGTCCACCGGCAGCCCCAGTGTGCGGAGCGCGTTACAGGCCACTGTAACGGGCGTGAGCAACTGCAGGCGCAACTGTGCCCTGTTGGCCACCTTGGGCAGGGCCATCAACTGTGCGGCGTGCGCATCCGCTAACAAACGTAAGTTTTGGTAGCGGGAGTTCAATAACTCCCAAGCCGTGTCGTACTGGTCGTCCTCCACCCGGAGGTGCTGGATGAGCGACTGCGGCTTCACCCGGTCAAGAGTGGAGAGTGAGGTGGGCCATCTTCTGGGCCTTCGACAAATCCTGTCGTGCTACGACCAGGGACTCAAACATATTTTTATATGCCACCCACTCCTCCATCCTACCCCCAAAGTGGGACAGCTGAAGGGTGGGGAGCCGACCAGTAACCGCCGGTCCTTCCTGTCTAACAGGTGTGCGAGGGGCTGGTCCGCCAGCCTGTCTCGCCCTTATTGCGGTCACCGCCTCCACGATGTTTCGTGCAGACTCAGGATTCGGTCCAGGTCCGCCACGTGACCTGGCGTAGACCTCTGCAGCGGTCACCTTCGGTAAGCGCCGCTGCATGGCCGCTCTTATGTTGTTCCAATCGTGAGCGGAGCTGATCCGCCTTTTCCAGTATAGCGGTTCTCCCTGTCCTTCCGGGACAGGAGTCCACCGGCCGTCACAAACCATCTCTAATTCGTTGGCGAGTGTCGCCTTAGCATTGGGGACCTTCGCCACTGCGTCAAGTCACAAACAAAAATAAATAAAAGGTAAATAAAAAACAACAAAATCAAACAACTACATGAAGAACCGCAGAAAGAATAAGAATGGCACAAACCCGGGACGCAATGGTACAAACCGCAAACAAATACAAAAAAGGTTACAAATATTCTTATACAAATAAACTAAGAAAAATCTAATAATTTTTACAAACAATTAATTATTTTTTACAAACGAACAAATAGAGGGTAGATAAACTACGCTCTGCTACCAGAAAATGTGCAGAACAACTACGCTCTGCTGCTAGAAAATGTGCGCAGAGAATCCGGACAAACGAAGTACCGTGAACCTCTTCAATCGAAAAAGACCAGATTTTAAGTGGAGACCCATAGGTCCCCAAAAAAGCCTGGTGATACCCGACGGTAAAGATTATATACGGCACTGCGTCTGTCCGACTAGAGCCTAAAACCTAACCTATACGCAGTCTGCTACCACTATAGCTTATAAAGGAGCTATAGGGCCCTATATAATAACCCAACTTAATAACTACAACCACCCACAAACCCAAGGGCTTCACGCACCAAACTTAATCTTCTGCTCTTCGGATCCAATCTTGAGTGTCTTCGGAAAGGGGGAATGCGGTCCCTAAACACCAAACCTACCCCGAGATCTCAATTCCCCAGAAACAAACAAAGGATTTCTTCCTCGAAGTATTTGCAAATGATGTCGGCGTCCCCAGGCAGCCACGTTTCGCATCTCACAAGAAACAGTCACAATAACAGACGAAACTTGGTTTTTCAGTCCAACGACGATGCAGCTCAGTTATTTAACTAAACAGGACAGATCTCCAATTCACAATTCGTGATTTACGCCACTTCAATACTAAACGTATTGAAGAGGCGATCAAGCGAAATAAGACGCGAGACTGCTCCGCAAGGTATCTGTCTGTTGGTAAAATCAAACCGATATCGCTCCCGGACAATGCAGGATGGCGGACACCATTTCACGATGACTCTCTTGGAAGACGCTGAGCAGGTCTACGGAAAATTATACACCAGCGAACGCGCTCCTGGCGGCAGCTGGCGAAACGCTCCTGCGTTTAGTTTTACCCGACACTACACCGAATATATCCCGGACGTCAGCCTATATGAGATTAGAATGGCTCTCAAACAGCTAAGCAAAACAATAAGGCACCGGTGATGATGGAATCACGGCTGAGCTTTCCTGAAAGCAGGTGGAATCGCTTCGGTATTAAAAAGCTCTTCAGAAGCTATTTTTGATTCCGTCATACTCGAGGGACAAACGCCTACGGCATGGCACAGAAGTGTGGTGGTACTTTTCTTCAAAAAAGGCGACAAAACCCTTGCGCTGAAGAATTCATTATAGGCCTATCTCACTTCTGAGCCATGTCTACAAACTGTTTTCGAGAGTCATTACGAATCGTCTCGCTCGCAGGTTTGACGACTTCCAGCCTCCCGAACAAGCCGGTTTCCGAAAAGGCTTTAGTACCGTAGACCACATACATACGCTGCGGCAGATTATACAGAAGACTGAGGAGTATAATCAGCCGTATTATGTTTTGGCGTGCTTGTGGATCATTGAGCTTTTAAAGCCTTCGGATTCGATCGAGACTCCTGGGCTGTGCTACAGTCTCTCCAACGGTGCCAAATTGACTATCGATATATCGAAGCGCTGAAGTGTTTGTACGAAAACGCCACCTCATGTCGGTACGTCTCCAGGATCAAGGCTCCAAACCTATCCAGTTGCAGCGAGGGGTGAGACAGGGAGACGGTGATATCTCCGAAACTGTTCACCGCCGCCCTGGAAGATGTTTTCAAGCTTCTTGGACTGGAGCGGACTCGGCAATCAATATCAACGGCGAGTACCTCACTCACCTTCGATTCGCTGACGATATCGTAGTCATGGCTGAGACCTTGGAAGACTCCAGGCACAATGCTCGATGGCCTTCTGTAGAGCCTCTCAACAAGTATGGGTCTTCAAAAAATGAAATTATGGACAAGACGAAAAATTATGTTTTAATATCCGTGTCGCACCTTGTAGTACTCCTCTGAAGGTTGGAGACTCCTACACCCGAAGTTGTTGACAATTATGTATACCTGGGACAAACAGTTCAGTTAGGTAAGTCCAACTTTGAGAAAGAGGGTCAACCGTCGAATCCAACTCGGCTGGGCAGCATTCGGGAAGCTTCTCGCGATATCTTCTCGTCCAAAAAATACCGCAGTGTTCTCAAGACTAAGGTCTTTGACCAGTGTGTGTTGCCAGTAATGACATACGGAACAGAGACGTGGTCGCTTACTATGGGCCTCATAAGAAGGCTCAAGGTCACCCAAAGGGCGATGGAGCGCGCTATGCTCGGAGTTTCTCTGCGTGATCGAATCAGAAATGAGGAGATCCGTAGGAGAACTAAAGTAACCGACATAGCCCGCAGAATTTCGCGAAACTTTGGCGTGGCAGTGGGCGGGGCACATAGCTCGTAGAACATTGTGGATAGCCGTTGGGGCAGAAAAAGTTCTCGAGTGGCGACCACGAACTGGAAAACGTAGTGTTGGCAGTGGCCTCCCACTCATCAGGACCGACGACCTGGTGAAGGTCGCGGGATGCGCATGGATGCGGGCAGCGCAGGACCGGTCGTTATGGAAATCCTTGGGGGAGGCCTTTGTCCAGCAGTGGACGTCTTTCGGCTGAGGGAGATGAGCTATTCAATGCACTTCGACTTCGCCATAATAAAATTTCTCTTTGAAGTTGAATAATGAAGGTTATGAAACGAAATATGCGTAAAATATTTAGAGATTTTTATACCTCGTTTTGCGTGCATATAGCTTAGGTTTAATATAAAACACAAAAAAATAAAATAAACCACAACTTTTTTTTTTCAAAATCAACAGGTTTTATTTGTATTCAAAAGATCACAGTCTGTTCAATGTAACATTTTCTATACTAGATTTACATAATACTCATATCAGAGATAGAATGTTTACAGTATGTTGCCTTATTGACTAGGCTACTGTGTTCTGGAAGTATCATTATAAATTAAACTTAAAAATACGTCTTCACCTCACCTACTGTGAATAATTTCTAACTATTACAAATCAACATTATTTCACACATGTCAGTTTCTGAGTAATTATCATTGCATTAAAAAAAAGTAAACATAGATCTTACCTACTTGAATAATTTCATATATTACAGATCAACATTATTTACATAGTTGGAATAGATTATAACATTTTTTGTTCTGTTTCTGAGTAATCGTCATATTAAAACTTACCAACAACTCACTCCGAAGCCGCGTAAAGCATCGTCTGCAGTCATGTTACATTTAAGAAGTTCGATTGAAACATTTCTCTTCAAAAATGCAGGGTAACTAAATATAAAATGTTTGGTTGTAACATCCAAATTTTCGATTCCAATTGTATCCAGCCTCTGTTCTTTTCTTTCTTTACATGTTGGCAATCTAAAATCATAAGAAAGAAACCGACTATAAGTATACCTTATAATTGACCGAGCGAGCGCACCGAGCGAAGCGTCTCAGTTTCCACTAGCAGAAAATTATTTTGTCTGTCCGGATGTTATCGCCTACAGGTCGCATTTCTGAACCGATTCTCATGAAATTTTGTGAGCAGGTTCGGTAATTTTATAGAATTTTTTAGTCGTGCCAGTTTTTCGAAATTTTAAAAAATGGCGGAAATATATTAAAAAAACCTTATATCTTAGCTATTTAAAAAAGAAATCAAAAATGTCATTAGACTTTTTTGTTATTCTTATTAAGACGCAACTTTTTGTCTGAACAACATAGTCAAATTCAATAAAACCGCTATAAATCCATAGTAACAATAGTTCACAAAAAAATCAATAGATGGCGCAGCAAAAGCTTTTAATACTCGCAAATTCGCTATTGCGTATCGTATTGTGGATTTCTTTGCTTGGCGGAATTATCTTGAACACTTGAAATAAATCTGATATCAAAAAACTTCATTGTATGATTAGAATCCTATTATAAAAAAAGTAATATATATAATACCTACATACCTACTAATCTGAGAGAGATTCGATTTCTAATTGAACTTTCTTTTTTTTAACTTTAATTTTGTTGCGCTAATTACATTATGCATATAACCAATAGGTACCATGCATTTCTGATGACTGACGACCTCCGTGGCCTAACTATCGTCACGCCGGACGGCCACACCAAAGGTCCCGGGTTCGATCCCCGGTCGGGTCAAGATGGAAAATAATCTTTTTCAGATTGACGTGGGTTTTGGATATTGATCGAATTTTTTGTTATTTGTTACAAAATATAGTATTGTTAAATTAGCATCCCGTAAAGTCTTGAACTTACTTTGAGGCTAACTCAATCTATGTGATTTTTCCGTATATATTTAATATTATTACTAGCCACGCCCCGGGGCTTCGCTCCCGTGGGAATTTCGGGATAAAAAGTATCTTAAGTGCTATTCTCGGTATTTTTCTACCCGTATACAAAATTTCTCATCGAAATCCGTCCAGTAGATATTGCGTGATTGAGTAACTCACAACTAACTAACTGATTGACTCACGTCCAAACTTTCGCATTTATAATATTATAATATTAGGATTAGGATAATTTGGATATCAGGATTAGGATAGGATTTATATTATTTCGAGGCAAAAAAAGGCTGGTTTCAGTCAATTTTTAAGTGGTATTGACCAACCACAGGAACATGTTTGGGCTTGTGGGTAAAAATATGAGACTTTTTACTTTCTTTCCAGCATTGGTAGGTTGTTTTTCAAAAACTCTTCTAAGCCAGAGGACACGGTAAAATATCAGTTATTTCGTGGAAAGGGCTCGCAGAGGTCTACTGTTCTCACAGAACCACTATAGTAAATATTATTACATAAATCTCAATAGGAATAAAATAAAATCACAATTCATTAATCTATCGATATGTGTTGTGATATTTGAGAGATGAACGAACCACATCACTATTTACTATAAGGTGACGAATGATTTTCTTAAAAAAAGAAACACTTTTAACAGTAAATGATGATTAGTAAAAAAAGATAAATTTAATCTTTGTAAACTTTCTCACAAATAGCTAAATCTTTTTAAAATATTATAAATCTATCCATATATTTTATATATCTTGTACTAACACCTGTGCAATGTTATATTAAGGATGTTTTTTCGCTGGTTTTCATGCGGCACTCTAACACAGTGCACCTAACCATAATGAATTTAGTATTATGCAGTTTCGAACACTATAAACAAGCACAAAAATTCGCCTAACAACACACAATTTTCTTCAAAACTCGGAAACAAACAAATCGCAATGACAACTTGCGTACTTGTTTTGACAGGAACAAAACATGGCGACCGGCCGCCCATTTCTACTGTTTGCTAAAGCTTGTTATGCCGAGTCTATATAATCTATAGTCTAAGATTTCATATCCAACGTCAGGTGTCAGCATTGTCTGTCGGCCTATGTATGACTGTATGTCATTATGTCATTCTTTCAGAAATTGTTGTGTTGTGTTGTACTATGTAATTTAAGCGACGATAGAGAGAGCCTTTTAGAACTAAAAAGTAAAAAAGAATTGTTGTATTTTGCATTTATTCTCCAAAGCTTAATTTTTTTGAATAAAAACAAAATAAACCTAATAATAAAGAAATGGCAGACACTGCGGTTGAGGCCGCTCATCTGGAGATGAAAATGATGACAGTTGGTTGTACGGTGACTTATATCACTGCGGAGCATGCTGAACAAAACAAGAACGCCACTGACAAGGATGCCGCTGAACAGCCAGCTGATGCTGCAGTAAGCTAGCATAAAATATGGGTCAATCTAACCTATGTTGTATATGGCGAGCCTTTTCTAAAAATAGTAGATTTTAATTACAGGACGGCGCTTAGAATAAAGAGCAGGACAATAACGGAAACTCAACAACGATGACTCTCTTGAACGACGAAGCACTTTGCAGATGTGGGTCAAGACGCTCAGGACCAGAACGGAGACGGAGACAGTCAGGATAATGGGGATTCGGATTCTGACGATAGCGACGACGTGAAAGTTACCATCGGTGAGATCAAGTCTGGTCCTCAAGCGTATGCCAGCCTTAACATCAAGGTGATTGACACGATCTATTAACTTAGTACTAAATTCATATAAATCTTTATACCTATTTTTGCACTCTCTCATGGTTCTTTTAGTGACTTATCCAAATCCAGTTTGAATGTGCCAATCTTTAGTACTACTGATGTCATTTTGAAAAATTCTTTCTGTATATTATAGTGACATTAATGAGGAAGCGAATAGGCTTGTTTAGGGTCCCACAGTTCCAAAAGCACAGGTCACAGGATACACAGTATAACAATAAACATGTGAAATTTTCTCTATGTGAAAAATAAACCATTGAATTTTGAATGTGTTGCAGAGAAAAAAGATTAGGTTTTGAATTATTTCAAGAAAGTTGAATTTATATTGTGGTTTACTGTGGCCACATACTGGTCGAAGAAAAAATATAAAGATAGCCATCTTGACTTGTCCAAGAAGTTTAATTATTATATTATTTCAGCGAGGGTGTGGGGTATAGTAGCTACGGGAGGCCGTAGAGAAGCCTCGAGCTGGGACCACTACAGGAGGCAAAGTGACCCTGGAAGCACCTGGACGGCTCCGGGCAGCATCAATGGAGTCCTCCAGCTCTTGAGTTCAACATTGATACAATAGAGGACAAACCATGGAACAAGCCTGGTGCTGCCGACATATCAGGTGATCAACCATTTATTATCCTATTTAGTTATGTGCCATTCTTGAAATTTTCAAAATACAAGTGGAAACCTTCCTGGAAATTACACGGAATAATATTCTCGAGAACCAGGAAAATTCTCTTTTAAAACCTCTATTAATTTTCAGAAGTTTTCAAATGAAGAATTTTTTGCTAGCACATCTCTGATCCTATTAGTGAAGTTGCTTCATTCACATAGACTTTTTCTTTGGTGTTACTAAGTACGGCTCCTTTGTCCTATCAAAAATCGATTTTATGGTTCCATCCAGAAGAAAGCATGAATCTTGGCATGAATGTAGCTTTCATATATGTACTTTAATATTAATATAGAAACACTTCGAGAAATTAATGTTGCCCCCCCCTCCTTATATATGTTCCAAATCGTAGTTTTTCAAATTCTTTTATGAAAACTAAAAGAAGGGTGTCTATTAAAATACAGATTTTTATCAAGTATCGATTATCATGTCCCAAGAAGAAAACTATTCCACGTTTTTTATTATATTTTTTTCTTAAAACATCGAGAAAAACTTATTATCGCAGTTTCATGTAATATCGAACAACATTTTCCTAAAAAAACGTTATAAAATTTCTACTATTCCAAGAAAAACGATATATCAAACTAACATTTCACACATGTATTAAGATATCGATGTAACCATTTATAATAACATGTTTCAATATGTAACGATCATACATCATAACTTTTTAATCGCAGTAACGTTTCATCGAACGCTGCATTCAGCTTGTTGTTGCTTTAAAACATGCAAAAATGTATGAGCAAGATTGAGCCATACAGCAAAGTATGCATGCAGCAAGCACAACAAACATTTAGCAAGTACATCAGAAAGCATGTGCAGCAAGCACTGCATGCAGGCATCACAACAAGCATTCAGCAAGCATGCAGCAAACATGCAGCAAACATGCAGGCAAACATGCAGCAAACATGCAGTAAACATGCAAACAGGCATGCAGCAAGCATGTAAACATGCATGCAGCAAGCATGCAGCAAGCATGCCAAACATGCAGCAAGCAAGTATTTCTGGGTGAAAACTCCAACCATATGAAGACTTCTGGTTCCGCGTATGAAGGAATAACACTCTAGTATACTGACAAAGTTGGAGCCACGTGAGTCAGGGTGCTCTGAGTCGGATTTGTCCAGATCCAGAAGTTTATAATTAGTGGACTAGCTAATAAATTTACTGTTGATCAATACTAAATACTACCAGATTAATCTGTCTATATAGATAATATAATCCATACTAATATTCTAAATGCGAAAGTTTGGATGTGAGTTTGTGAGTTTGTGAATTTGTGAGTTTGTGAGTTTGTGAGGATGTTTGTTACTCAATCACGCAAAATCTACTGGACGGATTTCGATGAAATTTGGTACAGAGGTAGATAATGACCTGAAATTAGCAAATACTAGGCGCTTTTTATCCCGGGAAAAAGCACTGTTCCCGTGGGAAATTCACGCGGGCGAAGCCGCGGGCAAAAGCTAGTAATGTAATATTTGATGTTTCAAATATATTGCAAAATGAAACTTACATGTAAATAAAATTATGGGTAACAAAACTTTGATGTTTCATTGTTTCGATAAAATACATAAAATATGAAAAGAAATAACGGATAGAGTGTACGAAGCGTAATGAATAATCGTGTAAATGAAATTTCGATGTAAACAGATTTCATGATTTGTTACGTATTGTATTAAAATATCTGCGAATGGTTTTATGGGACATGAAAAAATCGTTGAAGTAAATTGCGATAAAGTGATGGGTTCCCAAACTAAAAGCTACGCAAAAACTGTCAATGACCAATATGTTCTTTCATTGAATTCTCTATAATAATGCCATTGGATGCATATTGATAGGACTTATAGTTTACAAAATATGCCCATATTGCCCATGTTACTAGGACGATCAGATTTACCCTTGTTATTATATCTTAAAGCAACTTCGAACGTACTTTTTGAATAGACAATTAAATTAATATTTTTTTACTTTTTAGCAAAAATATCGACATTCTTGCTATGAAGTGCTCCCAAGTTATTATAAAAATGAATTCCTGGTGCTTGTTTTATACGAAAACGATACCAGACACGATATAATGTTTCAACAGAATAGGCAGGAGTTCTTCAGTCAAAAGGTAAAATTCCTCCCCCTCCCCCCACCGGAAGAGGTACTTAAGTGATGATAGTAACATATGTCGACACGAAGTCTAGGACCACTTCACAACGTATAGAAGTGGAAAGCGTATCTTAGATATTAATTATTAAATTCTATTATCAATAGAAAAACTTCGAATCCTTCAAAAAATCGTCCTAGTAACATGGGTATATTTTGTAAAATAAAAGTCCTATCAACGTACATCCAATAGCATTATTATAGAGAATTTCATGAAAAACATATTGGTCTTTGATACGTTTTTTATGTAGCTTTTACCGTTTTCGTAAAAAACAAGAAAAACCACGATTTGG